>JARHVA010001087.1:2220000-2372500 GCA_037957365.1 Torreya grandis
AATAGATCAAATACTACAGATAGGAGATCCAACCCATGATTAAGGCTTAACTTAATAGGATGGTAGGTTAACCTTACAAGTGGACATTGTGACATCTCTTACTATTTACCAATGTATTAGGATTATTATAAGTGTAGTAGTGACATCCAAATAAGAACAATTAATTATAGTGGAAAGCTTATAACTTGCATTACTATTTGTCTATTCATATAATCAACTTATTTAAAGGTGTCACTATAGTATTAACCAAGAATAATTTCATCTTAAACAATGGTAAGTTTATTAATCAATTATCATTTAAACATTGATACCATCAATGTTGTGATAGATAACCAATCAAGTTGATATTGATATTACTATTTTTTTTGATCACCCACGTATAAACTACCATAATATCAAATCCCATAATCCATTATTCACACTAACACCATCATTATAACTTATTATTAATAATAATATTTCCCATAATATTAATATCAATTTATTAATTTACTCATGCATACTACTTTCATGTGGTTCATCTTAAAATATATGTATATAATTGAAAAGAAATAAAGTAGTATACATGAGTAAATTAATAAATTGATATTAATATTTCCCATAATATTAATATCAATTTATTAATTTACTCATGCATACTACTTTATTTCTTTTCAATTATATACATATATTTTAAGATTAACCACACTAATATTATTGACTTCAAGTTTTCCCTTCACATAAAACTTAATACTATCATTATACTTTATTGTTCATCAATATTATCATTATAAATGTACTCTTTGTACTAATTTTGTTGCTCATCTTTTGTTATATATTATTATTAATGTTATTAGAAGTCATAAAGTCTATATATATATATATTATTTATTTTTGTATTTTTTTAAATTAAATATATAATTATTCAATTTATTAAAAAAAACATCATGGAAACATGGTTGACTGTAACATAAACTTTGTCCTATTAACACACACACACAAAAAAGACAGAACCTATATGCATCTGAGTTTCACAAGTATGCTTGCTTAAACACCAATCTAGGACCAGGACATTAAATAGCTTGAATAGTAATTAGTGAAATGTGACAGCTAAATAAATTAGCATACTCGTTTTGAGAAGATATCGTATATATGCAAATAACTGAAAAAAACCACTGCTTCCCAGATTTAAGAGTTTTCTTGGGTTCAAAATGCTTTTGTTCCCAACCAAAGCATTTTCTGCAAACATGTCCAGGTTCAACATCTTATTTATTCATTCATTTATTTTGGTTGAATGAAACTTCCTATTCGCCAAGATGAATTTGGGCAATAAATTCAGTGTAATTGACGGATAAAACCAAGAGTTTGCACAATACAAAAGTGTCTACTCCATTGAATGGATTTGCTTACTTGTCCTCTTATTTTATGTGTGTTTAGTTCATTAAAGGGACGATAGCGTCCCTCTCTTCCTTCTCTTTGGAATATTATCGTCCCTCTCTTCCTTCTCTCTGGAATATTACGACACAAGGGTGGTTCTGCTATCTATACTTTTAAATGAGTGATCCACTTACAAGTTCTCATAGCCAGTAGCAGAAAACAAATCAACAGGCGTGGGGGTCTTAGGAAGTAGCCTTACACCACCAGATATCTATGATTTTATCTATTTAATTTTTGAGTTGATTTCCTTTATTAATAAAACTAACTGCATCTATTTGTGCCTCTTGTCCGCCTACATTTGCTTTGAGTGACATAATGCACAGAGTGGCTAGTACAATCTTTAGAAGGATAAAAATAAAAATAAAATGGGTACTCCTTGCTAAGATTTTTCCATGACCAAATTTGAGAGCTTTAATGGGTCGAGACAGAAAGGAACATAATTATTCATTTTATTCACTCAGATCTACCTATCTCAAATAAATATTCATTTTAGAGCTATCACTACGAGACTTTTTTTTTTTTCGTGCTACCACACCCCCTTTTTGACAACTTAATCTACCCAAGACTTTATTCTTTAATCTTAAGATATAAGTGCATAATGAAGAATATATTATAAGAAGCTAGTATTCAATTTCCTAAATTTTGAATGATGAAATAATTTGTAAATAATGACTTCAATTTAATTTCAAGTATTTAACTCATATCCAAACCCATCATGGAGGATGATTGTTAAATGTTCATCTTAGCCACAATCATATATTTGACCAAATGATCACCTAATTTTATGTACAACAATATTACTCAATGATTTCTTAATGGTATAGTTAATCATATGTTTCTATATAAATTATAATATAGTGATATAGTTCACTATGATATAATATAACTATTTATAAGTAGATCTAATCATAATAAAATCAATTTTAAGATATTATCATTTATCAATTTATTGTTTCCATTGTCACTAGTATAGAAATTTTTAACTTTTAAAAATTTATTCAAAGTAAGATTTCATGTTCACATCTCACCTAGAATTTTAAAATTATCTATTGTATACTATGTTTATATCTTACAAATTATCCTTATAATAAGATCAATCAAGGCCATATTCTATTAATGAAATTTACATTACACAAAAATTTATCATTTTCTTTTTTTTATATACTTAGGTAATGTCATAATACACCTACTTAAAAACTTATGCTTTTAATTATCCCTCATCTAGACACAAATAGAAGATATCAACCCTTAATCTTAACATATCATACATACTTGAATTAATAAATAAAATCAAGAAATATAATTGGTCTAATATTGTAATAATTATACTAATTTTATGGTAGAAATGACTTGAAAATCACTATTCATATAATCATGAAATCAAGTAGATATCAATTAATATGAACATAATATTATATATATCTAAAATAATTAATCCTATTGAAATAACTATTATTCTGAATTAACATGAGTAGCTTCTTAGTTTATCAAGAAATAGTACTTTTACAATAGTAATTTTAAACTTATATCCAAATCATACTAACCATATAATATAATCGTTATAATATAATCGTGTCTCAATTTTTATCATGTTTGAATAGTAAAGTGACAATAATATTACCCTTGTATTCTATTGATTTCTTTAATCACAATATATCATGATCTCATATGACAATTCAAACTACAACAACATTATAAATAACAATATGATAATATAGATCACAATTAGTTCACAATGGTAACTAACTAAGTGACATAGCCAAAGCAACATGAACTTACTTGAACTCTATGTCTCACTAAATAACTAATCACTTTAACCATAATTCCTTTAAGGTGCTTTGTTACTAGCTATTAAAAGACTCTTAGTTTACATTATAGAGAATTAATTAGGTGGATAATTGATCGGGTGGCCTTACATCCTCCTTCCCTTGTATAGACTTCCTCCTAGAAGTCCTTACGGATCTGAAACTTAACTTCATTATAGCAACATGCATGAATCTAATTGACATTCTAATTATTTTTCCTTCATGACAACAAAAACAAACATTAACCTAATACATGTTAGAGACATCCCTTCCATGAATTAAACATCCAAATACTTTAAAACAAAATTTTCTCACACTAATATATTTATCTATGATAGCCTCAATACCACAATGTTAGCAATCATCCATGTAATTATAAATTATTAATCACATAACCAATAGAGTTACACCAGAATATATCCACACATTAATATCTTGGGATGTACATCAACCTCCCACTAGCAAGGACTCGAGAAAAGCTTATTCATCTACCAACTAAGCTTAATTGATTGTTTTATATTATGAATTAATAGTAAAATTAATGAATTTAAAATAAATTAGCATAAATTCATCAATTATAAGACATGTAGATTGTTTGATATCATTAATTAAGAGTAATTTATAATTCAAACATAACTAATGATAATAAAAGTTTGATTATAATTTTATTGATTATAAATCCAACTTTCAATAATCGATTTTAATTTATTTAATTTTAGGAATTCTATCAACTTTATTGTTTGATTCTTGTGTCCCCAATGGAATCTCCAACACTTTATAGCAAGGTACTTTTCAATCGTTGTATTATTTGGTCTCATCTTGATAATGGCTCAAATTTAGAAGATTTCAAAATATTGATAAACAAAATGCAACTTTACCAAAAAGTCTTTTATAGTTAATAAATACAATCTCAAGAACCACAATGAATTCCACCTTTAATGGTCAAAGCCTTTAAGACCAATAAAGATTTGAATGCAATTCTCAATTGAGCTCTTATCTCTTATATTACTCTAATTGTACTAACATATACCAATGACTATTATTTATGCCAAGGGATGAGTAACAAGTCATCAAGAGGTATTAAAACATCCTCTAATTAAACAAATTGAAGAACCAATTCAAATCCTTTATGATATTAGGCTCTACTACTATTCAAACTATCAACTAATATAATTTTCCACTAATACCAATCAAATTAATATTGTTACCACTACAAACACATACACCAATGGCTATATTTATGCTAAGGGATAAATAACAAATCTCTAAGGAGTACTAAAATGTCTTCTATGTAAAGAGATGGAAAAACCCTTTCAAATTATTCACAACATAAACTCTACTACTACTCAAACTATCAACTAACATTGTTCCCTCTACTACTACCCAAACTATCATTGCCACTACTCTTATTTATAATGAATTCATCAACTACCAAAACCATAAGATAGTTTCTTATAGACGTGAAAACATTACTAATAGACAAATCTTCCTCTTCTTCATTTAGTTGTGCTTAGAATTTCACCCACAACATATTTGGTCCTCTTAACTACCTATTTTCAAATTTTGTTGATATTGTGATATGAAAGATGGGGATGACCATAAATTATAGGTCAAGGCCTAGCAATGTAAATGTTTTTCTTTTTCTTTTTCTTGTTATTTCTTATTTTTTAATGATATTGTGTCATTTAAATAGGCTTTCACATCTCTATTTAATTTTCTCCTATATAAATAGGAAGAACTAATTATGAATTTTTGGGCAATTATCTTTGTATATCCTTTTGATTAAGAATAGTTAATTTTTTTAAAGGATGCAGTTGGAGGATTATGTGCCGCATAAATAGGTATAGTTAAACTAAGTTTCCATTTTTATAAATATTTCTTTTTTTTTGTAAGGGAGAGCTTCTGGAAATTACATTTCTATTTAATTTCTCTCGTATATAAATATAAAAACTTTCCTCTTGAATTTTGGACAATTCTTTTCATATACCTTCTTGTTTTACAAGATTTTCAAAAATTTTAAGGATGGAGCAAAAATATTGTGTGCCTCAATAAATAGTCAATAGAGAAACTAAGTTTCACTATAACTCTTTCTTTCTTTTATAAAGCCGACTTCTAGAAATCACATTTCTATTTAATTTTCTCTTATATAAATATTAAAAACTTACTCGAAAATCTTTAACAATTCTCTTTGTATACTTTATTATTTTACAATAATTAAAAAAAATTAAGGATAAAGCAGAAAGATTATATACATCATAAATAGGCAATAAACAGACTTTGCTTCCATATCTATAACTCAATTACCAAGATTATGTGTGTTATAATCAACAATGATAAGATTTTGTAAACATGCTTTTATGTCTAGGATCGTGTAAAGTGTCAACAAGAGAAATCATTTTTTATGCTATCATATACAACCATCGTAAGAAAGTTAAATAATAAGATCACAAATGTTGAAGACTCCACTTACATGTGCAATAACTACAGGGCACAATATAAAAGACTCTTGAATATGATGGGAAGATATTTTTTTCCTATATGCATTAATGATAATAAACAGAAAATACAAGATTCACTTGGAATAAAAACCTGGTGTTGAAGACATGTAGTCTTCTTAAATAAAGGGTTTCCATAAATGGAATTGTATTGTGACCAAAAATAAGCAAACCACCCACAGACAAAATCATAAGTTATAAAAATACATGCGTTTGCTTCAATTACACAAACAAAAATATTTTTGTATACAAGAAGTTGGTGGCACCTACAAACACACCACCTATATAACTATCAGGGCCAACACCCACAAACAAAAAATACGATGTATCATATGCTAACCTTTTCAATGCACAAACTTTATTATATTAAATAACAGCCATAAAATCTTAGCGACTCATTTACTGCAAACAAAACTATGAAAACATGCTGATAAGGAAAAAAATCATACATAAAATTAATAATAAGGAAAGATCCTAAAGATACTCCTCTTCACGTCCAGAAAATGGATAGCATTTTTTTCAGATTACAGATATGTACTTCCACATAAATCTTTCACAAAAAAATATTATCTGAACGCCAAGAACAAACATCCGCTTAAAACCTTCAAGCTGATTAAAGTAGAATAGGCACTTCTTTTGCCTCCTAATAACTTGGTCTGATGACAACTTATGGAAAACTAAGTTTGTCAAAATACTTAGATCATTCCAACTCAGAGTATTCATTGATCTATGTATATTTCGAACGATTCAAGATTTAAAGATAGAATTATGTACAATATATCTAAAATGTTTTATTTGTCAAATGTGAATGGTCTTTACCCTTGTCTTCCAGAGACTTTTGCCAGAATAGTTGAGAAGATGCGAGAAAAGTTAACAGATGCCACAGCTAAAGGATCCTCCACACCATCTGACTGCAGCCAAGAGACAAACGAGTAAATGTGAAGTAAAATGAATAGGTCAACTCTAAATTAAAAGAAATGGGACATGTTCAGGAAACGAAATAAGAAATGCCAAGAGACTGAACTATCAACCATGAGAAAATGCAACTTGAGGTCATTGTTCCATACTATTTACTTTTATGCCTTAAACGTGATTATTCTAATATGTTAAAATCAGAGTTGTCAGATAAAATCAAAACCGAAACATATATAAAAAATATTTTAAAAATTATGTCCTGTACCTTTTAGACATATAAATCATTAATTCAAAACTCACCAAATACCCACAAAACTTGCAAGAAAAAATTGATGGTGAGCGACTCGCATATTTACTCGCGGTAGTGTTTGGACTGTGATGCACACTCATAACTAGTACTTTGCAAATCTACCACATGGACTTGCCAGAAACAGCATTCTTGTGCCTAGACATGCAGACAGTCCAAAGTTCCAAACAGCAGTAAATATGGAAATCCTGCCTTTTAAACCCATCCGACCTTCCGCCATTCCTTAAATATATTTGCAACCTTGTTAGAACATTTGAATGAGTTTTAAGGTAATTCAAGGAGAAAATTTCTGCAATTTTTGGGATTCCAAGTTAGTTCTCTCTCTTTTTCTACCAAACCAATCCTAAAATGTTATTTCATTCCTAAATGTTATTAAGAATATTTCCAAACCATTCAATGTAGTTTTTATGTCATTTAACACTGAGCTGAACTTATTTGATTTTTTCAGTGTTTCTCTGAATCTCTAAAGATGGAGACAAAAGGATGCAGAGACAGGTTTCTATGGATGGCAAAAAAAAATCCAAATTTTGGGGAGAGTGGAAGGACAGCTAGCTATATAATAGTGTATATATAATTTTAAATTATTATATATCATAATTTATTCAAAATGTACAAAATTAAATACAGGTATCAAAATTAAGAACACGATACGACAATTGATCATGATTCAAATTGATAAGTCAACTATGCCAAGGTCCAACTGCAATTCATACAACTAAATGATAAAATGTAATAATTTGAATATCAATGTTCATAGTCACTGAATCCATTACAAATTTAAAATTGAAATATTAAAACTAAGTAATATAATGAAAGTTCAAAGTACCAATTAGAGTCTCTATCTAAAAGTGGCAAACATCAAAATGACAAAATTAAATTGCAACAAACATATCCACAGCTGTTTTCATTTGAAGAAGAAGCTCAAAAATTTAGCAATCAAAGTACCAATTAGAGTCTCTATCTAAAAGTGACAAGCATCAAACTGACAAAATTAAATTGGAAAAAAAAGATCCACAGCTGTTTTCATTTGAGTAACAAGCTCAAAAATTTGGGAAACTCATCCTCCTAGAACTATCAGAAGGAAATGGAACTGTATCATCCAATCCCATCTGCACATTGTGGTCCTCATCAAGTTATCATGGCTCCTCAAGTATCTTGTGATCAATCAAACACAAAGCACTATGCACTGCAACAAGCTTTTCTGCTTTCATAGGACTGAGTCTGTTCGATAAAGTTACATGTGCACCACAGTTCCTCTGAGCAATAGAGGAACTAGAAACCTATGAGAGAAGATGAATGGAAAGTGCACGCAACGGTCTTGGAGCACCATATATTGTCCACCAACTAACTTGGTCCATGCCAAAGTGTGCTTGTTGGTCCTTGCCGAAGTCTTGTAGCCATCTAGCTCTCTATAAACTTAATCCACTCAACTCTAATCAATGAAGCTTCCCCTAGAGTCTTCATGAGGCCATTCCTCACCTGGTCATTTATGGGAAGAATTTTACCAAATCTTTCCACATAACATTTTCGATTCAAAACACATGCAGCCATGTGTAGGGTGTTCAACTTCTCCCAAATTTTCTATAGATGGGGTGAATATGCTCATCATACCTTCATTTCACCAAGCATAATATGCGGCCTGTGTAGGTGTTGTCTCTCTCACCAATGATGGCCTTTATTCGGCTAAGCAGGCTACACCATCTTCCCAATACTAGGACTATCGAAAACCTCAAATATGATGACAGTGAAAACAAGCTATATAAAAGACGTGATGTGTCTCACACTTTCTTAAAATACCATTAATAATAGTCTCCTTTACCCTCTTCCCTTGCTCAGTGTTTGACAACTTCCACTTGTTCCAGTCCTATGTCATAATCATAAGTTGCAATGGCTCTTGCAACTCAAACTTCTTCTCTCCTAGAATGTAATAGGAAGAAAATCTACAACTCATCAGTTTTTTAGAATGCTTTCACTGCTTCTGCTGGTGGGTATGCTAGTTTTGCTTCTGTGCTTCTGTGACTGCAGAGAAAGAAAAAAAAAAAAGACAGAAAAAATATGCACACACAGCAGGAAACAATTGCTACAGCAATAAAATATTTTTATATTGATTCTGCTTTTATTTTTTTTAATTCGCTATATAAAAACAGCGATCACAGATCTACATATATGGAATTACAATCACCTTTCAACTAAAAATAAAGAATTAAAAATACTACTGTAACTGAAAATAAACTGCACTAAACTAATGTTTATTCATGCATAAGGCATGTGGGATAACTGATTGTCCTAAGAATCAAATCTCATACAAACTGCTTGCATGATAGAATCTAAATATAGTTGAATGTTATCTCTATGTGATGTAGAGAAATTAGAACTATAGTTCAAACACTCCCCTTTAATTTCTCCCACTAACTATTTCAATATTTATAATGCCTAAATTTTGTCTTAAATTCTCAAAACTCTCATTTGCTTATGTCTTTGTGAATATATCTACCAATTGATTTTCAGATCTGCAAAAATCCAAATGGATTTCTCCATTGTTCACTAACTCTCTAATAAAATAAAATCTTGTATCAATGTGTTTGCTCTTCTTGTGAAAATCATGATTTTTTGACAATGCAATTGTTAATTTGTTGTCACAAAAGATTGGTGTTGACTCCTGTGCTTGCAATAAATCTGTCAATACTCTCTTCATCTAAATTGCTTGACATGCTGTTGATGTCGCTGCTACATACTCTGTTTCAGCTAATAAAAGTGTCACTATGGGTTGCTTTTTGGATGCTCATATGACCACCCCTATTTCAAAATTAAAGACATGTCCAGAAGTACTCTTTTTGTCATCAATGCTACTTATAAAATCACTATCAGTATAACCAATCAAACCAAAAACATTAGTTGTGGAATATAAAATTACATATTTTGTTGTTATTGCCACATATCTCAATATCCTCTTTCCAACTTGCCAATGAGTCTTTTGGTGACTCCATAATCTAGAGATTAAACTGACCTCATACATGATATTTGGTCTTGTAGCTGTAAGATACATCAAACTACCAATTAGTCTTTTGAATGTTGTAGAATCAACATTAAGCCCTTTGTCTTTTTTGTTAATTTTGGTCCTTGTAGCAATTGGTGTAGGCGCTGATTTACAATTCAACATCTTAAACCTCTTTAACACATTTTTTGCATATTTAGTTTGACAAATAAAAATTTCCTTCTCTGATTGTACAACTTCAATGCCCAAAAAATACTTCATTAATCTCAAATCTGTCATCTCAAATTCTTTCTTTATTGCTGATTTAAATGTATCTACAGACAAATTTTCAGTGAAAATCAAATCAACATACAAACACAATCAAAATCTGAACTTCTTTGTTGATTTTTGTGTACAATGTAGGATCACTATTGCTTCTATTGAATCCATTATTTGTCATGTATGAATCAATCCTGTGATACCATGCTCTTGGTGCTTGCTTGAGACCATAAAAGGCCTTCTTCAATCTGTAGACTTTTTCTTCATGTCTATGCACTTCATAGCTTGGTGGTTGTTTCACATACACTTCTTCATCTAGAAAACCATTCAAGAACGCTGATTTGACATCCATTTGATATATTTTCCAATTATTTTGTGCAGTTATTGTTAAAACCATTCTAATAGTATCAAGTCTAGCAACTGGAACAAATGTTTCATTATAATCAATTACATGTTCTTGTGCAAAACCTTTTGCTACTAACCTTGACTTGTGTTTTTCAATCTTACCTTCTGCATTAAATTTGGTCTTATAAACCCATTTGACTCTTATGCAATCTTTCCCTTCAAATAGATTAATTAGATCCCATGTTTGATTTTTTTCAATAGCATTCATTTCTTCATCCATTGTTTTTATCCAATGTTCCTCATTAACTGCTTTTTCATAATACACATGATCATGAGAGAAAAAGACAATTAAACACAAATTTAAATTCTCTTCTTTTGATCATAAATCTCATTCAAGTTTCTCATTTTCTTACCTTTAAATTTTGATCTTAAAGTGACAAGAGTTGGATCTGATTCATCACTTGTGAATTAGGAGTAAGATGACATGCATGACCAAATAATTCACCTTGTGCTAAGCTCCTAGGTGTTCTTATTAGAGTGTTTGTTTTTGCTTGTGGAGAGAATTGATCACCTTACAAAATTTTTTCTTCAGATTCTTCTTCATTTTGGAGAATTGGTGCTCCAATTGTGATAGTTCTATCAATGCTTCCATCCCATGCTTTTTTTTCCTTAAATTCCACATCTTTGCTAATAATCACTTTCTTTGAAATAGTGTTATACAACTTATAAGCTTTTGATTCTTCACTATATCCAATAAAAATGCATTTTTCACTTCTATCATCAAATTTTCTTTTCAATTTAGATGGTATAAGAGAATATGCAATACAACTAAATTTTTTGAAATGTACACTATGTTTTTTACCACTCCAAGCTTCTTGTGGAATTCGATCCTTGACATTCTTTGTTGGGCTTCTATTCAAAATATATACTGCACATGCTACTACTGCTCAATATTCATTTGACAAATGTTTGGCCTTCAACATGCTTCTATCTGCATGATTGTTCTATTTTTCTTTTCCACTACACTATTCTAATGTGGTGTGTACCTTGTAGTCAGTTGCTTTTTAATGCCATGATATTTGCAAAAATCTTAAAATTTATTAGACATATATTCACCTTCTCTATCTGATTTAAGTACCTTGATGTAAAAACCACTCTGTTTTTCAACCATAGCTTTAAATTCTTTAAATTTTTCAAAGGCTTCAGATTTTTTCTTAAAAAAATATATCCAAATCTTTTTTACTAAAATCATCAATGAAGATTAGAAAATAAAAACTACCTCCAAATGATAGAGTTTGCATTGGTCCACATAAATCACTATGAACTAGCTCCAATAATACCCTTGCTCTATATGAAGCTCCTACTGGAAAGCTCTTTCAATACTATTTTGCTAAAATGCAACTTTCACATGAACTTTTTCGCTGCTCTATTGGTGGTAATTCCTTCACCATAATTTTTTTTGTAACAAACTCAAACCTCCAAAATGTAAATGTCTATACCTTAAATGCCATAGCCATGATTGATCTAAATGCATGGTTTTGAAATAGACTTCCTCTTCTCCTTGGATGCACTGAATTTGAAGAGGGTACATCCAATTCTTAGTCATCTCCATTTTTCTATCAACCTGTCATTTAGAAATTTGTCTAGTATTGTGTAAACATTATCCATAAAAGATACTCTATATGTTATACAACTTATAAGCTTTTGATTCTTCACTATATCCAATAAAAATGCATTTTTCACTTCTATCATCAAATTTTCTTTTCAATTTAAATGGTATAAGAGAATATGCAATACAACTAAATTTTTTGAAATGTACACTGTTTTTTACCACTCCAAGCTTCTTATGGAATTCAATCCTTGACATTCTTTGTTAGGCTTCTATTCAAAATATATACTGCACATGCTACTACTACCCAATATTCATTTGACAAATGTTTGGCTTTCAACATGCTTCTATCTTCATGATTGTTCTATTTTTCTTTTCCGCTACACTATTCTAATGTGGTGTGTACCTTGTAGTCAGTTGCCTTTTAATGCCATGATATTTGCAAAAATCTTAAAATTTATTAGACATATATTCACCTTCTCTCTCTGATTTAAGTACCTTGATGTAAAAACCACTTTGTTTTTCAACCATAGCTTTAAATTCTTTAAATTTTTCAAAGGCTTCAGAGTTTTTCTTAAAAAAATATATCCAAATCTTTTTTACTAAAATCAATGAAGATTAGAAAATAAAAACTACCTCCAAATGATAGAGTTTGCATTGGTCCACATAAATCACTATGAACTAGCTCCAATAATACCCTTGCTCTATATGAAGCTCCTACTGAAAAGCTCTTTCAATACTATTTTGCTGAAATGCAACTCTCACATGAACTTTTCCGCTGCTCTATTGGTGGTAATTCCTTCACCATAATTTTTTTTGTAACAAATTCAAACCTCCAAAATGTAAATGTCTATATCTTAAATGCCATAACCATGATTGATCTAAATGCATGGTTTTGAAATAGACTTCCTCTTCTCCTTGGATGCACTGAATTTGAAGAGGGTACATCCAATTCTTAGTCATCTCCATTTTTCTATCAACCTGTCATTTAAAAATTTGTCTAATATTGTGTAAACATTATTCATAAAAGATACTCTGTAACCTTTCTGTACTAATTATCCAACACTCATAAGATTATGTTTTAGTCCAAGTACAAAATAACATCAGGGATAAATCTTCTTTCCCCATTTTTTGCCAAAATATTTATTACTCCTTTACACATTACACCAACTTTATTATCATTTCATAATTTCACTTCAGAATTTACGAAATCATCAAGACTAGTAAACAATTCTTTATTCCCTGTCATATGGTTACTGCATCCACTATCTAAAAACCAAATATCTCTAGCATTTTTTTGAGCAACATGACAAGTGAGAAATAAGCTTTCAGAATTAAAATTAAATTCATTTGTGTAATTAGCATTCTACTTGTCCACATCTTGTTTTTTTCTACATTCATTTGCATATGTCCATATTTTTTACAGTAATAACACTGAATATTAGATTTATCAAACCTCTGTGAATTTTACTGGAAGTGATTGTTTTCACATCCTCTATTCTTGTAGTTTTGATTATTTTTTTCACCTTGATCTGAATTGTTTCTTTCATCTCTGCCTCTGCCTCTACCTCTTTCTCTGAAATTTGACCTCCCTCTTCCTCTTTCTCTGCCAAATGATACTTGAGAGTTGAAAGCATTCTAAAAAAAATATATTGTTATTCCTATTTATTTTGAATTCATGTGTTAACAATGATCTCATTAATTCATCTACTAATCACTGTTTCAAATCCTTGATTTCTTCAATAGCTACAACTATTGCATCAAATTTGCTGAGTAAAAATCTGAATTTTTTTCTATGATCTTTTGATCTGTTATTGTTCTTTCATTAAATCTAATTTGGTTCACAATATTCAATAATTGACCCATAAACTGATTTATAAACTCCAAATCATTCATTTGCAAATTTTCAAAATTTCTCTTAAGAGATTGCAATTTAGCTACTTTCACATTTGTATTACCTTTATAAAGAGTCTCTAAAATTTTTCATACCGATTTGGATCTCGTCACTGCAACTCTAGAAAAAAGATTCATTCATACCCTATTGGATTAAAAAAAAAGCTTTTACGTTATTTTTCTTGTTTTATTTAAGCTCTTTTTTTTGTGCTCAAATTAATCCCTGATAAGCAGCATCACCCTGTAGTTCTACAAATCCATTTTCTACCAAATTCCAAACATCTTGTGAGCAAAACAATATTCTCATTTTAATTGTTCAAAAATAATAATTCTTGCCATTGAAAACAAGAATCTGAGGCTAAAAAATGTTGTTTGTTCCCATGTCTTACGCTGAACTTTTCAAAATGAACATCTTTAAATTTCTACTCAGCGACTAAATCCTTCTTCAATCTGCTCTAACAATCTAATGCCCCTGATCTTTTTCTCTGCTCTAATACCAATTTGTGACTGCAGAGGGAAAAAAAAGAAAAAATATGCATGCACAACAAAAAACAATTGCTACAACAATAAAATATTTTTATATTGATTCTTTTTTTTTTTTTTTAAATTCGCTATATAAAAACAGCGATCACATATCTACATATAGGGAATTACAATCACCTTTCAACCAAAAATAAAGAATTAAAAATACTACTGCAACTGAAAATAAACTGCACTAAACTAATATTTATTCATGCATAAGGCATGTGGGATAACTGATTGTCCTAAAAATCAAATCTCATGCAAACTGCTTGCATGATAAAATCTAAATATAGTTGAATGTTATCTCCATGCGATGTAGAGAAATTAGAACTGCAGTTCTAACAGCTTCTGGTACCTTTGCTGGCTTCTTGGCTGCTTCTTCCTTTGTATTGGAAGCCATTGCTGGAATACCTTTTGATCTCTTAATCGCCTTTTCCCAGAATATTGATTATTCTGGGTTCTTTTATGAGACCATTGTTGGGGTTTTGGAAATTCCTGGGGAATCTTTTCTGACTATTTTCCAGCTTTTCATTTTGCCATTCTAGTAATTTGTTTTTAATAAGGGATTCCCCATCACTATTGCTAGTGACTTGAATCATTGGCCTTATTTTCTTCTGATTTTTCTCCTGGCCTTGATTGGCTGCTGCTACTTTTTTCTTCCAGAGGAAATATCTCAGAAGATTCTTCAGACTGGAGATTCTTTTTCTGTTCAGGGAACTGTTTTCTTTTTGTCAAAGATCTAGGCCTTCTCTCGGGGTTTTTTGGCTTCTTTGTTTTTTCTTGAATAGAATCCTTTACCTGCATCTGCTCTTGTTGTTTTCCTAGAATAGGAAAATTATTTGTTTCTATAGGAATCAGTACTTCTACAGATTCTTCTTGCAGACTTCATTTACTTTTTTGTTGAATCCTTCTTACCTTTAGCGGGTAATAGAATTTTTTTCTGATCATTTCCATCCCTTTCAGAAAACTCTTGTAATTTAAATGATGAAAACTATTTTATTACTTTTTTCTGAATTTATTTCTCGGTTTTCAGCAACTGATATTCTTGCTTCTGATTCTTTTCTTCAGTGTTCAGTAACTGAAGCTTCTGGCTCTGATCTTTGGTTTTATCCAAAAGATCTTTCTGACTATCATCCTGCATAGATAGTATTAATGAATCAGACTTTTCTTGTATCATACCTGGGTCATCTTGTTGACCTTGTTCAGCTTCTTTTTTGACAGCTGAATCTTCTTCTTCAAATCCATTTCTTAGCTTTGCCAAGATGTTTTTCCCTTTTTGAGAGTATTCAGAAACTCTCTTCTTCTGTTGAGCTGGGGCGCTCTTTTTTCTGTTGTTCTGAACCTTCTTCTGATTATTGGAAATCAGATTATTGCTATAGAGACTGCTGTTGTGATAATCTTTGATTATCTAGGATTTCTAGATCCTTGTCCTTCTAAATCTCTTTTGAAGACTTGTACTTAGTTCTGTCTCTTGTAGTTCTTTTCCTGGTTGTAGCTTTTGGATTTTAATTCCATACAGAGATCATTTCTCTATTGCCTGCTGCCTTGTGTACTTTGCTGATGGTCGATCTAACTTTGAGAGATTCTACGAAATCTCTTTTAGACATCTGCGTCAACAGTTTTTGTTGCTGACTTTTATCCTGGCTTTCGATCAGTGGTTGGTTATTAGAAGATGATTCTTCTAATTCCTTCCATGGTGCCATAGACTTCTTTTGTAATTCTACCATCTTTGTGCTTATCTGAGATAAGTCTGAAGATTGATCATTAGCCAAATCTTGTTGTAAGTTATGGACCTCTACTGAGAACTGCTTTGGTTCAGATATCTCTTCAGCCTTCTTCATAGCTGTCTTTTATCTTCTTGCCTTTGTTCTGGATGCTGGTGTTCAGTAACCATTTTCAGTGTTCTGTTGTGCTGTTGATAGGATTCTTTTCCTATCTTTTCTCGAGTCGTACAATCAGGAATTTTTTCTTCTAGTTGCCGCTGCTTTCTCCATTCAGAGAAGAAGAATTGGCTTTCAAAAAAATTTGTGAGAGTTTTTCTTCTCTGATACTTCTTTAGATATTCCTAAAGGTATTTCTAGAAATTCTTAACACTCTTATCTTGAATTAAGAGGCTACTAGTTTCCTAGTTTTTCTTTCTTTGTGGTCCTGTTTTTGTATTTTTAGTGGTTCTCTGAAAGAACTCAGATTTAAACCATCATGCAAATCTACATGCATTACTATTTTATTATGCAAGTCTATTCTATTTTTAATTCTACCTGATGATTGTTCTGACATTTTTTGTGGAACTCTTATCTCCGAGTTTTCTATGTTTCGTAGCAGGGTCTCCACTTCCACCTGCTCAACCTCTTCGGGAGCTTTCTCCTTTTACATTCGTCTGATATGGGGGTGTTCCTCCTTTCGGATTATATCCCGTTGTGGTTCAGTTTCTGGCTTTCTAACTGGTTCGTTGTTAATTATTTTATAGGTTGGTTCTAAACTAGGATATCTAGCAAGATCAAAAAGGATTTTATCTTGGAATTCTTTTTTATATTTGTCAGGTTTTATTCCGTTTTCCTTCATTAGATTATCCAAATGTTCTACTCTAAACTTTACTAAGTCAGATTTAAAGTATCTAATTCCTGTTTGTCTAGCTCCTATTTGGTTTATCAACTCTTTTTTAATTATATGTGTGTTTTCTGTTAGTTTTTTCTGATCTAAAGGGTTTACTAACTTTTGGCCTAAACTAAGATCTAACTTCTTAACTACTGTGTTCAGATCTTCTATGGTTCTGATAAAACTAATACTATCACTATATTTTTCTCTATATAGGACTTCTCTGGCTTCTATATTATCTAGGATGAAATCTATTAGACTAGAAATGGGGTCTCCGGCCTTTATCCTATCATGCACTTCTTTAACTATACTATGTCTTATGCTGTTTTTACTAATTTCTATCCTAAGATCTTTTACTATGAATTCTACGGCTTGTGTGAAAGGTGGAACTATTTGGGCTAATGCTTCCATTAAACTATTTCTAACTGGTCTATTCCTGGGTTAGCTTGTTCTTGTTGCTTTTTGTGTTCTTTTTCGTATTGAGAGATTCTTTCAAATCTTTTCTTGCTCAGGGGTAGGTCAGAGTATCTTACTCCTGCTTTTCTGACTTTTTCTAGTTCTCTGAATTCTTCTACCAGTTGGCTTCTTAACTTTTCTCTGGTAGTTGGTTGGAAAGGTTCGTATTCCGCTATTTTTTCAATGATAAAACCTGATAGGCTAAAGGTAAATGCTCCTTCAACTGTTTTTCTAGCTATTTCAGCTGCTGCAGGTCTCGCTATGACTTCTACAATGTGGGCTAGGTATTTGACTGTTTTTTCAAAAGCGTCTCTTTCGGAGAACTTCTCAAACTTGATCAGTTTTATTTCTCTGGCGTCTAGATGATCTAGAGTCCAGTTAAATATTTCTTCCACGTCTTCTTCATGGGCAATTTGGCTGTCAATTGGATCTATGACCTTGTATCTTAATGAATCATCTGGTGATCCGTCATATACCAGTTTATGTACCAGTTCTGTTATAAGCTCGGTAGCAAATAATCCAGAGGAAACTGGTCCTATTACTAATTCAGCCATCAATTTGTCATCAGGACTTAATTTGTAAACTTTTCCAAGACTAATAGCAAGAAGATTCTATCTTCAAATTTTACAACAGCTTGGTGTAACAGGCTAATGATATTCCCGCTTCATGGATGCTATACACATTTAGTTTATCCCTTTCCTTTATCATATCCTTGCAAAGTTGGTACTTTCCGACTTACCTCTAGGCTCTATCCTACGTCACTTTCTCATCTCAACTTAGCCAGGCATGGAGACTTACGGCTGGACGCATTGCTCTGCATAAGATAAATTCTAAAGGACTAAACGATACACAGCGTGGACATAGACAGATACCTAAGGTTCACAAATGACCGAGGACATGGACAAATATAAAAAGAGTGAACTGTATCAAAGATTCATTCATTGACTAAAGAAAATATACAGCAACATATTCTTGTTCTAAGCACATACAGAATTTTTTTTGCAAATCATTCTTGCACATTATAAATTAATACAGTATTTTTTTCAACAACAATATATGCCAGATCAGATATCAGAAATTCCGTAAAGCTTCAGTCACCGCTGCTATTATGGAGTTAGACATTTTATTTCATTCAAAAGAGATCGTACAGATACATGCCTTAACTCCAATCTCCTATATGCTTTGATTCCAACCTCGCTCTGGTACCAATTTCTACAAGCAGAGGCTACTTCTAGCTTGCTCCTAAAACTTATGCAAAATGAAATGGGATACCGAATATGAGGCCCTAAACCTCTTTATATAGCACAAACTCACTGGTGAGTAGGTAACCATCACATCTTCAGCATTAGATGCCTGAAACCAATTGAATGATCCAATTAATTGATCTTAACTATTTTTGTGTTTCTTGTTCTCTCTTTCTTCTCTGCCTCCTACTTCAACTATCCGCAGATAGATAAGATAAGATAAGATATATAGGGGGGGGGGGTGCCAATGCCAATGAAACTCTATCTATATACCGTGCCACCATATAGAGTTTAATGGGCTCCCCATAGATAGAGAGGGGGGGACCGCAGATAGATATATAGGCCCATATCCCATCTATATAAATGGCCTTAAGCTCCTTATAGGACAAACTCACCGCTGAGTAGGTAACTATCACATCTACAGCACGGAAGCATTAGATACCTGAAACTGATTAAAGGATCAAATTAATTAATCTCTAACTATAAAGACAAACTCACCGTTGAGTGGGTGATCATCACATCTACAGCATGGAAGCATTAGATGCCTGAAATCAATTGAATGATCCAATTAATTAATCTCTAACTATAAAGGCGTTGAGTAGGTAACCATCACATCTACAGCAGGGAAGCATTAGATGTCTGAAACCGATTCAATGATCCAATTAATTAATCTCTAACTATAAGGACAAACTCACCATCACATCTACAATACGGAAGCATTAGATGTCTGAAACCGATTGAATGGTCCAAATAAGGTGATATCTTATATGACTATTCTAAAGACATGCCAACAAGAATTCAAGGGCATCAAAACTTGAAATACATACATTAACACAATACGTGCCAATATTTAAAACTTATTCACCATCCTTCCCAGTGATTGCAGAGGCACATTAATGTAAATTGCAAAGGACATCAACACAATATTTGCACAGAAACACATAAAGCCTAAAGTCATTAAATTAAATTAAGCCCGTGTTCAGCCATCCGCCATGCTTCAGAGTCCAGTACAAAGCTTTTACAGCTTTGGCAGAAAGAGTGGAGTCGAATAGGCCTATTAGGCCCTTCACACAAGATGGAGGAATTATGTTTGAAGGAGGTATGTAGAAGACACCCATGACATGGTGGCTCAACAGAGATTTAGAAGGGAAAACCTTGAAATGGTTTGTGGATGTTGAGATCTGGCTGGCGTATTATCCCAACAAATATTGGATCAACAAACTCGAGACTATGCACTACGTGCTGTTAAAAGGTATTTACCGTGACCTGAAAATACTATTTTAATATTTAGATTATTGAACTCCTAGTGTAATTTAAATGTGGGGATCAACTCTTTATTATTATAATTTTGGCTGATAGTTGATTAGAATAATCATCTGATTGGTATATAAGGAACGTGACAATTGATTATGTTTAATTAGATAGATTTTATTGTTATTATGTGTTTTGATATTATTGTATAATGTTTGTGTTATTGAAATTGAAATTATTAATATTTATAAATATGGATATGAAGGTTAATGAGATTGAAGATAAAGTTTAGTATAATAGATCAAAAGAGAGTGCGGAAAGTATTTTTATACAAAATTAAAATGTAGAAAATGCAAAATAATCAAAGTCAATAACGTAACTCAAAACTATCTCTGTTGTTAAAAAAATCTATAATATAAGCAATTTGTATTAGAGCATGTAAAGTCCTTACCACATTATTTCAACTTACAATTTTTTTGATTTCCTACTCTCAAACAATTCATCAAATAATTGATGAAACATTGAAACAATAAGGGCAATTTGTATTAGAGCATGTAAAGTCCCTACCAAATTATTTCAACTTTAAAAATTTTTGATTTCCTATTCTCAAACAATTCATCAAATAAATGATGAAACATTGAAACAATCAATATTTCTGAATTTAGTGCATGGCCTCAGTGACAACTTTATTTTATTTGTCTAATTTGGCATTAAAGACTCTCACAAGTGAACCTTCATCCAATTTTTTGTTAAATATTAAAATTGATCTGTAAACCCATTATCATGGTTCATTTATAATGAAGGCATGGGTGAGGAGCATTCCCCATCATTTCCTCCTTAGAAACAAAACCATTTTTTTAAAGAACTCTTACAATGTATCATCATGGAGGCGTTTTCCATTAAAATGGTGCAGTCCAATAGTCTATTGGATTGCATTCACCATCCCCACATTCTCAACATTAGACAACCTTTGGATTTGTGTTGCCAAATCTTCATGATTGCACTTATATTCACATTTGAGACTTACTCATTACACCATTTAGTGTGTAATTCAAACCATCACCAAGATATGTATCATAATGTCATAACCAACACAAGGCTCATAAAAGAAGAGGTAAGAGGCAATGTTCGATCCTACCAATTAGGATCTTTGATTTTGATATGTAAGTATCCTATTCTAAAGAGAGACATTTATCCACCTTTAAATATTTCTAAAACCCCTCTAATTTATTTCCTTGTTGGATACCTTGAGCACATCAATCTAATCAATAACTTGATTTGTTAGATAGTTTGCAGCTTTGTTGATTCCCTGAAATTTATGTTGGATTATACTCCTCTAAGTTATGTAAAGATCACCAAATCATATCAACATTTTATAACTTCCAATTCAAAATATTCTTCTTCTTAACAACAATAATACATATCATCAAGTCTCTCTCGATGTCCACCAACTTGAAATTATTTTGTTCACATTTAATAATAGTTTGTTGTATAATGCTTCTATTTCATCTTCATTGTTGGTGTCATGCTTGAGATTATTTGATAAATCTCTACGAGGATTCTTGCCTCATCCTTGATGATGCATCTTGCACTTGAGGCCCTAGGATTCCCTCTTGAGAACCCATCGGAATCAAGTTTCAATTTACCTCTTAGAGGGCCAATTTTTTTTTCTCAATAAGTTAGGGATAAGGGGTTTGTACTCCATAAATATTTGGTGAATAAAATGCATGCCTTACGAGTAGGGGTGCATAGGGGAAACTATGTTGCTTATTCTATCTATCAAAAATCAATTATTACTATAATTCTTGGTTGCCCATCTTAACCTAGGACCACAAAGTCACATTCCTCTTCAAGATTTTACCCCTTTCTTAGTTGATCTTAACAGCATTTGATGAGGTTTTTAATTTCTTTCTCTTGAATTATGTCCATTCTTGATCTAGTCAAGGGATGACCTCAATGTTTTGTCTCATCTTTGCCTTTTTTTGTCAACATTATCCTCATCATCACCCTTCTTTGGGGAAGCCAACAACCTAGAATATACCATTGATTTGTCAAAAAAATTGGAAACAACATCCTCTTGTGAGATTTTTGAAGGCTCTAAAATATCTCTAGAAACCACCTATGAATCCTCCTTAGATGAGTGTTGCAACTTTGAGCTAGTCAGTGGACTATTAAGGGATGTAGCTAAAATAGTCTATGCATCTAGTGAAATAACTTAGTGTTGGGGTTCAACCCCCATCCACTAGGTGGGCGTTCCACTAGAATCAAATTTCCCCCCTTATGAAATTTTATTTTTGGACATTGAAGGGTCAAATTTTATATTAAGAAACATATCCTACACCTAAAAGTGATTCTTTCATAGTCAATTGGTTGTTGCCAACAACTACTACCCACTTTCAAATAATTTTCAAGAAGAAGACCTTTGGAGAGATCCATTTCAACACATATGATTGCACAAGTGGAACTTGCATAATTGATTGTTTCCTCTTAAGAACAATAATATTTTCCTAGACCATTTCCAATGGCATGCAAACTCTTTAATTCCCAAAATTGCAGGGGGAGATAAGGTAAGTGACTTAAAGGAATGTAGAAATTAAAGTATCACTGCGAGGAACAAAAGATGGAAACTAGAGTTTCATGCATAAGAAATCCCCCCTGCAAGGTCTAAGGGCCATTTTTTAGCACCTTCTCTTTGTCTTCAAGAGAATCAAATTCGAGGATAAAAAACCCCTAGTGCAAGGATAAATACAAACCTCTTCCTCCAATTCACCTTTCCATGTATCTGTAATCCAAGAGTGAAGATCACAAAGCTTTAACCACATTTTCACAAATCTACAAATAGAAACATGATCCTAAAGGAAATCCTCCTAATCATAGATAGATACTTCAAAGCTTATCTCTACATATTTGCACAAGGTTAGTTCATTTTTTTAATTTTATTTTTCAAACATAAATTTATAAATCATTTCTACTTTTTTAAGCATGTAAAATTTAAAAAATTTATTGCATTGAATTTGAATTACGTAAATTTGTTTGTTGATTTACAATTACATAAATTTATTTGAATCAATTTTTTTCAAAAAAAAATCCTAAATAGAAGGTTTATTTTTTAGGTTTAAAACATGTTATTTTTATCAAATTCACTAATTCAATAACTATCAAATTACTATTTTAACATATTACATTTCAATTTTTCAAATGCATTAAATTTTACGTGTTTTTTTTTAAACTTGTGTATTGTTGGATTTTTTTAAGCACTATTTTTTTGTTTTTATTAATTTTGCAGGTTAATATACAATGGCATCTAGCTTTCCATTAAGTTCAAACTCAACCAATGGTGGTTGTCCCATTGGAACTAAACCCCCTAAAACCCCTGACCCCACTTGGAAACATGTTGTAATAGGACCAATAGCGAAGAGTGATTTGTACCTAGTGCATGAATAAGTTTAATGGATGCATTAATTGTCTCAAATACCATCTTGCAAGTATTCCTAATCATAATTCCAAGGTGTGTACAAAGGCCCCAAAAGAGGTGAAATTAGAAATGATAGCACTTCTTGTATTACTAGATGAGAACAAATTGGAGAGGGCCAAGACACAAGCAACCATAGAAAAAGTTATTAGCTCCTAATTTGTTTAATAACCCTACCAAGATATTACAACAAACTTTTAACTTTTATTTTATTTTAACTTATAGACATTTCGTCAAATAGTTGGCAAACAATGATGTACTCAATATTTCTGATCTAAACACTCATGGCAATTACAACTAAGTCACAAATATATTGACATAATGAAATACACTTTGCATTCATTGAGTTTCATTGGGACATTTTAGCAAACAATTATCAAACAAATGGTTACTAATATCATTGAATAAAAACATTACATAATCAAATCTAACCTCAAGACGCTAGAAAATACTATGAAAGTTGTTCCAAGTCACTGTAAGTTGAAATAGGCTTAATTTATCCCTTCTCAAAACTATCCACTCTCTAAAATGTTGTTATAGACATACCCAAAAATTTTGATTTGCTAAAAATAGTCCTCATTGAGTTTCACCTAGGCATATTGGCAAACAATTGTCAAACAAATGGTTCACTAATATCATTGAATAATAGGCTTACTTTGTCCCTTCTAAAAACTTCCTCTCTCCAAAATGCTATTATAGACATACCAAAAACTTTTGATCTACTAAAAATAGTTTGAAATTACACAAATCATGCCCAGATTTGTTATGGCCCACCTCAGATAGTTGAATGAGGTTGAAATAATGGTGTGACTGGGTGTTAGGAACACCTAAATGCTAGTCTCAGGCAGAGGCCTCCTTCTAAAGCCCTGATGCCTTCCTCCTGGGTACCATGACCAACAATCAATGACGTTGGGGTTGCTAAATGGCAACTGGAAGTTAATGTCCAAAACCCTTAACTATATGCAATAGCAACTCCAACATAAACTCACATCTTCTTCTTCTTAGTTCAGCCAATGAAGATAATAGGGATGATAAATAAACCAATAAAATCTGCTTTAAACCGCTTCACAACTCCAAGATGCCTCTACTCATTCGGTATGGCTACCAAAGGGACTACCTTATGAAAAAGCAAACCTCCACAAATCAATAATTTCACCCTCAAATTCCATTTATTACTCCAATATGATTTGCAAGCAAATGATTTTTTGATTAACTCTCAATCTTCAATTTGCAACTGTACTAGAAACCAAACAAAGCAAACCTGTAAATGATATTTCAATTATTCAATGCAAATCTCGACAAATCCCATAACATTCAACATACTAGCAACCTGTGTATGTAATTGCTCCAATGGATGTTGAGAGTTTTCATTCCCAAACCCAATTATGCACATAAGTGACTTCTAAATGAACAGAGTTTTCATCCTTGAAACCATTCTTACATTAGTTTTATCGTCTTAAGCGTAAAAGATGAACAAAGTTCAATCTTTCCAAAAAAAAAAATTGATAATGAACAACAGATAGCCAACCTCTTTCCCAAGCCCTCTTTAAATAGTTTTTTTTGTTGTATTTTAATAAAAAATGCTTTTTGTTTTTTCATTGCTTTTTTGAAAAAGCATTTTCTTTTTCAATGCTTTTGTTTTGAAAAAAAACATCCCCTCCTCCAAGTGACTTTTGAAATTCCCCTTTTAATTCAACTTTACTTTTGGACCCAAAATACAAATCACTTTTATGTCTCCTTATCACAACCCTTTTTTAATAAGTATAAGTTGTGTTTTAATTTTCCCCTTTTCACTTTTAGACAACTTAATTTTTTTTAAATTATTTAATTATTTTCTGCACAACCACCAAAGTTACAAAAATATTAAAATGGCCTAAAATATGAATTTTAATCACACCCGCAATATCTTAAGTGCATAGGATATTAATCTATATGAAAGTTGGCACTCTCCCAAGATGACAAACTTTTCCAAGAAATGTGGAGTGCTCTTATAATGTTGGATCCACTTACAAAAAGCACCATTATACTCATCTTGGATCCTAGAACTCTTTGCCACTATCAAAATACCTTCCCAATAAATTTGGTGCTCTCCAAGAAAGTTGGAGTTTCCAAAGATGTTGGAATGGACCAGAGAAAAGAACATTATAATTTACCAATAAAATTCAATGTAGATACGATAAGCATTGTGGGCTCTAGTCATAGTCCATGCATACGTGGCACATCCACCTTATCTAGCTTGAGTAGAGCTCAATCATAGTGGTTTTTTGTGCCTAGAAACATATAGGGAGCATAACCTTAATTGAAAGATAAAGTGTGGAACAAAGAGGCGCACAAAGAAACAAATAAAGCATAAACAAAATTTTGGTATTATAACCAAATTCCCTTCAGTGTGACAAAGATTTCATATTCAGAGTATTTGGTGATAGAATTGGCAATTTCAGGAAAAGGATATAAGAAACCCTCTTCAAAAGAGTGAAGTGGAAGGTTTCTCCAAGATGCTATTGCATATGCAAAAATAATTGTGTAAGATCAAAAGAAGTAGTGGTGAAAGTTGGTATCCACAATTCTTTTAGATAAGTAAATGGATGGAAAAACCGCATCATCATCAATTTTTAAGTGGCTTCAAATGGTGAGTTGCATTTCTTGAAGTCAATTGATGCTTCCAACAAAATAAAGAGCACAAAAAAATTGAGTTTGATGTTGGAGGAAGTTTTTGAAAGGTGGGCATGCAAAATGTTGTGCAAACTACACTGACAATGCAACAACATACGTAGTGGCTGGAAAATTACTTCAAAAGAGGCATCCAACACTCTTTTTGACCCCTTATACATTCCATTGCCTTGACCTCTTTTGGAGGGCATAAGCAAAATTAATTGGATGAAACCAATTGTAGAAGATGCAAGGAACATAATAAAACATATTTATAACCACCCTTGGATTCTTAATATGATGAGAGATCAGACCAAGACAAAAGAGCTTGTGCAATCAGGGGTCACAAAGTTTGCAACTAATTTTTTAATGTTGCAAAGAATTTTTAGTTTATTGACATCCTTGAAGCATATGTTTGTGAGTCAAGCATAACTAGACTCAACAACATATTGAAAAAAGGTGTATGGAAAAAGAACCATAAAGATAGTTTTTTATGATGTTTTTGTCAAGAGAGCAATAGAGATTGTCAAGGTAACTTCCAACTTCAATTTGAATTTCAAATCGAATCCTTTATTTTTAAAATTTAAAACTATGTAGTTTCAGTGTAACTTTAATTTGTTTGTACTTTGTAGGTATAGGTGTAAGTCCTCTTAAAATTAAATTAAGGAACTCTCCAAATCATTTGGTAATCCTATCGAAGGATTACAAAATATGCTTCAGTAAAATTAATTTGTAAGGTAGTTTGATAGGAAATGTAGCTATAAATAGGCACTAGAAGACAAAATCAGTTGTAAAACAAAAATTTAAAGTTAATTGTAGACTTTTTCCTAAGAAAAGGAAATTGCAAGATAAAAAAATAGCCAATATAAGAATTAATTAATTTCATTAAGTAAAACTATAATTAAAGATCAAAGGGCATGTCAAGATTTGTGGTTGTTAGAGAATAATGGTATTTAAAGATAGACCAACCACAGAGAAGGGGACATTGTGAATACATTTTTATATCTAAATTATTACTCCTTGTGGACTGGACTATGGTTCAACATTTTGAGGACAAAATCCCTCTAGGTTAGAATTAGAAAACAAAAACTTACAATTTATACTACTAAGTTAGTGGATGAAAACCCCTAATTCAAACATATTTTAAAGACATTTCAAAGGTATTCCATTAAAGATAAATCACTATTAAAAAGAGATTATTTTACCAACTCCTAAAAAGAGATGACTTGGTCATTCTAAACTATTTTTTATTGTTAAAGCTGATTTATAGAATTAATTACTAGCAAAAATTTATGAATCATAAGGATTTTATATTTATAGTAATTATGCTTGCTACTATAATTGTGAGTTGGGGTTTATTATATTCAAATTAAATTAAGGAATATTCAAAAGAGACATTACAGATGGTATCAAAGTTGAAAGTTTCTAGCTTGTGAGCTTTTCAAAAATAACTTAGAAAAACTCAACATCAATTTTTAAGGACAAAGAGATAGAAACTATGTTGGAATTTAAAAGCAAAATAAGAAAACATGGATAGAGGGAATGACAACCACGATTATGCAAATAAAATTGATAGAAAACTTGACCTTATGTTAAATATGATGGGGAAAATGTTACATATGATGCATAACAACCAAAAAATATAGAATAATGCTAACAATCAAAATAGTGAGGCAAGTTCTTCTAACAATAGTAAACAAAAAAGTCACACACAAGTAACCAAGGGTGGGACTATTGACAAACCTCTTCATCCTACTTTCATTCAAAGGGGAGAAGTCCCCATTGGAGAAACACAAAATTTAATGCAAAACAATATCATCACATGCTATGAAGAATATGGAAAACACTCAACAAAGATTCAAGAAGCAATGTCTCTAACAAATTACATAAATATGTAGAAGGGCATAAATGGGTCAAGAATGGAACCTAGACCATAACCAAGATAAAATGATCATCAACAAGCTTTGGGTAAGTTAACATTATCTTCATTTGAGGGTTCTAATAAGAGTATTACTTGTGTATGGGTACAGAAAATAGACACATACCTATCACTGAAACATATGACTGAGGATGATGCCATCAAATTCGCCACCTTACACTTGGAGTGATCAACTCATGAATAGTGGTACCATGGGCTAATTACCCAACGTCATGTCTAATAGACACATATCCTGAATTTTGCAAAAGGTTGATTAATAAGTTTTGATAAAAAGGATCCTGAAGTCCATTTTAGAGAGTTGGCCCAATTAAAATAAGATGGAACAGTAGAAGAATATGTAGAAGAATTCCAAAATTTATCTATAATAGTGCTTGATGTTAAGAAAATAATATTAATTATCCTTTTTATTAAAGAATTAACTAAACCTCTTAGGGTTTTGATTAAGTTATTTGATCCATTAACCCTTCAAAGGACTATTAAAAGAGCTTTGAATTTAAAAACATCAATGGCCAAGAATAAGTTCTTTTATAAAACCCCTTCTATGAGACCAAATAAGAAACCTTTTCAAAAAGGTTTTCTTGCAAAAGGCATTACCACTGAAAAATAATTTGTATGAAGTTACCAAAATTGAGCTCCATCAAAATAAAGTATGTTTTTTCTTGTAGAAAACCATGGGAACCTAGTCCCTAATGTTTGAGAAAAGACCAAGTACATTACATAGAAGTAATGTCTGATGAGGAAGAAGAAGCCAAATCAGAAGTAAATAAATGTTAGCCTAAATCAAAAATAAAAGAAGGTGAGAATTCAAGGGGCACATTTTCAACCTTGTTAAGTGATCCTAAATATCATTTTTTTCAAGTAAGGGGAGTTTTGCAAGGGCACAAAGTTATAAATCTAATCGATGGTAGAGCAACACATAACTTCATTAATGAAGGGTTGGTTGCTAAAAGAGGGTTACAAACAAAAGATTTCAAAGGATTCAATGTTATCGTGACTAGTGATTTTACCATTCCATGCACTAAAAATTTCAACAATTGGAGATTGTTCTTGGTAGATATAAGATGCAAGTTGGCTTCTATTTGGTGGGCATAGGAGAAACCAATGTGGTTTTAAGAGTGCAATGACTACACTTTTTGGGATAATTTACACAAAATTATTAGACTATAGACCTAAGGTTCAAATCAAAAGGTAAATATGTAGTATTACAAATCATTACTAGTGGAGTTCCTAGAGTTATATTAAGAAAAAGAAAGAAGAGGTGTTTAAAAGTGGATAAGTAGCATGGGCAACACACTACTTGGTAACTTCTTCAGCCACTACAAGTAAGAAAGCTTATCATGTGGATATACAATTATTATTGGACAATCATAGCATGGTTTTCAAAGACATTCATTTAGGTTTGTCTTTTAATAGAGGATTTCAACACATACTAGAACTAGAAACTGGAATAAAGCCAATAATTACTACACCTTATAGGCATCCAAGAAGATTTAAGGAGGATATTGAAAAAATGATTAAGGAACTTCTAGAGATTGGTCTAAGGCCAAGTTATATCCCTTTTTCATCTTCAATTGTATTAGTGAAAAATAAAGATGGAACTATGTGAATGTGCATAGATTTCAGGGTGATAAACAAGGAAACTATTAAAAATAGATATCTAATTCCTAGAATTGATGAGTTAATTGATGAATTGCATGAGGTAATATACTTCTCAAAAATTTAATTGAGATTCGCATATCATCAAATATGGTTGAAAGTCAAAACTGATTTGAGATCTAGGTATCATCAAATATGGGTGAGAGAAGAGAAAGTGCATAAAACTACTTTCTGATGTGATTTTGAGAATTTCAAGTTTTTACTTTTTAGTTATGCCCTTTGGTTTAACTAATGCTCCTTCTACCTTCTAATCATGTATGAACCATATATTCAAAAATTAGTTAAATAATTTCATGTTACTTTACTTTGATGATATTTTGATCTATAGAAAATCATGGGAGGAACATTTACAACATTTGGATGAAGTTTTGGGAGTATTGGAGAAACAATATTTTTATGCTAAGGAATCCAAATGTGAGTTTGGATTGACAAATATTCTCTACTTAGGACATGCTATTAGTGCTCAAGGAGTGAAAATTGATCAACAAAAGATAGAAGCCATTTTAGATTGATCCCCATTGATAAGTTTAACTCAATTGAGAGGGTTGGTTCTTTGGGCTCTATAGTTATTATATAATATTTGTCAAAGGATTCTCTCAATTATTCATTCCGTTGATAGATTTAATCATGAAGGGATCATTCACATGGATAGAGATTGCTCAATAGGTCTTTGATAAACTCAAGAAAATAATAAGTTGATTTCCTATGCTAGCCATTCCAAATTTATCACTTCCTTTTCTTGTAGAATGTGATGCCTCAAGTGAAGGAGTTGGAGTGGTACTAATTTAAAAGGTACATCTAATATCATTTGAAAATTTAAAGTTAGAAGATCTTGAAAATATTTATTCAATCTGTGATAAGGAGATGCTAGCTATAATGCATGCTTTAGATATTTCGAACAATATTTGGTTTGTGGTCAAAACAAATCACAATAGTTTGAAGTTATTTCTTAGCCAAATAGATCTAAACAAAGAACACAAAAATGGGTAAGCAAGCTTCAAATCTACAACTTTCACACTGAATACTTCAAAGGAAATAACAATGTAGTAGCTAATGCTCTATTAAGGAAGCCTTATGGTCATCATTGAAGATTTCTCTTGAATAGTAGACTATGGAAAAAATGCATTTACAGCTGATATTTTGGAAAGAAATATCCATGATGAAAGATACAAGGTAGTAGATGACCTTATTTTAGACAAAGGAAAAATTTGTCGTATCCCAAGATCGAAGGTAAAGGATAAGGTTTTGACAGTTGCACATGACACATTATTGGTAGGACATCAAAAGTATTTCAAGACCTACTGACAAATGAGGGAAATAATTTCATGGAAGGGTCTCAAAGAATACATTATTAAGTGCACAAGGGAATGCCTTCTCTTCCAAAAAAATAAAATAGAACATTAAAGACATGAAATTTTCACAATCCATAAAGATAGAGTTTGCATATTTCTAGATTAAACTATGTGAGCAATTTTTCTTCATCAACATTTTGAATCATATTACATGATCCATTGTTAGGATTATATGCAAGAGAAGAGAATGATGATGGATCATGTAGTCTGATTCAAAACGTTGATGAAGAAAAATTGCTCACATGGTTTACTCCAAAATATAACATCTTTTTCCTACAAGATTATTAGAGCCATTACCAATTCCAAACTAGAAATAGGAAAGTATATCAATGTATTTTATTAAAAGACTCCATAAGTCACAAGGTAGTTAATAGACTTGCTAAATATGGCCATTCTTTTCCATATCTACAAATTTTAAGGCACCTCAAGTGGCTGAATCATTTTTCAAAGAAGTTTTCAGATTACTTGGGTTGTCAAAATGAAAAAAATTCGTAAGTGATAGAGATAGTTGGTTCCTCAACTTGTTCTAGAAAGAACTCTTTCATTTAATAAGAACTGAATTACCTCCATATACTAGTTATCATCCATAGACTAATGGATAGATGTAAATAGCCAACAAATGGATTGAAGGATATTTATGAAATTGCGTAGCTAGGCATTAGACAGCCTGGATAAAATGGCTTTATTTGGGGGAACACTGTTATGATACTACATATCATATGTCAATTGTAAAGACACCTTTCAAGGCCTCATATTGTTGTGATGTTTTATACTTTATGGATTTGGTCATCACAAATAGCAGAGTGCCATGGACAAAAGATCTAGTCAAAGAAAGTCTAAGAAATTTTGGAGTCTCTTAAGGAAAACCTGCAAAGGTCACAAAATCAGCAAAATTTCTATGGTAATCAACATCGAACTAAGAAAATGTCCAAAGTAGGAGATACGGTCTTTATAAGATTACAACCTTATAAACAATCTTCCTTAAAAAATAGTGGAGTAGAAAATTTGAAACCATGATTTTGTGGCCCCTACAAAATCATACAACGAGTTAGGGAGATTGCATAAAAACTAGAATTACCATAAAATAGTAAGATTCATATTTTATTTCATGTCTCTTATTTAAAAAGAGCATTAGGAAGTCAAATTATGCCTTCATTAGAGCTACCCTCACTAGATGATGAAGGGAAAATGATTTTGACTCCTAAGGCCATTATAAATTTTACAGTAAGGAAGATAAGAAATAAAACAATGACAGAATATCTAGTTTGATGAAAATATCTCGAAGAGGATGCTACATGGGATAGTGCAAAAATTCTTCAGCATTCTAATTTACGATTGATTAAGAACCAACAATTTTGGGAATGGTGAACTATAATGTGCCATCCTTAAAAATTAAATTAATGCTAAAGCCTCCAAATCATTTGGTAATCTTCTTTAGGGATTGCAAAGAATGCTTCAACAAATTCAATTTTAAAGGAGATGCATCTATAAATAGCCACTACAAGACAAAATCAACAATAAGCCAAAATCAGCTATAAAACAAAACTACAATTAAACATAGTCTTTTTCCTAAGAAAAAGAAATCACATGGTAAAAATGTAACCAATAAAAGATTTAATTAATATTATTAAGTGTAACTATAATTAAAGATCAATGGGCATGTGAAGAGTTGTGATTGTTCGAAAAGAAAATTATTTAAAGAGAGACTAAGCAAGGAGAAGGGGACATTGCAAATACATTTTTATATTTAAATTATTACTTCTTGTGGACTGTGGATTGTGGTTCAACAACTTGAGAATGAAACTCCTTAAGGTTATGAATTAGAGGACAAAAAACCCCAAGTTAGTAGAAGAAAACCCATGATTCAAACATATTTTAGAGACATTGCAAAGACATTTCATTAAATATAAATCATTGTAGAAAAATTATTGTTTTACCAACTGCTTGAAAGAGACAATTTGGTCATTCTAAAGTATGTTTTGAGTATTAAATCTGATTTACAAAATTACTTATTAACATACATTTTTGAATCATAAAGATTTTATATTTATACTAATTGTGCAAGCTACTATAGTTGTTAGATAGGGTTTATTATATTCATATTAAATAAATGAAATTTTAAAGGGTGATCTAAAATAAGAGCCACTAGTGACAGTATTGGAAGGTTATCTTGTGTTAGAAATGAGATTATTCCCCTTTAGGGCTTTAAGCTTAGTCGAGGCCGAATGGGCCTGGCTGTGTTCTTGATGTCCAAAATCACTATGTGTATTTTCTAATGGTTGTGAGGTCTTCAAAACCTATGTGGGATCTCATTCCAACTTTATACACCCTTATCAAATGCCTCAACACTTCTCAACACCTCTCCTTATCATCTATTCACCCAATCCTGTAGTATAGATTACCTAAGAGTGCCCTCTGTCTGAGACAAAACAAAGGGCACTTCCCCTATCTTCTCAATCAAACCAAGGATATGAGAGGATAAATCAGGTCATGAGGTTATTATGTACCAATTTTTAGAGTTAGAGTATACCCATAGGCCCTTTAATGCTTCAAAAATACTCATGACATACTATGTAGCATTGACTATGAACGTGGCTGTAGGTTAAACCTTGAAGGTTGGTATTTATATTATTTTCCTATTCTGAGTACTACATGAGGTGGTCATCACCAATATAATATTGGTCTCAATAAAATACACCATCCTAATTTATTATAACTCCTCAAGGTACACTCTACATGACTAGGCTTGATTGCACACTGTGTGATTGTGTTATTTACTCAGGAGAAAGACATACCTATAGGTGTCACTCAGTGTTAGACCTTGTGTCTTATGCTATAAGACCTCCTTGAAATATCTGGACTCATTTCATATATTTTTTAGTTCATTTATTTAATGTATTAGGGTCTATTCACATTTCTCTTCTAGCATACTGGTTTGAGTTAGTTTCTCATTCACAATAAGTTGTAGGTGGTTATGTTTTAGGCCATAGAGATCCCTGTAAGTGGTGATATGATTCAAGACCCTATACTTTAATTATTTTAAATGTTCTTTGAGTCACTAGTACTATCTTCATTCAAAATAAGTTAGTTTTATGCAGACTACTCTACCATCATGTCATATGGTGATGTAAGACCATTTCAACTCAGAATACTATAAAATACATTGACAATTTACAGTGAGAAGTTGCATGAATTGGAAACGTTATTTTATCACTCGATCATGGTCAATAAACCAACATGTTATGTCAAAACATTTTTATTATGTTTGGTATGCATGATGGAAGCCATTAGACTAGATTCCACTTCAAGGTGCTTCATCATGGAAGGATCAAAAGTAGGGTAGAATCCTCATTTCGGAAAATTTAAGGTAACATGTCCCAGAAGCAACCTTCTTGACTTAAGATCATATATTCAAGTATGTTTGCTACCTTATGACTCTATCATCAACACCATGACACCTTTGACATTTCAATACCTCAATGAAGGTTCAAACTAGTTTCAAACACTTGTACTCCAATTCTCTTAGACCTCTGTGGAGACCTATAGGTGCACATACAATAGATGGAATTGTAAAGGTATGATATAAGACTGTGTGCATGATGAATTGGTTTCAAAATGAATAATAGACCTCCTATCAATCTAAATTTATCTTTTTCGCCTTGGGAGGATTTAAACAAGTTCAAATGCTTTTATTCTAACATACTTAGTCTTATATGGGGCACTTGTAGGTGCACATCAAGCTACAAGACTATGTTCATTAGAGAATTAGTTATCTCAACCAATCTCAGCCATTTAAATAGCTTAGAATTTATTTTCTACACATCAAGAGACTTTTCACCACCTTGAATACTTCTCATCTCATCACCATAACTGTGTAGGGTTCCGTTTATCTGCTTGTAGGTGGATGTCTATAGAGAACTAACTATGTGTATCTTTCTTGACTTCTCACTCCCTCAAGAGATGCATTGGAGAAAAAAATTCCTTGGGAGAGACTAATCATCATGTTTTGAGAGGTGAAAAACAACATCACCTTTGATTTGAAATCCAAAATAGGAAAAAGAACTCCACTACTGAGGGAATCTTGTCTGTAGACTATGATAATGTTCTTCGCTAGTAATATGAGATGGTTCATGCCCATATCTTGACTTACACATATGTAAACCATGTTAATAATCATGTGAGAATAATTTTATTACTCTTAAAAACCATGTATAGTACCTAGTTTGTACGGACTAGCTCAAATAGAGAGGAAACCTACAGGGCATAGGAATGAGCAAGTAGAACAAGGAAGTAGACTTATAAGCAATGGGTCATAGAGCCTGGTACACCAATCCTAAAATTATTTCCATAAATATGAACTATACAAAGGATTCTATCTTCCACCAAGTGCATTTGTCTTGATTAAACTCCTATTGGTTGTACTGAACCAAAAACGATTGACCATTCTAACATGCAAAGAAGAGTGATAGAGGATTAAAATGGTTTTAGGCCATTTTTAGGTGTTTTAAAGCTGACCAAATGTGTAAGTGAGTTCCATGAAGTTTAATAGACATTGAAAATCCTTCCACACATACCAAAACACCTGTATAAGTCATACAAATGCCCAAATCTCCTCTTTTTTCAACTATTTTTTTGTTCTGATGTGGAAACCTATACACTTTTAGTTAGAGACTACCATTTCTAACTATATTCTAGCATATAAAAATGTTTATAAATACTTGGACAACTTGTATTACATGGAAAACTGTACAAACATTCATAAATGACTCAAATATGGCCCCTACCATGACATAGACTATCTAAAAACTAAAATTAACCATGACCAAGGCTAAATAAACATCAAATGACATTTCTAGGACCATTATACACCCTAAAATACCCTAATAATCCCCTATGGAAGTTTTCCACTATAGGGGTTGACCTATTTTGACTTGTGATCAGAATAGTCAATACGAACTAGGGTTTTGTTATTACAAGTCTTCCATGTGATAAATCAACATCCACATATTATCAATCGTACACCTTTGATAGTCATAGGTACTCAAACAAAAAATTATTCCACATAGTCAACATATATGTGGTCATAGTCAATAGATAAGGCCATATTGCACCCATGTTCACCCGAATGCAACCCTATCCTAGTATATCAAAAAAATTGTTTTAAGATGAAACATAGTTCATAGATCCTTCCAACTAGTTTTGCATCAGATATCTGCCTACACTATTAGCATAACTCAGATCCAAGATAAATTTGCAAATTCTATTAGAAATTATTATTAATAGCTCATTTTAGTTTTTATATTTTACATTTAGGTTATATATATTTCTATTCTAATTAATCATTCAATAGTTTAATATTTGTTAATATTTAATTGTCAAATGAAGATAAAATATTAAACATTTTGGTGAACCCATAATTTTTTAGAATGCTACTTGTTGTTTGCTTGATTTTTATCCTAAGATTTCATATAAATTTTTATAAATTCTTAACACTAAAAGAAAATAGTATTCAAACTTGGATATAAATCAGACACAATGAGTTAATCGTCTTGGACTTTGGATCTTAATTTGACACTAAGTAAATTACCTTATTACTTTAGATAACATTGACACTAAAGCATTTTATTTCAACCTGTTTAAATTTTTTGATCTCTATACATAAAAAAATTATAATTTTTTTCTCTTTTTTCTATTATTTTTTACTTTTTTTTAGAAACATCATTTTGTTAATTGTAAAACTACACAGAGAGTTATCATTTTTGGTTAAATGATGACTTGTTTTACTGACACTATGAAGTGAGAGATACACTCCCAATACTCCCACCCTAGACAATGCTATACAAGGATTTTAGTTTCCCCACACCTCATGGTATATTAGAAACACATAGGATCCCTTTGTTATACCATAGGAAGCCTCTTTATCCATTTGATTTTTGTTGCACTTGAGAGGAGTGTATCACCTAAGGAATTTACTCATTATACCCTCGAAGATGGGATAATGAGCTACATGCATGGTTTAACCTCTGTAGTTAATGCACTGGAATATTTTCCTAACACTAATCTAAGAGTGAGAAACTATAATTTATCCCACAAAATTAGTTAATCCCTTTGACTATATCACCCTTTATACCTTACTTTTTTATTTTATTATATTCATAATGGGTTCAATGAATGGATGTTTCTTTCATACGTTATATAGGATTATTCAATTCATTGGCACACCTTGTATTACTTTTCAACATACTATTCATTATTATTTTACATGGATTCAAGCCCAAATTAATCAAGAGGCTACATTAAACCATGTCCAATCTTATGGCCTTCCTATTTCAAATGGTTACACTACCATATCAGATCATTATTCTACTCTAATGCCAACATCATCAAAAATAATGTTTTTCAAATATAAAATGACTTGAAAATAAGAGCAGTCTCAAATATGCAACTTTAAATGATATTCCATTGCTTATTCCACGTCCTATTTAAGGGTGCATTATGGTTCTCATTTTAGAATCCAATACTCAAAAAAAGGCTGGTGAAACTGATGAAACAAAAGTTATGGAATATCTTCATGAATATCTAGAAAAATATCAACTCACTCTGATATGTTGTTAGAGGTGAACAAAATAAAGGTTCCCAAGGTAGTTCTTCTAATGTTTCCATTTCCATTATTACCTCTATTCTTATTTCTATACCTTCAGTTACTTCCATAGTATCATCCCTTGGTTTGGGAACATTACTTGGTTTCAAATAAGTACCCATGCACATGGCTATCAAAGATACTTATAATCCTCCAATCACCTCTACAAATACAAACTCTAAGCATATAATTATTTCCTTATAGGCTAAGTTATCTCAAATTGAGAAAAATCTTTCTCATACTTTCCCCTCCATGGATTCATGTTCCTTGATGCATATCCCTTTGGCACCTAAAATTGCATCTTATCTATTATCAGTTGGATTTTTTGCTATTAAGCTTCCTCCAAATGAAGGCAAAGGTCATCTCAAAAAAATATTTCACACCTACACAATCTCGATCAAGGGAGAAATGAGATGTACTCTATAATCATATAAATCTATATATGGGGTGCCCCTCTATATCTAAACTTCCTCCATTCCATGCATCTTGTCTAGACTTTGTAGATAATGACAATTTTTCTTCCAATAAATCTTAAAGAGAATGCTCTTATATGATTTTATAATCTTCATCTTCAATCATTAAATGATTTCAATCCATTGAAAAAATAGTTTTTAACACACTTTTCTACCAACATTCATGAAAATCTATCATATGCTCAAATTTCAAATCTCAAACAAGGGTCCAATGAAACAATCAATGAATATGTTCAAATATACAATCTTACTATGTTATCAAAAGCACAAATCAAATGGTTGATAACAAACTCAAAGGTATCTTCACTCAAAGTTTGTTATCTCCACTCTGAGATTCAATTATGTTTGACGAGTTTAAATATTTTGATGAGTTATGCTTATTAGAGGTACAATCACTAAGGGTGGGGGTAACTAAGTAAGACCAAATATTTCAATATCCAATCCAATCCTTTCAAACTATTTAAACAATCAGCATATATCAACTTGATCAAGCAACATTAACAAGAAAACTCATTCATTTAATGCATACACAAGATCAAACACATAACACATAGTCCCTATGGGAAACCCTCATGGGGAATAAAACCCACTCTCAAGTCTACAACACATGGATTAATTTTCCTATAATAAATTACAAACAAGAGACTTTTCAACTCCTTTAGACCAGTAAAACTTGATCATATCCTCCTGATCAAAGGCCTTTAGTGGAATACATGTTTCACAAGGAGAAACTACCCCTAAGGAAGATCAACTCTTTTAGACCCTCCTTTGATATGAACACCTCCACCTTAAAACTAATATATTTAACACTTGATGATGGATCTTTGTTTATCTATCCCTTGTACAAACTCTCTCTATCTCATACAGGCCTCTCACATAGGCATGCCACAATCTCTCTCTTTCGTCACTCAAATTGTCCTTATATGCACACTCATACCTCTTTGCATATCCTCAAACTACAAAAGCACTTTTTTGACATAAAAAAATATGACCTATAGGTCATACACATAGTCATCAATCTACTCTACTCATCAATTGGGCACTCTACCTCTCCTTTGCTCCACAACTCTCACATGTACATGTTGCATACCTCTTCACGCCAATATAGAAACCAACACATTTGGTTTCACTATAAATAGAGTATTCATAAATTATCAAGTCCAAAATATTTTCTTATTGACTAAAATACATGCCTTCACCCTTAAGTCATCTTTCATGAGTCACACTTAACCATAATCCACTTTCAAATAGGCCTAAGTCACTTTTATGTTCTATGGATACCCATTTAGCTCTTTGACACTTCTCCAAGAAAACTAAGAACAAAGGACTACTTATAAATACATGGACCCATTCTACATGACCCTTTTGACATTCTCAAATGATCATAGTCACCAAAACACTCTTCTGCTAAAACACAACTTTCTCAAACAATATTTTGTGCACACAGTCACATGAATGAACACACAGTCAACTTCTAAACATTTTTTCATACTACATATGACTGTTCAAACCTTAAAAATGCACATAGATAATATTCATAGAGTCTAAAACACTCCTAATAGATAAGTCATCAAGAGACATCAAAACCACATCAGAATGAGCTCAAATATCCTTTTTGGGTCACTTGCACAACATAGTCAAACATAAAATCAACTTTAAATCTTCATAAATTTGATTGTACGTATTTATAGATCTTCAAATCTATATTTATATATGTAACTTGGAGTATTCTACATCTTTTATATTTACATCATGTCCAAATTTTACATATAATAAAAGATATGGCTCAAAAACCAAGAACTAGTTTTTCCTTTGTTAAATTCAAATATTTGAATTCAAACGATCATAGTTAAATATCGAACACTATGCACACATCTCGTATCCTCATTGATTCAGATAAATCTCACACCATCGATCTTTTCCTAAATTTAATTCATAGTGCACCAATGCTAGACATTAAACCTTTAACATGTTGACCTCATCTCATGCACTCTTATAATATTGACTTAACATGCATCATCGATCTCCTATACGTAGCTCAATCTTTAACAATGTTAAACAGTTGTCACTTTGACCTCTTGACTTTAATGTGCACCATTTATCTTGATCAGTACGAAAACCCATTCACTATTGATCCTTGGAATAATCTTTATCTTTATCTATTCTCAACTTTAAACATAGAACACTTGGTACCATCTCACTCAACACACACCATTATATCAAAACTATACAAACGTCCATGCACCATTGGATCTTAGAATAAGATTGATCTATATCTATATTAACCAATGAAAACTTTAACTCTTTGACTTAATGCACACCATAGATCTATATGTACAAACTCCTGTGTACTGTTGGATCTCTATTTGGTCCTAATCTTTAACATTGTGCAAAAACGACTAAGTATGGGGGCCATTGCTTATCTGTTTGTAAGGTTAAATTTTCACCTTCATATCTTTTGCTTCACTCAAGCGCAAGACTTGAAAATTGGACCATATGATCTCCTCACATAGGATAATCCAACCATATGGCAATCTTCTCTTAGAACCCTCATACATGTGAGATATAATAACATTACAATGTTTCCTTAGATTTATCTACTCACATAACCATGTCAAAAACTTGTCTGGGAAGCCAACTTTGAACATGCATATCTTTTGTCATGCTTCAGAGCTTGACCTAAAATTTAGCACAAATAAACTAGGCATAAAATTAAAAAAACTCGTGTGATTATCTTCTCCTGAAATATCCACACATTTGACATATGCCACCATCAAAATGCCTACTCAGCTTTTCTTGCCACATTGCAAATTTGACCAAGTATGGGAAAATACTGTTAAAATGCTTAAGGGCCCAACTTTGTACTTGCATATATTTTATTGCACTTCATCGATAGACTTGATACTTTGTACATAGAAACTAGGGACTAATGTGATCACAACCATATGACCAACTCCCCCTAACTCATCCACACATGATAATTATGATATCATCAAATTTCCTACTCAAATTTTCTGCCATTGGACCTAAAAGGTCTAGATGAAAACTATGGACTACCATATGAATTCCACTCATACAAAAACACTCAAATCATTTTTTATTTTTGATAAGACCCTTTGCTCATGATCAAATCACCATACTAATCCTTGAACATCTCTAACCTTTCCAAAACTGAAGATCAACCAAGCCAACTTCAAGCACACTAGGATAAGCACATTGCACACTTTATCATTATCACTTAGACTATCAAATCACTTCATCCACTCACCAATAAACTTCCATGACATTACCATGACATCATTTATATTTCTCTAATAATATCCTCATTTTTCATTGATGTCAACACCCATCATATAGTAATATACATCTCACCTTCCTTCTCTCTCTTCAAACACTCTATAATAGGAACTTTCTCCCATTTTCACACAATGACAAAGTGGGCACCAACTAATCCTAAGGACCTAAAAATACCATCAATAGGAGAGGACCACCTTAGAAATATGACACAAACTCCCCCTTACCTTGAACCAACCTCTTCTTGCCTTGACAATTTCCTCTTGCTACATGTCAATACTCTCTTCAATCAAGCATTGCAACCAATGAAAAAAGAACACACAAAATACTAAGATCTTATGGAAATCACTAAGAAACATCTAAGAGGGATTCCCCCTAATATTTTTTAACAATTTCATCACTTGAGCATCTTCATATCTCCATACACCATGAAGAACCACCATACAAACTTACTAGCCTTCTCTCTCAAACCACCTCAAAGACTACCAATAGAACTTCATGCCACTCATCAAATATGACACATGATCTCAACCAACCTGATAACTCCTTGAAACACTAAGCCTTTATCTTTTGGATAAACTGATAAAAACATCACAACTTCATTACTAGGCTTGTCTGGACTCCTTGTAACTTTACTTAGAACTTGTAGAGCCCATAACTTTCAATAGACACATCTTCAAGACTTGAAACTTCATATCTGGAGCATTCTCATATGCCCCCTCAAGCACACCAATTTGAAACAACTAGCTCATCCTCTTCAGTATAATTCTTTCACAAACCTACTAACTAATTAAGCCTCTATCTTGGCAAAAATTTGAATAACTTGAAAACCACAAATCTTCAAATCTCTATGAAGCTTGATATGACAACCCATTTGGCCCATTCAATATATTAATAATCTTCATACCTTAACTCACAAGACAAGCCACTTTTCTAACAGAGCCCAAAACCTTAGAATTTTAAAACAAATAGAGTCAACAAACCTCTTTCTGGTGAACATTCACCTCTGAAACTTCTTATACACATAAAGACACCCATTACACACTTTTAGACCAAAATTTGAGCATCCACATCTTTGGGAACCTAGACATCTTATAACCCATTTTAGGACCTATATACTCTTAAGCACAAACTGGTAAACTTGAGACCAAACAAAAATATCCAATTTGACTTCAACATACCTTCAGTTCACAAATCCACCTCAAGTATGATATAATAAGGTCAAAAAACCTTTCTATGTAAAAATATCATCTTGGAAAATCATAAATCCTCTTTTTCCACTTGAAAACCTTCATTTTGACCCATAAACTGATCATATATAGTTATGACATCACTTTGACATCACCACAACATCTCTTCTACTTGGACATACCTGCTCTAATTAAAAAAAAATTACCTCTAGCATTCTAGGACCATCTGAAGAACACCATAGCAACACTTGCTTCTCCACTAAAATGTCTCTTAAGAAAAATAATTAAAGACATCCTTTACACCTCAAGCTTTAAAACAAAGTGAAGCCAGGAGTGGCCCACATCTCCTCAGTAACCAATGGAATCCTCTTATAGCTATAAGACTTCTTGTTCTTGTTAGTATAAACTATGATATTTGGTTCCTTTTCTATATAACTTTCCTTCTCTTCTAAGATAGAATAAACAACATATGGAACAACTATGGAATCTTGACATACCTTTTCATTTGAAGAATCAACCGTGCAGCTGAGAACCTTATCACTAGGCATAAACAATTGATGTTCTTTGCATGATACATGCTTAGCAATAATAGAATGTTCACTTGGATCCATACAGATATCAACACTAGCCTCAACTAGTACCTTGGTCTTCTTCTTGAGCTTGGTCTCTTCATTCTCAACATGAGCAGACAATGAGAGCCCTTTGGCACTCTTATCTTTATATAGCATTATCCACCATAAAAAATGGATTAATTTTACTAGTATATCTATCATTAATCATACTAACCACCTTTGGTCTCCATGAGTTAACTTGTCTTCTACATTGCACTCTTAGAGCCTGATTGAACCTACTCTGATTTAATGGCATTTACTTGTAGAATCTAGTAATGTGACCTCTTTGTTCATAGTTGTATCAAACCATAATCCTTGATGTAAAATCAACTTGTCTTATCTTGTTTGGACAAAAACCATCAATGTGTCTAATGTCATGACAACTGAAATAAACTACTCTTTTTGAAGAAGACTTACCTTGCCTATCCTTATTTGGAAAATGCTTAGCAAAGTGTCCCTCTTTAAGATAGTTGAAGCACTTAACCTTGCTCACACCATTTGAATGATTACCCTCATCATAGTTTCATGTAAATTTATTTATAACAGGTCTCTTGCATTAACTATTCCTATGACCAAAGTGATTACATGTGTAACAATAACCATTTAAACTTGCATACCTCATAGCATTCAGTTGTCTAATTTGATTTGACTTCATTTTTATAGCACCTTCATTCCTTGTCTGATGATTTGTCTTTAAAGGTTGATCCAGCTTGCTCTCATTAGCATTCATGTTAACATGAGAAGCAACTTTGGGCACTTCATTAAAACCCAATCTAGATATATCACTAGCTAACTTTTGACTCTTTAATCAACCAGATCATTAAAACTTTTATCAAACTTGACAATTGATTTTACCTTACTTACAGACTTTTCTAACTCATCTTTAAAAGACTTATTTTCAATTACATACTTTTAGCATTCATCTTCTTTGGCTTTTAGATTTGTAGATAGGAATTCCAATTGACAACTGAAATGCTTGACTATATCTTCATGCTCCTTGGTTTATTCATTTATTCTTGCCTTATACACACTGAATTTTTCTCATAGTCTTTGAGTTTAGATATCATCTTTTTATTGATCTTTTTTTAATCTTTAGTTCTTCAAGATAATTCATCAATTCAGTCTCACAGTCCACCTCATCTTCATCATCATCTAAATCACTCCAAGTCGACTCCTTTTGATGTGAGCAACTACCTTCCTCAGCCATGAATAGATTTTCATATTCAATAGGACCATTATATTCATGATCATATTCTTAGTTACTGACTTCACTCTCAATTGATGAGCTGCAATCTTCTTTGGTGTAGAGACTTTTCTTGTTCTTGAAGTACTTCTTGTTGTCAAACCTTTTGAATCTCTTATTACTTTTATCAGACTTGAAAGATCTCTTGCTATCATCATGACCTTGATCATGCTCTTCATCATCATCCTTCTTATACTTACTTGAACCTGTTCTCAATTTATTTGAAATCAAAGTAATTAGTTCATCATCATCTATATCAAAAATGTCATCTTCTTTGAGTTTCTTACTTTATAATTTCTTCTTTATCATCATCTATATCTTGAATGTTGCTTCCTTCTTTGGTGGTATATCATCATATTTTCTCATCTCATAGGTAGTAAGGGTGCCATGAAATTGATCCATCTTAAATTGAGTAAGATCATGAATTTCTTCTGTAGTCGATACTTTTAGATCAAACATGAGGGATAGAGACCTTAATACCTTTTGAACTATAGTAGACTCTTCAAGGTTCTCTCTAAGACCTCTGATGATCTTTACAATCTCATCAACTCTTTATAGAAAAGATGCCATAGAATATTCTTCATTCATCTTGAGACTTTTAAATTGCCTTCGATGAGTCTATAACTTAGAAATCTTAACCTTTGAATCTCCTTCATAAATTATTTGCATTTTGTTACATATCTCTTTAATAGATTTAAAATAGATCACCTTAGTGAACTTAATCTTTGTAAGACCACAAGTGATGGTATTAATTACCTTAGATTTATTTTCAAACAACTTCTTGTCTACAACACTGGATGGAGGAGTACTAGGATTAAAATAACCATCCACAATAAATTACCATACATCAAACCCTAGGGACATAATGTATGTCCTCATCCTTGCACTCCAAATTGCATAATTAGATCCATTGAACGTTGGTGCTTTTTTAGTAGAGAAACCTCTTTGATGACTACCCATATTGTATCTTGGATCACCTTCAAGTTGTCAAGTCTTTACCAAAGGACCTGCTCTAATACCAATTATTAGAGGTATAATAACTAAGGGGGGTGAATCAATGAGCCCAGATATTTTAATCTCAAATCTAATCATTTCAAACTATTTAAACATTCAGTATATATAAACTTTATCAAGCAAAATTAATAAGAAAGATCATTCATTCAATGCATACACAAGATCAAACACATAATACATAGTTCTTATGGGAAACCCTCATGAGAAATAAAACTCACTCTCAAGCCTGAAACACATGGACTACTTGTCCTATAATAAATTAAAAATAAGAGACTGTTTAACTCTTTTAGACCAAAAAACCTTGATCATATCCTCTTGACCAAAGGTCTTTAGTGAAACACCTATTTCACAAGGAGCAATTGCCCCTAAATAATATCAACTCTTTTAGACCCTCCTTTGATGTGACCATATTCACCTTGAAAATGATGTCTCCAACACATGATGATGGATCTTTCTTTATCTAACCCCTGCACAAAGTCTCTCTATCTCATACATGCCTCTCACATAGACATACCATAATATCTCTCTTTATTCACTCAAACTATCTTTTTATGCACACTTAAACCTCTTTGCATATCCTCAAACTGTAAGATAAATTTTATAACATTATAAATATGACCTATAAGTCATACACATAGTCATCAAATTTCTCTCCTCATCAATTCATCTACTAGTCACTTTACCTCTCATTCGCTCCACAACTCTCACATGCACACCTTGTACACCTCTTCATACTAGTCTAGAAACTAACAAATTTAGTTTCACTATATATCAATCATTCATGAATTATCAAGTCCAAAATATTTCATTATCATCCAAAATGCATGCCTTCACCCTTACGTCATTTCACATGGGTCACACTTAAGCACAATCCACTTTCAAATAGACCCAAGTCACTTTTATGTCCTATGGAGATCTATTCAACACTTTGACACTTATCCAAGAAAAACAAGAATAAATGACCACTTAAAAATGCATGTGACCATTCCACATGACCCCTTTGATATCCTTAAATGATCATAGTCTCCAAAACACTCTTTTGTTAAAGCACAATTTGCTCAAACAATATTATGTGCTCATAGTCACTATGAATAAACATAAAATTGACTTCTAAACCTTTTTTCATAATACATATGATTATTAAAACTTTAATAATTCAAAAAAATCATCTTCATTGAGTCTAAAACACTATAAAATAGATAATTCATCAAGAGACATTAAAACTACATCAAAACAAGCTCAAATATCCTTCTCAGTCAGTTACAAAACACTATCAAATACACTGTCAAATTTAGACCTTCACAACTTTAACTATATAGACTTTTAGATATTAAAATCTATATTTATAGATGCACCTTGGAGTCCTCTATGTCTTTTATTTTTACACCATTGTGAAATTCTACATAAATCAAGATATATGGTTCAAAAACTAGGCACTAGTTTTTTCTTTGTTAAATTCAAATATTTGAATTCAAACGATCACAGTTAAACATCGAGCACTATGCTCACATATCATGTACTTGATGTTTTATATCAATTTAAAATCATTGATATGTTCTAAAATTTAATTCATAGTTCACCAATGCTAGATGTTAAACCGTGAACATGTTGGCCTCATCTCGTGCACTCTTGCAATATTGACTCAATGCACATTGTCGATCTCCTATATGTAGCTCGATCTTTAATAATGATAAACATCTATCACTTTGACCTCTTAAATTTAATGTGTACTATTAATCTTGATATGTATAAATACCCACTCACCATTAATTTTTGAAAGAATCTCAATCTTTATCTTTGCTTAATGTTAAACATCAAACACTTGGCATACAGATCAAAATTGTATAAATGCTCATGTGTCATTAGATCTCAGAAGAAGCTTGATATATATATCTATTTACTAATGAACACTTTGAACTCTTTAAATTAATACATACCATAGATCTATATGTATAAACTCCTGCACACCGTTGGATCTCTATCTAGTCCTGATCTTTAACATTGTACAAAAATGACTAAGTATGGGGACCATTTCTTATTTATCTGTAAGGTCAACTTTGAAACCTTCATATCTTTTTTTCACTCAAACACAAGATCTAAAAATTAGACCATTTGATCTCCTCACATAGGAGAATCCAACCATGTGACAATCTTATTTTGAAACCCTCACACATGTGAGATATAATGACATTACAATGTGTTGGGTGAATATTTTGTCGTCAACTAACTGATGACAAAATGGGTATATCAACCACAGCACAGAAAAATTTACGCCACAAAAAGTATGGATTTACCAGATCTAGATGAGGTAAATCTCTCCTCTCATCAAGGAGAGGTTCTCTATGAATATTTATACACTATATGTATATATAATTAAACAGAAAATAATACTTGGGGTGGTATAACAACATCCACCTCTTTTTTTCAGAGGTGATGTCCAAGAAACAAGAGAGAGAAATCTTGGTCATTGGCCAACAACATTCTTCTTCTTTCAAGAATGGTATCCAGCGTAGAGCATAAAATCACCTGAATTATACAAAGTTTACAAGGAAACTTGCATAAGCACAAAGTCTTCCATAGCCTCCTTCACCAATTAGGAACAAGTGTCACCGTAGAGTGAAACGAAGCACAAAGTCTTCGCCTGAAACTACAAAAGATAAAAGGATCACAAAGATAAAAGTAGTTCAAAGTCTCTCTTCTATCTTTTAGAAATGTCCTCAGATAATATCAACACACACACTTTGCTTATTAAATCAAACAAATAAGAGATTATCAGAAAAGAGGACACAAGAACTATTTCCTAAATAACACAGATAACTTCAACACAAAGTCTAAAATAAACATGCTTCTCATTCATTCAACAAAATATGATTTACAAATTGAGCACAAAGTCTCAAGAAGTGTTTCAATTTCAGCAAAATTTTTGCTCTTAATTATCAGAGATCATATTTTATTCAATGAATGAGAAGCAGGTTTATTTTAGACTTTGTGTTGAAGTTATCTGTGTTATTTAAGAAATAGTTCTTATGTCTTCTTTCCTGATAATCTCTTATTTGTTTGATTTAATAAAAAAAGTGTGTGTTGACATTATCTGAAGACATTTCTAAAAGATAGAAGAGAGACTTTGAGCTACTTTTATCTTTGTGATCTTTTTATCCTTTATAGTTTCAGGCAAAGACTTTGCGCTTCGTTTCACTCTACAGTGACGCTTGTTCCTAATCGGTGAAGGAGGCTACAGAAGACTTTGTGCTTATGCAAATTTTTTTGTAAACTTTGTATACTTTAAGTTTTTTTACTGCTCTACGCTGGATATCATTCCTGAAAGAAGAGGAATGTTGTTGGCCAACGATCATGATTTCTCTCTCTTGTTCTTTGGACATCACCTCTGAAAAAAGAGAGGTGGATGCTTTTATACCACCTCAAGTATTATTTTCTGCTTAATTATATATACATATAGCGTATAAATATTCATAAAGAACCTCCCCTTGATGAGAGGAGAGATTTACCTCATCCAGATCTGGTAAACCCACATTTTTTATGGCGTAAATCTCCATGTACTGTGGTTGATATACCTATTTTGTCATCAGTTAGTTAACGACAAAATATTCACCTAACAATTTTTTGGTGACTCTACTGGGGATCGAATGCGCAGTTTGAAGTCCCAAACTTCAAATTGAAGCAGATCCTACTCTTTTCTATTTTTGTTCTGCAATATGGCAACTCCACGCTACATAAAAAGTCAGAGATCTAAAGGTGTTTTTGACCATGTGTTTGAGTTGACGCAACAAAGCAATTTCAATCTGTTTCTTCCACCACCTTTCCTCCAACGATCTAGGAGTCTTCCTCTTGACCTTATCAGGTCACCAACATAAGGTAGAGCTTCTTTTCCTACTGTTAATAGTGCTCTGCCTATAAATACCCCACCAAGGTTTGTTATCTCACCATTTAATCATCCTAGCATAATGGCTCAAGGCCCGTGGGGCAATTCCTTTGGTCCTCTTAATTTGACCCCACCCTTGCACGAACTACCTCGTAGTTCTAGAAAAAAAAATTCAAGTTTTTTGATGATGGGAAGGTTCATTCCGATGATCATATTACCTCTTTCTCCATAGCATGTGGCGTAATCGGTGTGAAATTTGAGGATGTAGAAGTGAGACTTTTCATAGAAACTCTACAAGGCGCTACTGTGGATTGATTTTATCACCTTCAAGCTCAAACTATAACTGACTGAAATACGCTAAAGTCTAAATTTGAAGCTAGATTTAAACTCGCTGAAGATGCACATGCCTTGTTAGTCTAACTAACTCAGATGAAAAAAAATTTCAGGAACCCATGAGAGATTTCATAGCCAAATTCAACAAGTTAAGGAACCAGATTTCAACTGTCGCTCAGTCCATGCCAGAGAATCTTAAGTGTTTTTTTATTAATTCACAACTTCCTGAAGTAAGTATTCTGTTGAGGCGAGCTGGCCCTATAGATCTTGTGTTGGCTCAAAATTTGGCTACTAAAATTGAAGATGATCTTATCCTTACAGGTAAGATTAGAAAAGACCCTAGTAAAAATAGATTTTTTTCATCTGTTGAAAGCTCTTCTACAGGCACTATAGATCTTATGATACAAAAATTGACAAATGAACTGATAGCTTTGAAGAGACAAATAACTCAAGGTACGTCTGCACATACCTATCGAGATATGCCTAAGAGAACGTTCTAGAATCAGCAATATCAGGGCAATGCTACTCAAAACTAAGGGCAACCAAGTCACCTACCTCCACCTCCAAAGAAACTGGCAATTGAAGCAACACCTGCCAATTCAACGGTCAGTTACCTAGAGGCTGAACATGACTTTTCACTTCAACCTCAGTTGGACCAACAAGATGATGCTAATCTCTTTGATGAGCAGGAAGAAGAATTAGCTGGTGACTCTAATATTAGTTTTCTAGATTACCAGGACGAAGCTAAAAGTAAAGGAGAAGGGTTGGATGGATTTTATGCTATTTTCACTAGATTTCAAAATTAGTCAGCTCCACAGGCTGACAAAGAAAAAGAAGAAAGAGAACCTCGACAGGTGGTTTTCATTGCTAAATGAGGAACTCCATTGCCTCCTTAATCAAAAGATCAAGTAATTCACAACAAAATAAGTACATCCAGCGACCCTATACCTTCCACCTCTATTGCTCAGACCAGTGCCACACCTACTAAAGACCTAGATGATGGACCCTCTTCTTCTGTTTCAAATTCCTTTCAATTATTTGATATAATTGATCACTCAAGGAAAACCAAAATCCAGATGATAGAAATTGAGTATTTGAGAGCCAATCCTGAACAATTTAATAAGTTGGCAAAATATGTGAAAAATAAAGCCATCTCCATAGGGCAAGATTGTTCAAAGACCATTCATGATCCCCCCAAAGATAAATTCTCTTAGAATAATCTTGTCGTGACTCCTCCTATTGCTCCCAAGAAAATAGAACCTTTTTATGTTTTCCTACTTATAAATGGTTACAAATTGAGCAATTACATAATAGACTCTGGAGCCTCAGATAATGTCATGCTAGCCAAGGTGGCAGATTTCTTTGGCCTAACTTTGACCAAAACTTTTAGGATGTGTTTTTCTATGGAAAATAAGTAAGTTCCACTCTTTGGTCAGATAAAAGATGCCCAATTTGCTTTCGTAGCTTTTTCAAAAAAAAGATAAAAATGACAATTTTAGTGGCCGATGTTTTAGTCTCTTACGACATCCTGCTTGGGCAAAATTTTTGCAAAGATGATGGAGACGAGCTAAGCATGGACTTGTCAGAGGTGAGAATCCCAATCCAAAGTGTTATGAAAAAATTGCTTCCTAAAAAAGAGGCAAGATATGTAGTCATCTGATCATCAATACTAAAAGCTCAAATTTTATTTGAGTCTTTTGGCATGGGCAATTACTTCCTATCTACAGATGAGAGCCATGAGGCATCTGATGAAACTCATATAGATGGAAACTTAGAAATATGTTCAGTTGACACAGTGGGAGAATCGACAAAGCAAAATGAACACACGAAAGAACCTCTTCTCCCAAGCGAAGAAATTTTTAAAGAAAAAGTAGTGTTTAATGAGGTATAGACCTTAGAATTTGATGGTAGCTGCTCCTCTATTGGTTCGAGAGCTGGGGTTGTGTTGGTATCTTCTCAAGGAGATATTGTTCATTTGTCTTACAAGTTACAGTTTAACAACACCAACAACACAGCTGAGTATGAATCCCTTTTACTTGGATTACAGGCTGCCAAAGAAAAAGGTATTAAGCTACTCCATGCTAAAGGGGATGTCGAATTGGGGGTTTTCTATATAAAAAACCTCTATCAAACCAAAAATGAAAGATTGCACCACTATCACAATCTTGTCTGAGACTAAATCAAAAATTTTGATGCTTTCAACATCTCTGTCGTTTCACAAAAATTTAATGATCAGGCGGATGCATTGGTTGTCTCTGCTATTCTCTTGGTTTTTCACCCAAATTTTAAAAGAGATAAGTATACTATTAAATTGGTATTTTAACCAAGTATACCTGATAATGTCGGCCATTGGCAAGTATTTAATAGTGACGATCAAATCATTGCCTTCTTAGAGCAAAAAGATAGCTTCGAACAATTGCATTTTGAAGGTAGTGAACTCTGAGAATGCAAAACAACTTTTGAATCAAATGCGAACACAGGTGAGGATTTCCTACAGCTTAAGGGGAATAAGATTCCCAAAAACCTAGTTTTTTTAGAGAAATCATTGGATAACTTCGACAGGTTTATTAAACAACAACGAACAGATTCAAACTCCTCTCAAGATTTTGATCAGGGAAATCTGAGAACTAAAGGAGATCTTAAGATAGTAAACATATAGAAATGTTGCACTCCTGAAGAGAGATTTAAGCTTGCTAATCTACTCTGCCAATATATAGACGTCTTGACTTATACCTATGATGACTTGAAATCACTCAGGTTGAATGACATTCACCACGACATTTTTCTTAAGGCAAAATCTGTATTTTACAAACAAAAATTCAAGTAATGTAATCTAAAAATCTCAGGTACTATTTTCGCTGAGATACAAAAAATGCTTGATGCTCGGATAATTTTTCTAATCCATCATTCCACATGGATTGCCAACATGGTGCATGTCAGAAAGAATAATAGTGAAATTCAAATCTGCATGGATTTGAAGAACTTGAATCAGTTATCTTTAAAAGATAACTACCATCTTCCTATTATGTATCAAGTTCTGATAATGGTAACAGGTTTTGAGATGTTATCAATGCTGGATGATTTTTCGAGTTATAATTAAGTTGAGATTGGAAAAGTAGATCAACATAAGACTGGCTTTACCACACTTTGTGACACCTTCGCTTATCGAAGAATGTCTTTCGGTCTGATAAATGCAGGTGCCACATTTCAAAGAGTGATGAATCTCGCTTTCAAAGATGAAATAAGCAAGTTTATTGTGGTGTATCTAGATGATTTGACAATATTTTTAAAATATCATTCTGACCATGTCCATTATTTACAAAGAATACTAGAACGTTGTCGTTAGAACGGTATTTCTCTAAATCCAAAGAAATATGTCTTTGGGGTGACTGAAGGGAAACTTCTCGGACACATTGTGTCCCGAGAAGGTATTAAAATTGACTCAAAAAGAGTCAAGTCCATCAAAAAACTTACTCTGCCTACCAACAAAATTGAGATTCACTCTTTCTTCGAACAGGTGAATTTTTTTCAGAGATTCATTCCTAAGTTCGCTGAGAAGACCTGCCACATCATCAATATGATGAAAGGCAATGCTATCTTTCGATGGACTATTGAGGGAAAATCAACATTCAAAGACATCAAAGAAGTAATTGCTCATGCACTAGTCCTGGTTTGTCCAGACTACACTAAAAGCTTCAAAATATATAGTTATGCTTCTGAACATACACTCTCAGCCATTTTAATTCAACAGAACTAAGAAAGTGTAGAATCTCATATCTCTTTCATGAGTTGTCCACTCAAAGTTTATGAGGTAAAATATTTTAACATGGAGAAACATGCATACGTGGTAGTCAAAGCAGTCAAGCATTTTAAGTTTTATATCCTAAACTCACACACTGAAGTTATCATACTTGATACAATAGTGAAGTCTATTTTGACTCAACAAGAGTTTGGTACGAAGAGGAGTAATTGGATCGCCAAGATTCAAGAGTTTGATCTAGACATCAAACCTACCAACATTGTGTGGAGAAAGGCTATTTGTCAGTTGATCATCAACAACATTTTAGATGAAGCAGAAAGTGAAGAAATAGAGATCAAAGGCATGCCTACGGTCCTCTTTGTTTTTACTACTGATAAGTAGTATTCTGATATCACTCATTTTCTGACATATGGTGAGTGTCCCGCTCATCTCTCCTATAAGAAGAAACATAATGTTAAATTAAAAGCTGTTGGTTATGTTCTATGGGATAATGGTTTGTAAAAAAAGAACTTAGATAGGGCATTTTTTCGTTGTGTTAATAAGGTACAATAAGAAAAACTCTTGGAGTCTTTCCATAATTTGGCCTGTGGAGAGCATTTTTCTGCACCGGTGATAGTGCACAAAATTTTGCAAGCAAGGTATTATTGGCCCACGCTATTCCAAGATGCCTACAAATGGGTGCGTAGGTGCGAATTATGTCAACAATTCATTGAGAAGCTTAAATTGACTGCATTGCCTCTCAAGTTAGTAGTAATCAAAGATCCTTTTAAGCAGTGAGATATTGACTTCATTGGCACAGTCAACCCATCTTCAAGTGTTGGACATGATTATGTCCTCACGATGACTAATTACTTTACCACCTGCCATCCCAACCAAACACGTTACGTTTGAAGTGGTGTGCAATTTTCTTAAAGAAAATATTATCTCTCGATTTGGGATCCCACTTAAAATTGTAATAGATAATGCGGTTTATTTTTTTTCACATGAAATTACTCAATTCTATTTTTACTATGGGATTACCCTATCCCACACTTCAGATTATTTCCCTTAGAGAAATTGTCAAGTAGAATCGAGTAATAAGAACCTGGTCATTATTATCAAGAAGTTGGTAGATGACAATCAAAGAATGTGGCACAAAGTATTGTATGATGCTTTATGGGCAGATAGGATAACACCCAAAAGGGCTATAGGTATGTCACCTTTCCAACTTCTGTATGATTTGAATATAGAGATCTCCATCATCTTAAAACTACAAGCGCTCAGATTAGCCAAAGCAATCGAAGACTCAACCTTTGAAAATTTGGTCGACAAAAAAATCATGTGTCTAACTGAACTGAATGAGCAGTGAACCATGGTGGTGGATCGAATTACATCACATCAGAATTAGGTGAAGAAAATATTTGATAAAAAGACTAAAGTTCATGAATTTTAAGTTAGAGATCAAGTCTTGTTATAAGACAAGAGGCAAAAATCAATGAAAATGCATGACAAATTTGACTCTTTATGGAGAGGTCTGTTCACCATTCGATAGCTCTGTGGTGAGGCTAGCTTCTTATTAGAGTACCAGGATGGAACACCATTTGCACTACCCCACAGTGGACAACATTTGAAGTTGTTTAACCCTTAAAGCTTAGATGGGTCTATTTGTATATATGTATAGCTTTTACGTTTTGTCTATTTTTTTTATTTTTAGACTAACTCCATAGCTTAATGGCTTGGATGAAGGCACTTAAAGACTGGTTTCTACTCCCATTGATCGATTTGATTAATAAAAGTTCTCCAATAGGAGCTAACTATTATTTTTAAAATTAACTTAGCTCATTTTTAGAATCAACCCCCTATGAAACTTGTCTGTTTCACCTTTTGTCTCTCTAAGTCTATTTTCGAGACGAGTTTTTCTCATTTTCGTCTTGGCCCAACTGTACCGTTTGAAATTCATAACATCTTTTCTTTATATTTTCCCTAAAATTTGAAGGTTGTTACGGTCTCGATACGACTAAGGGACCAAAATCTACCTTTTTTAGCGTTAGTGTTTTTTTTCTATTTTCGTGCACGAGGGGTGAATTTTACCACCAGTGCATTTTTTCCTTTAAAGATGCAGCAGTGGCAAAATTTACCAACCTTACATCTTGACCTACACGGGTGGAAAATTTTGCTGCCCCTACATTTTCTCTATCACTCACATGTAAGAGTGGCAAAATTTGCCGCCTCTGCATGTTTTTTTATTTTTCAGTGCAAGGGCGGCGATTTTTGTCAGCACTATACTGCCTCATTTTTTATGCGTGGCATTTATTTCCACATGCACCAAGTTGTTAGGGTCGATTTTCACCCCATTTAATCCAATTTTAACTTTATTTTTCTTTATTCCTCCTTTCCTCCTCTTACCCTCTACTTCAGGACGATCCAGTGAATGGATAAAAGTGTGTTTTGGCAGATTTGAGCTCGTGGTGCACGTAATTTTTCAGGTAATTTTTTTTTATTTAGCATTATTTATTCTTCTATTTTAGTTTGCTTTCATTTTTGTCTTTTTTTCTCCCTTTCCTGTCAGCGTTCCAGACTTCCTTACATACATCGACGGTGATTTTTGCTGGCCTCCCTAGCCCACGAGTTTCTCATCTTAACCTACATAGGTGGCAAATTTTGCCACCCGTGTTGCCCTTGTTGCTTCATTCACATGCATCGGTGGTGAATTTCACTGCCGATACATGCTTTCCATAATATCCTACAGAGGCGATAAAATTTACCGTCAATGCAGGTCATGCCTGCAGAGGCGGCAAAATTTGCCGTCGATGCAGGTCATGTCTGCAGGAGCGACAAAATTTACCACCCATACACATTTTGGCCGAACATACAAGGGCAAAAAAATTTGTTGCCCTTATTCTTTGATAATTCTTCATGCACGGGCAGCAAAATTTGCCACCCATATCTTTTCCTCATCCCTCTTGCATGCAAGGGCAGCGAAATTTGCCGCCCCTACATATAGTCTATTCCACATGCTTGGGCGGTGAATTTTGTCGCCCTTGCATTTTTCTTCTAAATTTTTTTAACTCTGGAGAAATTTTCACTCTTTTTCATTTTCCCCCTTCTCTCTTTTTTTCCTCATTTTTTGACCCAACCCTGTTAAGTGCCCTTTTTTTATCATGATCACCCAACATGCGAATTCTCTAATTTACCCACTATTTTTTAATTGCATGATCATGATTGTAGTACTCTCTAAAATTTTTTGCTCATCATCACCTACTCAATTGAGACCAGTTTCGATGTCTGAAATTTCTCTAAAAAAGTCAAAGGCCATGAAGTATCGGTACTAAGGCATCTTTTTGATCACTTCGATCACCTCTAATGTTGATGACATTAGAGATACAGAGATTGGCCATGTGAATATGGCTGAGTTCATGACCAGAACTAAGGTGACAAACTTGAGCTCTAAAATGAGGAGGATCATCGAGAGCAACATTCATCTGGTTGTCGCTTTCTCAGTGACAGCACATCATACAGAGTTCATCTTTTAGTGCGTTCAGTTCTACAATAAAGAGACCAGATCAGTCTTAGATGCCAGTAGCCATGTAATAATTTGACTAAACTCCAAATTCATTGACAAAGTCTTCATGTGTTATCTTGTTACTGAAGTGCTGAGGATTGACTTTGTAAAAGCATAGAAGGAGTATGACAAAGACCCCGAGAGGGCAAAGAAAGTAATGAATAATAAGTGGCTAAAGACCCCTAGAACTAATTTATCTAGATGGCTGTAGAACTTTTGAAGGAGTGATTTCATTGAAGAAGTTGGTGACTTGATTACCCTTCTCAGCAAAGTGCGAGGCCGCTCGTCTTCCTCACAGTTCCACGAGTGGATGTACCTGTTCATCAAAATCATCCTCCAAGATAAGCATATCATCTTTTGAGATGAGAAAATTAGCAACACTCTTCACGAGAAACTGACCAAGGTACAAATTACTTCAAAGTTCTATATGACTTTGTACCTGGTCTACATAGCTGACTCGATGTGAACCTTTCCAAGTTTGACAACTGAAGGAGACAGAAAAATCACCCCAGTCTATTCATATTACCCCCAGTTAACGCTGCAAGGATCAATTCACCATTTTAAAAGGGTAAATGATACATTTTTTACTATATTTTTATGCCTCTTTGACCCTCAGCTCAAGCAGAAGAGAATATTTGATAAGGCCTAAATGGTCGTCAATGACTATGGTTGTATGTTCCTATAATTTCTCTCTTTTTGCTATCTTCGGGTTAGCTTTTTTCAAGGCTATCCCTATATGCTCTCTAAATTTATTTCTGATAAGTTAGTCCTAATGGAGCTGTGTAGACAAATGGTTGTTGTGCACATTACACAGATGAAGCTGAAGAAGCAAGGTTTCAAGTTTCTAATTAAAATTGATAGATACTCGATTTTGACTGCAGCTAAAGCCAAAGTCATGGAGACGAAGATGCAACTGGTTACTATGAAATAGTTCAAGAAAAGGGACAATTTTGATTATAGAGGTGCCAAAGACATGATCAAAAGAAAGACTTAGTTTCATGAGCCTATGATCGAAGACATCTGGGTAGACCTGCGGATAGCTGAAAAATTTTAGAAGATGGACTACAGTAGGCTAACCCTAGAGCAAATCAAATATTTGAGACTTTCAGAGATTTCTCTCAATCTGGTAGATGACAAGAATATTATTAACAACAAGTACCTAGCTGAGAAGGTTGTTGACTCCCCTCTTCCTCCAATTCAGTGGTCTCAGAAAGAATTAACTTCTCTGAGGAAAAGATTCGAACCAATATTAGCTAACACCAATGATTGGTTAGTAGTCAAAGAGATCATGTTGAAAGAGTTTATTATAAGATCAGAGGCCGAGTTCCAAGTAGAAATTAAAAAAAAGCAGAAAATAAGATCAAGAACAAAGGTGATGTTCCTTCTCCATCTAGGCCTCAAGCCTAGAATCATCTTTGTTTCTAAAAAATCAAAGATTGTTGAAGATCCAAAATTAAAAGTTAAGGGAATTGGAGAACAAGGCTCCCAAGAAAAAGCAGCTTAACAAATAGAGACAGATGATAGGCCCTAAGAGCAGCAAAAAACTAATCTCCTACCTTCCCAAAAAGGGGCACAGCCACTTACAGACGTCTCTTTCTCCACCTCAGTCTCTTGTGGCATCTCCTTCACCTCTATCTCTTATCAGTGTTACTTCTTCTGGAGCTGCCTTTCCTTTTAGAGTAATGATTGACAATCCTCAAGATGCTTCTGGAGATACTCTCCGCTCTTCAGGCTCAATTCTTAGTCTGGCATTTCCTTCTTTCAATCTAAGAGAAAGCTTTGCCTTTAATCAATCAACAGCCAATACGGTTTCCCCTGTTACTTTTATTGCAACTACCATTAACACTAGCAGTGCAGATGTTACCACGGTAACACTAGCTGCAGAAACCGTCACCACATTAGGTACTTCTTCTCTCCCTCCTTGGATGTCAACTTTCACACCTAAAAGAAAAAAGCTAGCCATCTCTTCAGATGACTTCGATTTTGGCAAGATATTGCTGGTGAAAGGTAAGGCCCTTAAGAGACCACAGATCTTCTCAAAATTAGTTGAGAAAAAGGGGCATAAATTTTTAGAAATAGCTAAACCACCGCAAGACGCAACCCTTGAGGGTTTTGACATGAGCAACTATTCCATCTCTCGTGTTGAACTTGAAAAAGTTACTCACTAAAGTGTGAAAAGCGATCTACAGTCTACAATGGACATCATGATCTAAAAATTTGACAGAAAAAAAGAGATGAAAGACTACTATAAGGCCAAGACCGAATAGTTGACAACAGTAATAAAGAAATTCACCCTTCCCTCTGAAGTGGTAACTCCAGAAGCCTTCTCTATAGACGACACTATCATCCAGAAAGCAGAGAGAACCTATATGAAAGGGAAAGTGCTAGAGGATTATATTGTGAATATGCACACTCAGAGAATTTTTTTACTTACAGAGGTTGCTGAAAAAATAGACAAGATGAAGAAGCTGAGAACCAATTTAGAAGACCTTGTCTCTCTTATCTCTTAAGACATTGACAGTGCAGAGAAATATCTCAAAAAGTGGAGGGAAACGAAGAATCTAAAGAAAAGCACCTTGATTTTCATCGGTGTTGTTTCTAGCAAAGATTCTTATGTTGAGATTAAGGAATCACTGATATACAGGGTTCAGGTACTCAAGGAGCTAATTGAAGATCTCGAGTTTTCCAAGGATGCTAGCAAAAAAAGCGATACAGGCCTGTTGAATAGACTGGAAGAACTGCCTTGCGACCTCACCACCAGAGATAATCAATTTCTCTCAGCCAAAGAGATGATCCAAGGATTCAAGGGTATGATTCAGAGAGATTTTGAAGAGAAAGCCTTCTCAATGACTTCTGTGGACAATATTTTAGATACTTATTTAACTCTAGATAATCTAAGATCCAGGTTAACTAGTCATGCTAAAGCAATCACAGCATTGAAAGACGCTTTAATCAGAGTCAGGGTCATCTTCAAGAACACCGTTGTGCCAGACAGTATAAAAATTCAGGTATCCATTGCTATGTACGATGCTCATCTGAAGAAGTCTGACGGCAAGAGCTGGAACTTTTTCCCCTTCCCTCTTCTTTTCTCATGCACTTTTGTTATGAAAAAGTGCATGCAATTTTGTAATGTGTAATTACATGTAAAAAATTTAGAAAAATATCTCAAAATCAAAGATGAGTCATCTTTGACTAAGATATTTTTGTATTTTAATCTTTTCTAATTTTGAAGGTTTCTCCCTATATATAGTGGAGACCTCTTTTGTAATATATCTCTGATAATTGAGAGCAAAAACTCTACTGAAATTGAGACACTTTTTGAGACTTTGTGCTCAACTTGTAAATCATATTTTGTTGAATGAATGAGAAGCAAGTTTATTTCAGACTTTGTGTTGAAGTTATCTGCGTTATTTAGGAAATAGTTGTTATGTCATCTTTCTTGATAATCTCTTATTTGTTTGATTTAATAAGCAAAGTGTGTGTGTTGATATTATCTGAAGACGCTTCTAAAAAATAGAAGAGAGACTTTGAGCTACTTTTATCTTTGTGATCCTTTTATCCTTTTTAGTTTCAGGTGAAGACTTTGTGCTTCATTTCACTCTATGGTTACGCGTATTCCGAATCGGTGAAGGAGACAATAGAAGACTTTGTGCTTACGTAAGTTTTTTGTTAACTTTGTTACATACTTCAGGTGATTTTTTGCTCTATGCTGGATACCATTCTTGAAAGAAGAGGAATGTTGTTGGCCAACAACTAGGATTTCTCTCTCTTGTTTTTTGGACATCACCTCTGAAAAAAGAGAGGTGGATGTTGTTATACCACCCCAAGTATTATTTTTTGCTTAATTATATATACATATAACATATAAATATTCATAGAAAACCTCCCCTTGATGAGATGAGAGATTTACCTCGTCCAGATTTGGTAAACCCACACTTTTCGTGGCATAAATCTCCTTATGCTGTGGTTGATATACCCATTTTGTCATCAGTTAGTTGACGACAAAATATTCACCCAACACAATGCTTTCTCAAATTTATCTATTCACAGAGCCAACTATGTTAAAAACTTATCTGGGAGGCCAAATTTGAACATGCATACATTTTTTCGCACTTCAACGCTTGAATTTAAAGTTAGCACAAATTAACTAGGCAAAAAACATAATAAACCCATATGATCACTTTCTCTTGAAATGTCCACATGTGTGAGATATGCCACCATCAAAATTCCTACTTAGTTTTTCTTGATACCTTATAAATTTGTCTAAGTATGGAAAAATACTATCAAAATTCTTGAGATCCCAACTTTACAATTGCATATCTTTTATCACACTTCATTTTTAGACTTGAGACTTTGTGCATAAAAACTAGAGACTAATTTGATCATGACCGTATGACCAACTCCTTTTGACTCATCCACATGTGAAAATTATGACATCATCAAACTGCCTACTCAGATTTTATGCCATTTGACATAAAAGGTCTAGATGAAAACTATGGACTATAAAATGAATTCTAATCATGCACATAGGTACTCAAAACATTTTAAACTTCTGATAGGACCCTTTACTCATGATTAAATCACCATACTAATCCCTGAACATCTCTAACCATGCTAAAATTGAAGATCAACCAAGTCAACTTCAAGCACACTAGGACAAGCACATTACACACTTTGTCATTATCACTTAGGCTATAAAAGCACTTCATCCACTCACTAGGACTCCTCCATGACATCACCATGACATCATTGATAATTCTCTAATAATTCCATGCAGTAAAAGAGCATGAGGTCAAATTTATTACTTTGAAAAAGCTTAAGAATGATTCAAATATTCCTTTTACTACAAATGTTAAGTTTCAAATCAATCCAAATTATAATATTAAATACAATTAAATCAATAGTGAAGCTAAGCTTTCAGTTAATTCTATCTCAAAACCAACATAAAAACTTTAATTGCATGCTCTACCAAGGAGGCAATTCTCAAGGTTACCATAAGCTCCTCATGTGTTATTGCAAAATCTACTTAAATGCAATATCATCTCTCTTCCACCAATATAAGTGGATATGTATAAACTACAATCTAATTTATTTGATAAAAAATTATATTGTGACTACCATTGATGCATGGTAATTTTCACAAACAGAATTTTCAAGATCAATTATAAGATTCAAGCTTTCATTGATGAGAACATTATTGATATTGGCACACCTACTAAAGAGGCTAAGCCATAAGCAAATGATAATTCAAAACTCAAAATGTACAAAGATACTATTCCAAATCATGAAGTAATAAATAACAAGGATAATTCTAAATTACATTATTCATACAACGCTTAACGTCCTAGTTCTACATATGGGCATCCACTTGATAGCATCATTATAATAATTACAAGCAACCAAAAATCACTTCCTATGATTACATTTGATGATAATAAAGTTGTTGATGATAATTCAGATAGACATGCACTCTTTATTCAAGTATATGTTAACATGAAACCCAATCATAGTGTTATGATAGATAGTGAATCAAGAAAAATGCATGCACCATAATACTCCTCTACTCTCTTGGTTATACATAACAATATTTATATGATATTTCTAGAGTTTTGAAGGCATTTGATGGTCATATATAGGATAATCTTGGCATATAGTACTACATTTACAAGTGGGACTTATCATAGTGCCCACTCTTTTATTAGCTATATCAAACACATAGGTCTTTGATATGCTATTAAAATGCCACTAAATACAAAAAATTATAGTACCTTCCATAGTGCATAAATGTCTCAAATATATTCATGGTAATCAATTGGTCAAAATTCTAATAATCTAATATGAATATCCTTTAAAACCAATAATAGTTACTCATAAAAAATAATTGGTTGAAACATAAATTGAACAACTTATTAATGAACTAGTATACATAACTATTTAAGAGCATATTATAGAATTAATTTCTACATCTATTTATAAGTATGATCTAGTTACACAAGCATATTATAGAATCAGATTCTTCATCTATCTTTGAGCATGATCCAATTACACATGAGCATATTATAGAATGAGTTTTTTCATCTATTTATAAGCATGATATAGTTACACATGGCATAATCAATTAGTTTCAAAGATCATGATGCATCTCCTAAGTAAAAAGTGGCACATAAAAAGAGGTATTTATATCCTAAGGAACCACATGTTATAAAAAATGATTCACCATAGGTACATGTAGCTCTATCTTCTCCCATTACACATGAAGATACATTTTTACATTGGTTTATGAGTAGTTATTGAGATGGTTATATTACAACATATGATTTAAATTCAAACTCAAATGTATCTACAATTGGCATTTATTCACAAGAAGTCATTCCTTCATATCATGCCATGGGTTATGCATGCATACATCCTATTACAAACATAATTGGTTATCTACTTGCACATTTTTATTTTTGCATAGTTTCTTTGCTTTTAATTCATTGTTACTACTTCTATCATAAACTTTCAAGCATTTTTCTACCCCTTGGCTTTATTTTTGCTTTGGGCACTTGCCCTCTTAATTTATAAATTGAATCAAATAATCCAAAACAACTATCTTACAATGCTTTCACTAACCATTATTTACGGCAATCCACTTACTTACTATGGCATATCTATCATGTTATGGTTTCCATTGCATTTACATGATCACATCTTTCTAATTGTACACATAACATGAGCACACATGACCCCTTACCCATAACAGGGGCATATATATATATATATATATATATATATATATATATATATATATATATATATATATATATATATATATATATATCATTCATGTTACATTGTTATGACTCAATTACACATACATTGAGGGCATATTGTTTTCCTTCCTTCTTTCCACACTATGTTTTAGCACTTTCTTATAGATTGGTGAATCCCTCTTGTTTCTTCTATTTTCAAAGCCTTACTTCTTAGTAATTTTAAAATCCTTATAAATTCCAATTTTTTAAAGGTTCAAATATTTAAAAAAATAAAAAATATTCAAATATTTCAAAAATTCAAATAAAAAAATCAATTACATTTAAAAATAAAAAAAAATGCATCTATTTAAAAAATCTAAAAAATTAAAATTATTTTCAAAAAATAAAAATTAGTACCTCAAAAGCAATTTTCTAATGTACTTATTTTTATATGTTATTTACTTCATGATTAATTAGAGATCATATTTTAGTTTTCAATACACATTACTTTTCCTGAGGTACGTGAGTGTGATACAAGACATACTATTACATGGTTCCTTTGATGTTGGGCTTCCGTTTTACCCAACAACCTTGTTAATCTCAGGCATCTATTTATTCTTATAAACACTTCAATATGTTTTCCCTATCCACAACCTTTCTACCATGTTGAGCTATATATACAAAAGTTTTGTTATCCACTTATACTTTACAATGTGTTATATGGACACTTTTTGATAATAATGACATTGATACATATGATTGATGTAGATTAGTGTCATTTTCTCTATACTTCTTTTCAAAATTATTACTTCAAAAATGATAAGGTGGGACTTTCTTACTTATTGTGTGTGGCCCTTGGCCTTGTGTGTGTAACATATACATGTTCTTACTTGGATGGAATTATCATGCCATTTGAGTGTGTCCCTTAGCCTTACTTATTTGTGTGACATTCATATTTCCCTTGGGTGTGGTATTTATGTGTGACATTCTATAAAAATTGGGTTACATTGTGTGATATTACTTGTATGCTTATTGATTGTTACTATGGTGTCATGATTTATATCACATATTGATTTTATTTTCTACTTTTACGCTAGTGTCATGATGTATTTTATGCACATGTTGCTTATGTTCTTCAATGTTATATCTATATAACACATGTTTTATATGCAATTCAATGCTCTATTCAATACTATGATATAATGCAATTCAAATATTCACATAAACTACATGATTATATCTTTCACATATTATATAGTTCTCTTTTGATCTGATTAACTTTTAAGATACATATCTTATCTCAAAATGGGACATCACAATGGGATTGCCTTAAGAATTCAAGTCCTCATAAGTAACAAAGTTCAAATTTATGATATTATATAGTTTTCAAAATACAACATGGTTCAAAAAATTAGATTATGGGGCATATGACATGCATGTGCACTCATTCCTACAGTTATAAATTAAAAGTTTCAAATTGTCACAAGTTTAATTGGCATTTTATATCAATTCAATATAGATGCATGGGGAATGATATTTATTCATTTTCATGTTTATAAATTACAAATTTTAAATTTTAATTTTTCAAAGTTTCGAAGTTTCAAAGGTACAAAGTTTCAAATGGAATTTAGATTCATCTATAGTAGTATGATTCATCTCATTTTGTAAGTGGGCCATGTTAGAGTTTAGTAGAACTCAATATGGATGTACTTTAATGAGTCACATTTGGTAGTTCCACCCATTATCTTACCATGTCTGAGTCTATTGACACTCAATGTTTATGGTTCATTGTAGTGAGCCATATTTTTTTGTTTCACCCATTTAATTATTTTTATAGAGTACTCAACACATTTTTACACCTCTTATCCCACCATAATTTAATCTATTGAGATTCAACATTTATGGGGCATTGTAGTGAGCCACATTTGGTGGTTATCATTGCTTCAATTATTCTTGCATTTACTCTACATATTCAGATGAGAGTTAGAGCATGAGATCTTTCCAACTCAAGGGGATTTCATAGGTTTTCAAACTTGAGACTTGATCAATCTCAATTTTCCATAGGTTCAATATTTATCCAAGTGCCTCTACAAAGGGACATACACTTTTCCATTTTAAAGTTAAGGGGAAATATATTGCATACTCTTTCAGGTTTATTTTTTCCTTGTTCTCTTTTTAAATATCGATTTTCAAGTTTCATATTTTCAATTTTCAAATATGGATAATAACCAATTTCAATGGATTGTCACAGGTTTTTACATTGAGGAATCTTGCACAATCAAGCTTCACATCAAAAGGAAAAGTGTGTATACACACTCAGGTTGCATTTCCATTACTCTATTAATTTCACTGCATTGCATCACTATAATGGGAGAGGGAGGGGGCGGTAATGTAGACACTCAAATTTAATCATTGAGTGTTTGACAATTTTTAATCTTGACATCCTTACTTTAGTTGACTTATTCTCCATTCTATTAACTTACAATCTATGTGAGAGCCTTCACTATTCTAATCATTAACTTAAAAATATTGAAAACATGATTCAGACATCCCTATTCTTATTAAAAATTTATATCAGTCAAGTTATAATAATCTATAACCTTTTGGGATAAGACTTTGATAAGTGAAACAAGGACACAACCTAACTTTGTCCACTAGTGTAGCCTTGTATCTTGAACTTAAATGATAACCTTTAAAATTCAAGATATTTAATATTAGCCCTCTCACACTTTTATCAAAGTTGTTTAACAAACATATTTCAAATTTTCCACTATATAATCACATCAAGGTAATTAAATACTTATCTAACAATCACTTGACAATTCTACTTCACATTGAGCAAAAGAGCACTAATCTTTTAAATTCTAGTTTTAATATTTTCTAACAACCATAGACCAAGTCTAAAAACATTTTATTATAGGTTAATGGCATTCATTATCAAACATTCAATTTAATTTATTAGTTGCATCCACATAGTGAAAAATATCAAGATTCACACACTCACTCTATAAAAGAGAACCACATTAACCTGAGGCCCTGTTGGGATATGTTGATAAAACTTAGATTACATGTATTTTTTTAGGATAGTTCATCTATTCCCCTTGCCTAATCCCCCCCTTTTGATTTGATGTATATTTAGTTTATAAGTAATAATTAAGGTTCTTCTATTGTAGGACTTTTTCACAACATATCAGCACCCACATGTTATCAATAATACACCTATGATAGCCACAATTACTCAAATAGAAAAAGATTTCATATAATCAACACACACATGGCCATAGTCAATAGACAAGGCTGAAATACATCCATATCTACCCTAGTGCATCCTTATCCCAGTCATCACATAATTCTATTTTTAGACATGACATAACTCATAAATCATTCAAGCCAGTTTTACATTAGAGACCTACCTGCACAATCAGTATAAGTTAGATCCAAAATAGGTTTGCACATTCTATTATAAATTACTATTTATATCTCATTTCATTTTTTGTAATTTACATTTAGGTTCTATATATTCTATATTCTAATTAATCATTCAATATTTTAGTGTTTATTAGCATTTAATTATTAAATAAAGATAAAACATTAAATACCTATCTTGGTATTATGGGTGTACACATATATTATTAGTAATAGAGGTTTATATAAAAGAGATGAATATTATTATTAAGGATATCAATTAAGTGGAGAGTCTTCTTTTTTAAGATAAACATATTGGAGGTTATGAAAGCTATGATTAATTTATCTGGTATTGATAGATTATAAGTGGTTGTTATCACCCAAATTTTCACCCTTGGAAGATTATTCAAGCCTTCCAAATTTGGAATAACATGGAGACAATCCTAGATTATTGGTGGCTAATAGGTGGATTGAATCTCTAGATTATAAGACTAGCTCCCTTTGATGTATTAATTGGGCTCACAACTCTAAACTACTACTTGCAATGAAAAAAAGAGAAGGATAACATGGAATAAACCTAACTAAAGTGGTGATACACCAAAATTAATTGACAACTACCAACCAACTGCATGTGTACATAAACCATGAGACTAACTTGAACATACACTACTCCTAATCTATATCTCCTACATCAACACTTCATGTTGGAGGTTGTGATAGATGTTTGGGATATGAGGAATAATAAAGAGGTCATAAAATGACACTAATGAGTATACAAGTAATTCAACATTCACTTGAATACTTCACATGACCTGTAAATAAGTTTTCAAACTGCATATGAGTGTTAGAAAAGGACAACATGCCAAGGAAGACTAAGCAAAACATTTGACAAGATCAATTAGTCATGCATACACACTAAATTCAATCAAATGAGGAGGTAAAACTAGTATTATTTCATTGATAAAAGGAATATAAATGGCCAGGTATTTTCAATACTGAGGTGGAGGATGAATACAAAGCCAAACAAGGCTGCATATATAGAGAATGAGAGTAGAAGAGGGAGAGAGGCATACAAGAGAGAGATTTACAAGTTTCAAGTAAAATTTATAATAAATAATCAAGTTATGAAATAGTCTCATAAGATATCCAAGGACATGTGTTTCCTCTTTGATGATGTTTCTTATTGCAAATGGCATAAGGGTTTCTCTAGTTTCTTGACACCTTTATTTCTTCTTCAAATTGCCCTTTTCTTGGCTTGGAAAGTGATAAGTGGCACTCCTTAGTTATAAAATCACCTTGAAATATCTCTTACTCTATTATTTGACACTTTTTACTTATTTAGGAGTCTTACTATACTGACATTTCAATGCTAAACATAACTCCATAGGTGTTTTGAAACCCATTAGTTCTACCATGCCTTACCTAACTAAAAAGCCTCAAATATTAATTTCATCTTCATGAATGCACTCTATCTCTCTCCATGGAATTATTATTTCATTCATAAAAGACTTGAACCAACTCCTTTTGATGCATCAAATACTCACAAACATCTTATTTTGCACCTAAACCTCATAGTTGCTTTCAATTCCTTGTAACCCTAAAAACACACAAAGCTCATTATATAAAATAGTCTATAGATGGTATTGTAAAACTAAGAATAGTTTTTAGTACCTAATATTCCATTACATCTCTATGTAAAATTTTATGACCTGACATCAAGTACAAGTATACTTTTCTACTTGTTTTCTCTCTCTAATTAGGCCTAAATTAGGCCTTTAGGCCTAATATTTGAGTTTTAGCTTCAATTGATGCCCACAAATGTGAAACTAAAAATAAGTGTTTTATTCACTTTCCATAGCTCATGACCATACTCCATATAAAATTTTGGGTTTTGAAACCCTATATGAATGGGTGAACCATGAAATGGCTAAAACCCTAGCCCAGGTGCTTGTACATACTCAAGAGGCAATTTGAGTAGTTTCTTAAGAATTTTTCATGTTATAATTATTTAAAATGATATTTTGAGGCATTAAACACCCTATTAAATCTCAATAACTTGAGATTAAGGTATCTTGAAGTACTCCATAGGTCTACATATAGGCTTCTTGGCTAGTAAAGTAGTGCATTTCTCCCTTTTAACCCCACTTAGTGACTTGAAAAACTCATATACCTTCTTAAGAGACCTAAAAAAGTGTTTATAGGACTAGGTAACCTCTTAATAGTATTTTTAATCCTTTGTACTTGATTTGAAGACCAATTCTTACCTTGTACACTCTCAAATAAGCCTATAGCCATGCATTTTAATCAATTTCATATAGTTTACCCTTGGCATGTGCCAACCAATGGCTCAGTCAAGTATAAATTAGGTCCATAAATTAATCCTAATATTTTCAAGGTTAAACATTTCATTTTAAGGAATTTTACATTTTAAGGCAAATCTCTCTCATCGGGTCACTAGAAGGCTTCTTGGCAGCCTAAAATCATTTATAGTCTTAACAATGGTTCATAAAGATGAGGCTATTGACATGAGAACCAATGCTTGAAAATTTGAGGGCATAAACCCTGATAACTACCCCTAATATCTTTGGTCACCATGCAAGTTGTCAATAAATATCTAAGCAATGTTTAGGAACCTCTCAAGTTGGAAGACTATGTGAGTGAGGTTGAGAGAGAAGTCTTAACCTTAAAATGAAAAATTGATGCCTACTTTGAGTTTTGAATGGTCTACCTAGGTCTATGACACCATTATCAATGTTTGAAAGTGTTCATCCAACTATAATATACCTCCCAAATGTCCTGCAACTTATTTCTTCATGTATTGAGGGTTTGTAGGTCAATTGGTGAATCTAACCCTAGAAGCTTGTGTTAGCTCTTGTTCCTCATTATTGAGGATTTAAAAACCTCATAAAATTCTTCCTTGAAGTCCTAAACACCTTATTATGGATTCTATGTTTCTAATTCACCCTTAAACCTTCAATAACCTATAGGTATATATGTATTTCTCACACAGGACTATGTGTGTGTAGTGTTGGTTCCTTGTCTATTAGACAATGAAATTGAGACTTCCTTGTTGGATTTGACCTCTTTAAAGCATGTAGTTTGCTTGTTAAGTTTTCAAATTTGTTATATTTATTATATATCTTATATGAACCGCTACCTACCAATTTACATTCTCATCTCCAATGCATATCTTTATTACATTTCTCATGAGAAGGAGACCTACAAGTCTACATACCTATATGTTTGATTTTGTCATTTTTAAGCCCTTAAAACATGCATTTGAGATCATCCTAAACTAAAAACTAGACCCCATTTTCCCATGACTTTTTCATGATATTATGACCTTTATATAACACTTCTAATGCAACATTTAACGCTTTTTGGTGCATTCTTAAGGATGACAAGCTTGTATATGGTCTCTAGCCTAAAGTGTCACTAGGGTTGCCTTAGTAGATTAGTGGTGATATTTCCAACTTGAAGGAGTCCATATAGATATTTTACATGTCATTTAATCTCACATGAAACCACTTACCATTCATTCACGTTCTCATTAGACATTGATTCTCATTTGATGATTGTTAGGAGCCTATACGTCCATATTTGGATCCTATACTGCTAGGTTATGTTATATGGGATCTTATTAAGACTAGTTTGATGATTCCAATTAGTATTTTGATGGTGAAAACTATGTTGACATTTCCACTTCTCCTTAAATTGGTCTTTAAAAACTCTCAATTTGTCACTTCATCACTGTAAACTAGTCCTTTTCCTCCTTGAGAGTGTAACATGCATGTATATGTATATTGTGCTCTCTTTGGTCTACAGCTTCAATGTTAGGAATATTAAGGGAGTATAGATTATTTTAAGGCTTTAATACAATACACATTAATTATTTAAAAACTTATACATATGAAAACCTTAAAAACTTCAAGAAAACTCCCTATAACTTCATTTAAGCCTGCACTTCAACATACACAAAGATATTGATTCCTCAAAGGGTTACATGTTCCAAATAAGGCCCAAATAATTATGTGGAATGTATAAAAAACCAATAATATACTTTTTAATTTATCTCATGCCTCCAAATTGCTTTAAACTATCATTCCAAGGAGAAAAATGAGTCTACATGGTTGATGTAGGGTTTTAATGTACCAAATGGTCTTAATGATTATTAATAAAGGAGAGGAAACCAATATGATTACTATGGAAATGAATTTTAATATCATTAGGACCCTCTCCTCTATTAAAAATTTTAGGTCCCAACTCCAAATTTAGTATATGAACCAAGCATCTGAAGTTGGCCTTTATGAGTCTGCCAGGGGAGTGATGGGAGAGGGAGAGTTTTTTACCTTTATTAGACCTATACCTATATTCCAATCATGGATTTTACCTATGGAAGATGAAGAGACACTCTTTAATCATATGCATTTGTAAATGAATCTCTCTTATCCATACAAGTTCCTATAAATTCCTTTTTTAGAGTGATTTCCTCTCTTATAGACGTTGAACTTGCAAAATTGACATCATCTAACATTATTAACATGTATGCAAGTTAGATAACTACATAAAAAGATTTTAAAAATGTATTTGTATGGATATTTAATCTTTATGGTCTTTATCATGCATTGAACTTGACCAAAAGCACCTTTCTTTTGCATAACACTTACCTTGAACTTTATAAAACAACCTTAGTTTCTCCAAATAAGCATAAAGTGTTTATGCAAGGTAATGAATGGGTAGGATGAATTTAGGGTCAACCTATAAACCTTTGAAATCATTTTACCAACCTTATTTACACCATGACATGTATAGACTAACACAAGACTAATACAAACCATTACCTTAATTTTTTCACAACAACCTTAACCTTTGCTAATAAGACCTCAACAAGACCCTAATAAGACCTCATAAGGCATGAAATGGTTAGGAACAAGGTTATCAAGACATGAAAAGTCAAGTTTCAAATTATAAGGGTTGACTTTTTGACTAGGGGATCAAAAATGGTCAATAAATTGGGAATTCATAGGGGTAGCATGCATGCAATGCTTATTAGACCAATAGCCTTATCCTTCCATTGGGAAACAAAGACACTTGCACTCAAAATTAGACCTGAATTGACCTTAAATAAAATAAGACAACTGACTTGACCTCTAAATACACAAATATGAATAACTACTTCACAAACTTTGACAAATGTATTTGTACATATATTTGATCTTTATTGACTTTATCATGCATTAAACTTGACCAAAAACACCTTTATTTTTCATAACACTTACCTTAATTTTTAAAAAACAACCTTAGTTTCTCCAAACAAGCATAAAGTGTTTATGCAAGGTAATGAATGGATAGGATGACTTTATGGGCAACCTATAAACCTTTGACATCATTTGAACAACCTTATTTACACCATGACATGTATAGACTAACACAAGTCTAATAAAACCATTACCTTAATTTTATCAAAATAACCTTAACTTTTGATAATAAGACCTCAACAAGACCATAATAAAACCTCATAAATCATGAAATTATTATGAACAAGGTTATCGAGACATGACAAGTCAAGTTTCAAATTATATGGGATAACTTTTTGACCTAAGGATCAAAAATGGTCAACAAATTGATGATTTACAAGGGTAGCATGCATGAAATGCTTATTATACTAGTGGCCTTATCCTTCAATTAGATAATAGAGTCACTTACACTTAAACTCATACCTAAATTGACCTTGACCAAGACAATACAACTGACTTGACCTCCAAATACATAAAGACAAATAACAACACACACAACAAACAGAACAAGACAACACACAGGTGATAGCCAAGCACTTAGGGAAAATAAGATACAACATAAACAACTAACACTAACATGAACATATATTCTTCCTCTTAGATCAAAGGGGAAGCTTTTGATATTTTTTTCTCCATGAGGTGTAAAATGGCATAAGGCAAGTTGCCTCTTGGACCTTATTCTTATTGGCTTCACCATCCTCTTGATTATTAATCTTCTTGGTATATTCTTAAGTGAATCTATAACGTCAAACACTTCACCTATGAAGATAACCTCACCTTGTACTTCAAGACTTAACTTATGTTGTTCCTTTAGCCTGAAGAGAGCCTTAACATTGACCACATTTTGAATTATATGAATATATATAACTTCATCTAATGATGTTCTTTTTAGGCATTGTTCATGGGCCTCTATGACATCTTGAGTGATATCATGTTGCTTATCAGCTACTATGAATTCATCAAGCTATTCAAAGAGTTTTAAATTCTCATTTCAAGTTACATAATGGTCTTTAATGGATGTATCTTGATCAACTTCCTCATGAGCATGATATCTAATAGGAAATGTACCTTTGCAAAGGACTTCAATCTCTTGAAGGGACTCAATGTATTGCTACCAATCCTCATTTGGATCCTTACTTTAGTTAGTTTTAATGATGCCAACTTGAATATAATCCTCATATTTATATTTAATAGTTATAGGGTTGTCAAGAATCTTGAGCTCCTTTGTGTAGTCATGATGTAATTGGGACTCAGCCTCTTCAAGTTCAACCTCTTGCCTTCTAAAACCACTTCAACCTCATCCAAGATCTCAGCTTGTACTATTTCCTCAAGTTGACATTCTTTCTCATTTCTAAAAATTGAATTTTTCCCTTCTTCACCAAGAGGGGTTCCAATTAATATATCTTCCTAATACACACTTGAGTCACTCTCTTCACACTCCCCTTGAAACTCACTTGTAGCTACAATTTCCTCGTCTATCTTCCATATAATAGGTTCCTCTTCAATAAGGGAGATGATGGGACAACAAGGTAGTTTATTGATTTGAGAGGGAGTATGAGGCATGTTATATTTCTCATTAATAGGTTTTTTAATCTTGATAGAAATAGGATCATCTAGGGAGTCTCCAAGGGGAGGGAAAGAAAAAAAATTAAAGCTTCTTCATTCAACTCCTTCCACTTGGCAATCACTTTATCAAATTTTGAAGTATCTTCATCCTCATGGACAAATTAGGCTTGAGGGATGGGTGAGAAGAACTTGGAGATATAGGAAGGTTCAATCTCTTGAATAGGTATAGGATTTTATTCTTGATTCCAACCAGGGAGCTCCCTTGGCTCAACTTGAGGATGGTCAATGACTTCATGAGGATAAGGAGCACAAGAAGGCTAATAAGGCATACAAGAGGGATCTTGAAACATATAATCTAACTTAATTTTATGTATTTCACAAGTCTTCATATTTTCCAAAACAAATCTACACAACTCATAGCTCTCTAATAGATCATTAGAGAAGATAGATACAACTTGAAAAAGACAAATCACTTCCTCATATTAAGAAGTTAAACAAACCCTTTTTATACATGCTAGTATCTTATTCTCCATCTCATCCATTCCATCTTGATAATCTTGGAAATATAGTGGAGAAAGGGGAGGAGGATAGCATGGTTGAAGACAAGGCTATTCATATGCATCATCATATCCATGTGAGGGGATTGTAGGTTGATCATAGGATTGATATGGCTCATAAGGAGGATAAGAGTGATACTCTTGATAGTAAGGAGAGTAACAAGCTTGATAAGGTTGTTAAGGCATATAGTTAGGGCCATATGATGGGAAAGTGGGACAGTCATAGGACTAATATGGATCATGATAAGGTTTATAAGGGTCATGGTGGGGCTGATAAACAGTACTATAGGCTTGATATGCCTCATCAATTTGAGTGAAATTAAAATTTACTTCAAACTCAGCCATAACAATCTCATCAAGATAGTGAATTGAAGATACAACTTACTTTGAACAAGTGTCTGAGCTGATAGAACTAGTTGATGAGCTTAGAGTCTCCATTGATGTTTGTTGAATGCCTCAAAATGCTGACATGTTGAAGGACAACACCAAAAATCTTTCAACTACTTTGAACCTTTGTCCCACCAAGCTTGTCAAAATTGTTATCACCCAAATTTTCACCTTTGGAAGATTGTTCAAGCCTTCCAAATTTGGAGTAACATGGAGACAATCCTAGGATTTTGGTGTCATGATAGGTGGATTGAATCTCTAGATTATAGAGGTATCTCCCCTTGATGTATCAATTAGGCTCACAATTCTACACTATTAATTTCAATAGAAAAATGAGAAGGATAACATGGAAGATAAATAACTAAGGAGGTGAAACACCAAAACTAATTGACTACTACCAACTAGCTACATGTGTAAATCAACCATGAGACTAACTTGAACATACACTACTCCTAATATGCATTTTCTATATCAACACTTCATTATGGATGTTGTGATAGTTGTTTGGGTTAGGAGGACTAATCAAAAGGTCATAGAATGACACTAATGATTAGAAAACTCACTCAACCTTCACACTTAAATTGAACACTTCACATGACCTACAAAGAATCTTTCAAACTAAATATGAGTGTTAAAAAAGGACAACATGATAAGGAATACTAAGAAAAACACTTGACAAGATCAATTAGTCACATACACAAACCAAATACATTCAAAGGAGGATTTAAAAATAATAGTATTTCATTGATCAAAGGCATACAAATGGGTAGGGCTTCACCATTCCCAGGTGGAGGATGAATACAAAGCCAAACAAGCATGCATTTATCAAGAATGAGAGTTTAAGAGAGAGAGAGAGGCATAGAAGAGAGAGATTGACAAGTGTCAATCAAGAGTTACAATCAAGAAAATATTTATGAAACAATATCATAATATATCCAAGGATGTGTGTTACCTATTTAATGATGTTTCTTCTTATAAATGGTGGAGGGGTTTCTCTAGTTGCTTGACACTTTTGTCTTCTTCAAATTGCTCTTTTATTGGCTTAACAAGTGACAAGTAGCACTCCTTATTTATAAAATCACCTTGAATTGTCTATTTATATGTTTTTTGACACTTTTTACTTGTTTAAGAATCTTGATATACTAACATTTCAATGATGATCATAACTCCTTAGGTGTCTTGAAACCCATTAGTTCTACCATGTCTCACCTTGATCAAAATCCTCAAATCTTGATTTCATCTTCATGAATTATCTCTCTCTCTCTCTCTCTCTCTCTCTCTCTCTCTCTCTCTCTCCATGGAAGGATTATGTTAGTCATAATAGACTTGAACCAACTCCTCTTGATGCATCAAACACTCATAAGCATCTCATTTTGCACCTAAATCTAATACATGCCTTCAATTCCTTATAGCTCTGAAAACACACAAAGTTCCTTGTGTAGAACAATATGTAGATGATATTGGTAAAATAAGCATATTTTTAAGTACCCAGTATGCCGTTATAGCTTTGTGAAAAAATTTATGACTTGAAATCAAGTACAAGTATACTTATCCACATGTTTTCTCTCTCTAATTAGGCCTTAATTAGGCCTCTAGGCCTAAAACTGAGTTTTAGATCTAATTAATACCCACATATGTGAAACTCAAAATAAAAATATTATTCAATTTCCATACCTCATTACCATACTTTGGTTTAAATTTTTATTTCTAAAACCTTGCACATATAGATGAACCATGAAATGGCTAAAACCCTAGCCTAGGTGCTTGTACATGCTCAAGAGGCAATCAGAGTAGTTTATCAAGAATTTTTTAGGTTATAATACTTGAAAATTATTTATTGATGCATAAAACACCCTAGGCTAACTCAATACCTTGATATTAAGGTCTCTTGAAGTACTTCATAGGTCTGCATATAGGCTTATTGGTTAGCAAAGTAGTTCATTTCTCTTTTTTGACCCCATTTAGCAACTTGAAAAGCTCATATACCTTATTAGGAGACATAAAAAGGTTTTTATAGGACTAGGAAACCTATTAATATACTTTTTATGCCTATGTACTTGATTTGAAGACCAATTCTTACCCTACACACTCTCTAATAAGCCTACAACCATGTATTTTGATCAATTTCATGTAGTCTACGCTAGGCACATGCCAACCAATGGCTCAATCAAGTTTAAATGAGGTACATAAAGGTTATATTAATAATTTAAAGGTCAAAAATTCCATTTTAATGCATCTAAAGTAAATTCTCTCTCATCGAGTCATTAAAAGGCTTTTTGGCATCTTGAAAGCACTTTAGAGTCTTATCAATGGTTCATAAAAATGAGGCCATTGACATAAGAAACAATGCATAAAAATTTGAGGTAATGATCCATAATAATCACCTCTAATATTTTTTTTCACCATGTAGGTTGTTAATAAATATTTGAGCAATGTTTAGGAGCATCTCGGGTTGGCAGACTATGTGAGTGAGTTGAGAGAGAAGTATTAACCTTAAAATGAAAACTTGATGCCTAGTTTAAGTTGTGAATGGTTTAATTAGGTCTATGACAACATTATTAATGTCTAAATTTTTTCATCCAACTATCATCTACCTCCCAAATTTCCTTTAACTTATTGTTTCATGTGTTCAAGTTTTGTAGGTCAATTGGTGAATCTGACCCTAGAAGCCTGTGTTAGCTCTTGTTCCTCACTATTGAGGAGTTCAAAACTTCATAGAATGCTTCCTTGAAGTCTTAATCACCTTATTATATATTATATGTTTCTAAGTCACTGTTAAAACTTCAAAAACCTATAGGTATCTATGTATTTCTCACACATACATGTGTGTGTGCAGTGTTGGTTCCTTGATAGTTAAACAATGAATTGAGACTTCCTTGTTGGCTTTGACCTATTTAAAGCCTTATGTTTGCTTGGAAAGTGGTCAAAATTGTTATATTTATTATATATCCTATCTAAATCTCTACCTACCAATTTACATTCTCATCTCCAGTGCATATCTTCATTACATTTCTCATGAGAAGGAGACCTACAAGTCTGCAAACTTGTAGGTCTACTTTTGTCATTTTTAAACCCTTGAAACATGCATCTGAGATCACCTAAGACTAAAAACCAAACCCAAATTTTCCCATGACCTTTTCATGATATTTTGACCTTCATATATCACTTCCCATGAAATATTTGACACTTCTTGGTGCATTCTTGAGGATGACAAGCTTGTAATACAGTTTGTAGCCTAGAGTGGCACTAGGTTTGCCTTAGTATATCAATGGTGAGATTGTCCAATTGAATGAGTCCATATATATATATATATATATATATATATATATGACATTCCATTTAAAATCACATGAAACAACTTCCCATTCATTCACATTCCCATTAGACATTGGTTTTCGTTTGATGATTGTTATGAGCATGTATGTCCTTATTTGGATCCTATACGGATAGGTTCTATTGTATGGGCTCTTCTTAGGACTAGTTTGAGGATTCCAATGAGTATTTATATGTTTAAAATTATGTTAACCTTACCACTTCTTAAGTGGTATTTACAACTTTATTTGTCACTTCATCACTACAAACTAGGCATTTTCCTCCTTGAGAGTGTAACAAGCTTGTATATGTATACTATGCTCTCTTTGGTGTAAAACTTCAATGTTAGGGATCTTGAGGGAGAATATATGATTTTAAGGATTTAAAACAATACACATTCATTATTTAAAACCTTATACATATCAAAACCTCATAAAAACTTTGAGAGAACTCCCTACAACTTCATTTATCCCTGCACTTCAACATACATGAAGATATTACTTCCAAAAAGGGTCACACATTCCAAATGAGGCCTATATAATTAGATGGAATGGTTTTAAAACCATGAATATCCTTTTTAATTTATCTCATTCCTCCATTTTTATTTAAATTACCATTTCAAGGAGAAAAATGAGCTTGTGGGGTTTATGCAGGGTTTAAGACCACCTAATGGTCTTAATGATTGTTCATAAAGGAGGGGCACCAATATATTTAATATGGACATAAATTTAAAGACAATTAGGACCACCTCATTTTAAAAAAATATCAGGTCCTAAATCTAATTTTACTATACAAACCAAGCATCTAAAGTTGGCCTTTGTGAGCTTGTAAAGGAAGCAATTAAAAAGAGAGAGTGTGTTTTTTGCCTTTATAAGACATGTACCTGCATTCCAAGCATGGATTTCACCTATGTAAGTGTTAATATTTTTTCCAAAAAATGTCAAAATGTCAAGTAACCTAAGGGATACCCATTAATTTTTTGGAAAAATGCCTTAAATTGACCCAAAACACTCATTTCCTTAAGCCTACAGAAACCAAAGATTGGGCAGAAATTTGCAGTTTACAAAATTTAAAATTGCTTCTTAGACTCCAAATCCCACAATACATTATCCAACATAAATTTAATATTTGGTTTCAATTTTTAATTTTCAAAATTGCAAATTACATTTAGACCTTTACTTCCCACTAAACACTAGTTGTTAGAAATCGAAACCCTGCTCACAATTTACAATTTACAAAATTGTAAATTTTAAATGGAGTTTCACTTCTTGCAAACAAAAATAACCCATAAAAACTAGAGATTGGACTACAATTTTTTATTTTCAAAATTGCAAATTTCTTCTCAACTTCTGCTTCCTACACAACACTACAACTAGAAACTGGAACTTTGGTTATAATTTGCAACTTGAAAAGTTGAAAATTACAATCTGAGTTTCACTTCCCATCAACCACCTTTCCTAAGAAATCCAAAACTCTAAGTGAAAATTACAATTTAAAAAATTACAAATTGCTCCCCAAGTTATGTCTTCCCATTTTTGAAGAATCAATCAAGCCAAGCTCATGGAATCTGGACGTCAAAGTGCAATTAGCAAAATTTCAAAATTATGAAGTTGTTTGTAGACTCTAGATCTTCACCAAACTATACCCTTGAGGCATTAATTGTAGGGCTCTTATATAAATCAAATTATGGATTTGATTAAGTCATTGTTTAATTTAATAATTAGATTTTAGAGTTTTGTGTCTTTAATTATGAACTTGCTAGCAACCTCGAGCCATGAAACCACACACTCTTCACCATGTGTTATGTCTACAAGCCATGCCACAATGCTATTAGCACTGCACAGTCTTTATTTGACCTTATGTAATTTTAAGGTTTTTCTTTTGCAAATCGAGCTTGTTTTCCATTTTTTTGTGATTAGTTTTAAATCTAGTTGTTATTTAGGTATTTTTTCCCCTTGTTTAGCATTGTTAGGGTTTGTAAAATAAGATTTAGTAGTGTCACAAAGTTTTTTCATCTATATTTTCATTTGCATGAGGTCATTTCCCAAAGTTTTTCCTACATATTGAAAACCTAGGGTTCACCAAAATCATAAACCAGGCAAATATTTTTGAGATATTCTAGATCCCCTTACAATCCCCATAGACTTTCCATTTACAATAAAATATCCATTTTCACATGGGATCTTAACCTAAAACTACAACTTATAATTCTTGTAGACATTTCCATTTCTTTGAATAATCCCTATCTCCATTAGAGTTTTTTTCAAGAAATGTAAGTGTGTTTTTCACTTGCAATCTTTGCTAGAAATTTTTACCTATATTTGCAACTCCAAATCCCCATGGAGATTAAAACCTACACAAAGCAACTCCATGTTTTGTCAGAGTTTCCACCTACTTTTTACACCTGCAAATTCTACCAACTCTACAATTGGTTTCCCCCCAATAATTTCTCTAGAATCCATGTCTAGTAAAAAGATGAATTTTAAGTCGAAAGGACTTGATGTCACTCTCAATATGGACTCAAATATAACTAATATTATAGACACAAACCTAGGTCAAATTGACCTAGGTGATTTTTGGACCAAAATCAACACTAAATTTGAAAATGACTGGATCCAAAACATCTATGAATCCAAACTACCCTAGGCAACAACTTTCCCCCTGACTGTGCAAAGCCTTGAGTTGACACTCACACTAAAAAAACATTATGATGTTGATAAGAGAAAGGTATTGAGTGATAAAGGGGAAAATATTCTAAATTTGGACCTAGAATTCATTGACTCCATGTTCTTTATACCAAAATTTGAGAGTTACTTAGATATAATGCCAAAATCCTCATTGAAATTCTTCTAAGATAAAAACATGGGATGCTAGAGAGTAATGAAAAAACAATGGCTAAGGATCCCTATGGTTGCATCCACTAGATTGACTAAAACATTGGCAAGTATTGATTTTAAGGATGAAGTAGGTGATATAATCATATAAATGCATAGGATCACAAGCAACCCTAATGTGAATAGATTCCTATATTGGATGTATTAATATATATAGGTTATCCATGAGAACAAATAATACATCCACTAGGCACAACTCATCAGTGACTCCCTCCACAAGTAGTTTATAGAGGTCCAAACCATAGGAAAATTCTACATGGCCTCTTATCTAGTATATATATTGGCTAAAGGAAGAGCCTTCCTAGGGCTCAACATAGTAGCTATTGAGGCAAATAAAGTGTTTAACTATTACCCTAACCTCACTCTTGAGGAAATAAAATAGTACTTTACAAGAGTGAATGATGAATTTATCTATTGCATCATAGTTATGTTTAATAATGAACTAAAAAGGAAGAGATTATATGATGTTACCACTTCAAAGATTACCAATTGGTGTTCCTATTTTATCTAGTTCCCCACCTACTCCGACATTAGGGTATGCAAACTCAATGGTTACCCTTACACCTTTGTGAGATATTTGAGTGACAAATGGACTTTGATGGAGCTAGTGAGGCAACTAGTTGAAAATCACAAGCTATTATCTAACAAACACAAATAAGGAATTCATTTCCCCGTTAACATAGGTAGGTACGCATGCCCCTCTTTAATAAAAGCCAAGTGTGAAGATGTAGAAATGACACAAATGACCCTGAGAGATTTAGAGGCAAGGCCATTATATGATGTTCATGAAAACATCACTAGCACATTTTGAATATCCATTCACTCCCATGTCCCCTACTTTGAAGACTACTAAGAAGACTTGGATGATGAGGAGGAATTAAGATTGAAGAAATCTCCAAAATGACCTTGGATCAGGTCAAAGCTTTTGACTTAGCACTATTCCTCGAGGACTTGGTGGATAATGAGTCCCTAATAGACAAGGTCTACCATGATATAAGATCTAATTGCAAGCCATTCTAGCATTAAGGTGATCTATTCCTAAATCTTTCTCTCTAATAGATAGAACTACCTACATAATAAATATAACACTCAACTAGCTCAGGAATAAACGGGTCCAAGTGACCAAAGAGATAATAAGCATCAATGGTAAAATACTAGAGCTCAAGAAAAAAGGAGTAACACCATCAGTAGAAGTTTTAGTGGTGGAACACTCCTAGAATAACCAGATAGGCTAGTGATCTCCCACAAAAGAAAGAATAAATCAAAGGCCAAGAAGGGATAATCAAGTAGTTAGGGAGCAATAACATATCACCCGATAATCATTTCATCTGAGGACACAACTATAGTTAAAACACCTTTAGCTTCAATTCCCATCTTAGTTATAGTTTCAACTCCCATCTCTGTGATACTCCCTCCAACTATCCATGTTATTCTAATAGATTCGCCACCTCCTCCTCCTATCTCCACCCCTCAAGTGACTTTAGCCTCCATTCCCACCAATTTACCTATGTTAATAAGTACATTATCAACAGTTCAATCCTCTTAATTAGACACTCAGGTCTCTCTTTGATTAGTCACTCAAGTTTATATTCTACTCTCCTCTTCTACAATCTCACTCCCCTTTATATAATTCCTTCTATCTCATATACAATTCATTCCATTCCATTAATCATCAACACTACATAGTAGTATATAGCCATGGATTTCCATCATATTGATTACAATCCTCCTAGTCATCCCAACCCCTAGGATAACTATTGCTTCATCTTCATCTCCCTTCACCTTTCCCACTTTACCAACCCTAAGTGTTCCTACCAATTTTATTGTCTCATTTAAGGTTTTGGACTCCAAAATAACACAAATTCCTCAATTCCAAATCCCTATGTTTACTCCTCCATTGGTATCACTTCCATCTCCCATACCCTCAGTAGACACATATTTCCATTGCCCTTACCTCTTACACTTCCATAGTAACTGCAAATCCTATACACGAGATAGAAAAGGAGTAAGATATGGATATAAATGTTGACCCTTAACCCAGATATTGGGAAGAGGTGGCAAATACATCTACCAAACAATTAGTGGAAATATTAGTATAAGATACAACATTTAATATTGTGCCCACCATTGTAGATTCTCAAGTGATAGTGTCATCATAATAGGATTCTACCCCTAGTTGGTTAGCATGGATAGTGGGTAAAAAATTCAAGTATATGGTGTCCCCAAATACATTGGATTTTGGTCTCTCATATGCACATAAGAAATCTAAGATAACTCCCTAGACCATTTAAATAATATTCTATGACTCAGAAGGTGAAAGGTATGTGAAGATTACAATTCCCCCACCAGACAAACAAAAAGAAGATCTAGTGGTGGGGGATTAATAGGTATCAAGAGTTCACCTTCGATGTCCTACAAGAGAGGGGTTGAAACATGATCTTAAATCTAGTATCAACTCTCTTTTTGATAAAAATGGATAAGGTCACTAAGGATGAGCTGAATAACAAGGTTAAATAACTAACGACTGCATTGAATAAATTCATTGAGCCCATTGTTTAACTAGCATAAACTATCACTCAAATCACAAATCAGGTAATAGTTGATGTAATTACATAAATTGTTAGCATGTGAAAGGCCAATAAGTAATGGGTAGAATATCTCATCTCAAAAAGCAATAAATTTATTGATTTAGTAATGGACCATTATACAACTCTAACAGAGAGAAGGGCCAACCTAAGAGAGCAGATCAATAAGTATGAGGAAGAGATAGAAATATTGACCCTTTTCAATCCAAAATTGATAGTTGAAAACTCAATTGATATTGACATCCTCCTTGTGGAAAAGATACTAAAAAATGGAGAGCAAGAGGAATTAGCCAATACAACTCAATTCTAAATAAAGAGACTTACAGATAGTGCCTATAAGGATACAGTTTCACATGACATGGCCACTAACATGCTATATAAAATTGAAGATTTTATAAATAAATTATCATGTCATGCAATAGATTAGTAGGACCAAGTCTCTTAGTAGAGGAAGTTTAGAATAAATTCAAAGAAGTGGTCAAAAAATAATTTGCATGAGATACAACTTTCACCTTGAGCTTTATCCACTATTTCATCAAGTATCATAACACATTAGATCATACGGGTAAAGAGACTCAAATATACATGGATTTTATAATGGAACTCTTTGATACAATAGTAAAATTAAAGATAATCAACCACTACTCTTTTGGTCTTGATGATGATAAAATCTTAGAGATTTTTAAGGGTTTTAATGCATACGTTCAAAAAGTACATGTCAAGAAGGATAAAGAGACAATAGATGTTTTGGTTGTAGATTAATTATTTCTATCAAAAGGATAAGTGCATGAAGTTGGGGGACAATTCTATGGACATTTTACATAACATGATTATTTTAATAAATAATATGATCACATTATTTAATTAATATGATCACATTATTTAAATTACGGCTTGATAATTACCAAGCCATAACGTGATCATGTTAATAGATAATGTGAGCGCATTAAAGTATAAGTTTATATTTATATTGTTACATTTATTTTCTTATACTTTCAATTTATTTTAGTAAATATAATAAATTGGAATCACTTGGCATCTGATAGAGTTGGTCTCATAGCTACATGCCTTACGATGTGGAAAATAGTTTTTCAAAATCCAATCAGGTCAGTACTTAGGCATTTTTAGGGTATAATTATTAAACTTAAATATTATAGGACATAAATTTTACAATTTATGTCTTTTTTTGGTAAACATATAGTCATTTTTTAGGTTTTTTTGCCTTTCAAATTGATTCCTAGCATTTCTGGGAGTCTTAGGTTTGTCAAAATTAAAGTTTGTAAACCACTCACTTTAAAATTGATACAAAGTGGTGTGATTGGGTTATCATAGGTCACATTGATAATTTATACACATCAAATGACCACTTTATGTTAATTTCACTTGTTCATCATCCCTCCCTCATCCCTGATCACTTCCTACTCATGCCTCATCACCCCTAATCACTGTCTCATCATTTTTCATTGTCCCTAATCACTCCCTCATTAAACCTCACTATCCCTAGTCATCTCTAATCACTAATTCATCATCTCTTATTACTCCCTCACTGAACCTCACTATCCCTCATCATCCTTAATCACTCACTCTTCATCCCTCATCACTCCCTCATTGACTCTCAACATCCATCATCTTTAATCACTCCCTTATCATCTCTAATCACTCCCTCATTGGCTCTCACCATCTCTCATCATCCTTAATCACTCTCTCATTGGATTTGACCATCCCTAATCATTCCTTATTTTTCCTTCATCATCCCTAATCATTCCCTTTTTGACCTTCACCATTCCTCATCATTTATAATCATGACCTCATTATTCTAATCACTCCCTAATTGACCCTCACCATCCCTCATCATCCCTAATCATTTCTTCATCATACTTCATCATCTCTAATCACTCATTACCTCTAATCACTCCTTCATTAATCCTCACCATCCAAAATCATCCCTAATCACTTCTTTATCCTCCCTAATCACTCCTTCAGTTACCCTCACCATACCTCATCATCCCTATTGACTCCCTCATCATCTCTACTCAATTACTCTTCATCCATGCTCATCCTCAATCACACCATCTAATACCTTGATGGTGGTATTTTATTGGGGTTTAACAATGTTAGGAGTTACAAATGGAGAGTTGATTGATAGTATAAACTATAAGACATAGTGATCAAAATAATGTGGAGAAAATTTTGAAACATAAATATTTAACACCTATTATTAAATATGGGCCTATTAGAAATTATGTAATTCAAAATTAAAAATTCACCAGAAAATTAAAATTAATTAGAACCACAATATCACCAAAAATGGGTAGTAAATACATGAGAATTGCCAAGATATGTGATTTATTAAAACCAATCGATTTATTTCCATATGAAGACATTTTATGATCTGAATATTTACATTGAAGGCCTTCTATTTATATGTATATTGATTGAGTCATCATATCAGAGAGTGGAAAATAATTTTTAAATGATTAGAACAAGTAGTCCAAGATTGGAAAGTGATGCTTAATTCATATATTCAATATTCAATCCAATGAAGAGTGTCACACTATGAGTTCTCTACTGGCACATCTTGAAAAGTGGGTATAATTTATCTAGCATTATATAAATTTAAGTAGATAATAGATTATGAACCCAATGATATGGTTAGTACTAAAAATATCTTTACTTCCCCCAACAAGAAATTATATGAATTAAAAATATTGTTTCATTAATAAATGTAGATCAATGGTGAGCCAATACACTTCATCATTTCCAATGGAAGTCAGAAGAATTTAATTTCTCCTAAATCATATCTTTAAAAATTGAACTTGAAATTTATACATCATCCACAACCATACACTAATGTATGGTCTAGTGTAAGCCTTGCTAAATGGATCACCTAGTAGTGTCACTTTGTGTACAAAATCAAACTTTTAAAGATGCAATACTTTGTGACATCTCACCATTAGAGGTGTGTGATGTTTTATATGTGGTAAACCATATATTTACCATTATTAATTTTATGTTAACTCATGTAATGAATTCATTCATTTTAAGATGTTGAATGACATCCTCAGGCCCTTTACCTATGTCATTATTTTAATCTACCTTGTTGAAATCTTAATCTTTAGAAAACATAGGATGAACATCTACACCATGCTGAAATAGTGTTTCACATTTTTTAGAAACATATTTTTATGATAACATGAATAAATTTTCATTTTTCATTCAAGAGATAAAATATTTAGGACACATTACACACACAAGGAATGCATGTGTGAACTTGACCAAGATTCAATTCATATAGGAATGGGAACACTAAATAAATTTGCATCTGATTCAAATCTTCTCAACATTAGAAAATTGTACAAGAGATTTATGTTTAATTTTTATCTTTTAAACCAAACTATCAAAGGTGGAACCGAATAAAGTTTCATCTAGTCAGCTACACAACAAAGATAATTCAATGAACTAAAATTCAAACTCTATTTTGTGTTATTACTATGTTGATTGACTATAAATTTATAAGATCATCCAATTCATTTAGTAATAAAATTAACTATCACAAATGGGTATTGACAACACAAGTCGTAGAAAAGAGTTATTTTCTATTATAATGGATTAAACAATATATGTTTGGATTCAAAAATATCTTTAGAGTATATACTTATGTCAACTAATGAGGGAGTGATTAGAGATGGTGAGGGATGGTGAGGATCAATGATAAAGTGATGAGGGATGGTGAGGGTTAATGATAGAATGATAAGTGATGATTATGGATGAAGAACGATTGATTAGGGATTATGAGGGATGAGGAGGGAGTGATTAGGGATGATGAGGGATGGTGATAATCAATGAAGGAATGATTATGGATGATAATTTCAAGTGATTATAGATGATGAAAGATAATTAAGGTTAATGAGGGAGTGATTATGGATGAAGAGGGAGTGAATAGGGATGAGAAAGAGATTAGAGATGATGAGTGATAAGGAAAGAGTGATTAGGGACCATGAAGGATAGGGAGGGAGTAATTAGGGATGATGAGGGATAGTGAGGGTCAATGAAAGAATGATTATGTATGATAAGGTTGTAATTAGAGATGACTAGGGATAGTGAGGGTCAATGAAAGAATGATTATGAATAATTAGGAATGACATGGGAGAGTGATTAGGGGTAATGAGGGCTGAGTAGGAACTGATCAAAGATGAGGGAAGGGTGATGAATAAACTAAATTAACACAAAGTGGTTGTTTGATGTGTGTAAGTCATCAATATGACCTACACTACCCCAATCACACCACTTTGGATCAAGTTCAAAGTGAGAAGTTTTCAAAATTCAATTTTGACAAATTTAGGACTTTTATAAATGCAAAAAACTAATTTGGAAGGCACAAAAACCTAAAAATTACTATATATTTACCAAAAATGAACGTCAATTACAAAATTTATGTACTAAAATCCCTAGGTTTAATACCCAAACCCTAAAAATGTATGAGTACTAACCAGATTGGATTTTTTAAAATTATTATCCACATCGTAAGGTGCATAAATATGAGACCAATTATATCATATGCTATGTGACCCTAATTTCTTATGGATGATGAGGGATGATGAATGATGAGGAGGGAGTGATTAGGAATTATGAGGGATAGTGAGGGTTAATAAGGGAGTAATCAGGGATAATGGAGTGATTAGAGATGACTAGGTATATGAGGTTTAATGAAAGAGTGATTAGGGATGATGAGGCATGAGTAGGAAGTGATCAAGGATGAGGGAGGGATGATGAACAAGTGAAATTAAAATAGAGTGATCATTTTATATGTGTAAGTCATCAATGTGACCTATGTTACCCCAATCACACCATTTTGCATCAATTTCAAAGTGAATGGTTTGAAATTTTTAATTTTGACAAACCTAAGACTCCTATAAATTTTAGGAATCAATCCATAAGGCACAAAAACTAAAAAAATGACTATATGTTTACCAAAAATGAACATCAATTACAAAAATTATTTCCTAAAAGCCTTAGGTTTAATACTTAGACCTTGAAAATGCCTATGTACTAACCTGATTGGATTTTGAAAAAAATATTTTTCACATTATAAGGCATGTAATTATGAGACCAACTCTATTAGCTGTTGAGTGACCCTAGTTTCTTATATTTACTAAAATAAATTTAAAGTATAAGAAAATATTGTTATATTTATTTTCTTATACTTAACATTTAGAGTAGTAAATATACATTTTTAGTCAAAGTTACCTTCATGTACAACTCTCACATATTTTAGGATGTTGAGAATATACAACATGTTCACGTTATTAATCAACATGATTGTGTTATTAATGCAATCAAATTATTAAGTAACATGATTGCATTATTAAGTAACATGATCACATTATTAAGTATCACGATCGCATTATTAAGTAATGTGATTACATTATTAAATAATATGATCGCATTAATAACATGATCACGTTATTAATGTGATCAAAGTTTTTAAAATTAATTCAATTCTCATGTTTTTTGGCTTGGGAATGGCTTGGATTCTTGACACAAAGGCTTGCACTATCAATGTATATCCGAGTTTTGAAAGGTATGAAAATAAACAACAAATTTTAACTTTGATTGCCAAATACACTAAGAATTTCAACATGAAAATTCAAAAACTTGATATTGTCATGATGAGCATGCTCTTCTCTTTCCAAAATATGATTCTTATATTTTTTGGACTAATTTAAGGTGTTAAACTATATTTATTTCTAGCTATGCCTTTATAAGGCCACTACATGCCGCAAACATACATGCCTATACATGTTCATGTAATTTGTGTTTCATTGATCCAAGTGAAAAAAAATTATATGGTGATGTAGTATGATATATTCTACTCACATTTTTAAAAAACTATTTTTTTTTTTTAGGAAGTTAGGCCTGACTCATGGATGACTATCTATTTCTTTGTCAATTTTTAGGATTTATTTACTTGTAAAATTCATTAAAAAATACAAAAAAATATAGGTGATGTGCTACAAGATTTTATATAAATTTTCCCCAAAGTGTTTTAAATAATATTAAATGTTGCTCAAAAAATGGTGCACATCACAACCATCTATCTACCATGTTTTATTAAAAAAATTAGAGTTCCTCTTTAAATTTTAGACATTTGACCTGATTATACTTAACCATTTTTTAAAAAAATACTATTTTGAAAACTAGACTCAAAATTCTACATTTCATGTTTTTACACAATCTTCATATTTGGAGTGTATATATCTCAAACTATCTATAAAATTTCAAAATTTTGAAATTTCAAAAAAATCATGTCCATGGGTAGGCCACTTTTTATCCCCAAATGTTGTGCACTTACCTAAAATCATTCTTGTATATTTTATTTTCATTGTTGTAAAAATATTATAAAGTTTCACAAACACCAATTTTAAATTGCAACTATTATTTTGATAGTTCTTTTTTAGAAAGAGCCATGTGTAATTTTCACTTTCCATTTTGATAGGTTGAAAGTTGTAAAAAGCAATCTTGCAAATTATAATTTTTATTTTGACAGGTTTTAGTTGCTTAAGTTGTAAAAGTATTTATTATAAAATGCAATTCTATTTTTGTTAAGATTATGTGACTTAAAATTTGTAAAAGTCTCAATTGAAAATTACAAGTTAGGGTTTTGTAGAAAAGTAACTTAAATTATATAAAGTTATCTTTTGTATTAAAATTGGAGTTTCACTTTGGCACCAGCTGAGTTGAAGAATACATAGGCATTGCATTAATATTTCCAATTATCCTATATGCCTCCAGAAGTTAAGTGGAATGCCTATCTATTGCATGATATTTTACAACACTTGTTCATTTTACCAAAGATGCTACCAGTTGAAGATCACACCTCTTCTCATGGAGTTACCAAATGTTTGCATGTTCTTGAACTAGCCATGGATTTCCTTGTTAACTACATCTCTTTTATGATATGTTTTTTTATAAATATGGTCAATATGGCATAGTCCATCTATATTTTTTCTACTATAGATATTATTCTACATTTTGAATAACTTTTCTACATGTTTTAACTTGGAGAATGAGAATAAATTGAAGATTTACCTTTCTTGTTTGAGAAATATTTGTGTATGAAAAGTTATTTTAATATTTTTGGATGTTTTAATTCTTATTTCAGTCATGAAATTTCACTTTTGGTATTATTTTACCCTTTTGAAAGATTTTTTTATTAAAAATAAAGAATCTTGTCCCTTGTATAAAAAATACAAAATATTACCTTTGATTTCACATTTGCCTGAGTTTATGCTCCTACAAATTCAGTACATTTATTATTTTATTATGTTAATTCAAGAAAGAATTAAAATCCACTACAAAATATTTGGTACAATCACCATTTTAAATATTTCAAATTTCATTCTCCAAACTCTTTTCCCAGTCAAACCCTAATTTAGGAGCAAGATCACTAAGAAGTAGAATTTCTCCATAGGCTAATAATTTATTAGTTACACTAGATTTAGTGAAAGGAATTCAGCATTATTTGGAGGTTCAACTCAATTTACCAAGGTTCTATAGCTTGGATGCGATCCCATTGTATCAATATATTTTTGCACAACAAGCTAGACATCAAGAATGGGTGCAAAATCTATGTGATAAGAATTTTTGACATGCCTGATGGGACCCAAAAGTTACAAAGAGATTGGTGATATTATCATCAAGTTTTGTATGATCCTAGTACACATTCCAAAAGCACCTGATGACTCTAATGGCTTACAGATCTAGGAAATCAAGGTTTACGTATGCCGAAGAAGCAAACTAGATCATCTACTAAAGGTAAAAAAGCTAATTTTTTGGAATTATCATTTCCATATAAGAAGAGATCAAGATCAATTTTTCATTACACTAGTGTATATATTGTAAATTTATTTTTATCTCCTTCAAATATTTCCAATTGTTTCACACCTTTATTTATGGCTATAAATTTAAATTATGTAGCTTTCAATGGAGGCAACCCACTCCAATTGGCCCAATATGATGATATACCTAATTTGGCTTTAAAAAGCCTTCTGTATTTTACTGGTGAAATTTCTACCACTCATATGGAACATATATAAGACATTAATAATCTTTGTTCAGTTCACAACATGGTACAAGCTAATGTTACAATCAGACTCTTGGTCTCCTCTTTCAAAGGTAAAGCCTTGTAATGGTACAGAGGCCTTTCTCCCAATTCTCTTTATGTTAGGGATGCCTTAAGCACCATATTATGCACTCAATTTTAAGATAATAGTGACCATCTCTCCCTATTTAAATAATTAATTGCTATTTAATGGGATTTTCATGAGCTCGTGATTGATTTCAATTTCCATTTTCAAAAGACATGGAATAGAATTTTTGTATTTGTCAATCAAACCCCAAATAATGCTTTCTTATATTACTTAAGAGCCTTGAATAGTTATATAGCTATTATAATTTAGTCAATGGGTAGCACCAACTTCCCAACACCTATAAAATTATAATAAGGGTAGAAAACTATCTAATTCAAATGAGAAAAATTACCCCAATGCCACCAATGCCTTTATTTCTAAAAATACCTCCTACACCACCTTTAATTGATCCAATTCCCACCATGATCAAAGCACCATCTTTAACTCCCACTCCTTTAGATGATTTATATGAGGTTAAGTCACTAAATAAGATTTTTGGCAATGAGTTAGTAGTAATGAATAAGCATCAATCTCAAAACTTTAAGCCTTATCAGCAAGCTAACCAAGCATATGAATCCAATAGGCAGCCATACCAAGCCAATTCATAGCCACAAAGTTAAAATATGCAAGTGAAGCCTCCAAACATTTATGCTTTACTTCCACCAGGTCCTTCTAAAGCTATTGTACCTATTCAGAACAAACCAACTCAGGAATATAAGTGGTGTTATAATTGTGCTCAACCACATAATCATAATACTTCTCCTAATGGTGTTATTAGTCAAGCCTTGATGGTCCAATGCATATCAAACACACAAGGATAACAAGAAGAGAGCACTTCCCAATAATTAGAAACACAATAACCTATGCAGGGTGAGGTAACTCTTTTAAACTAGGAAGAGGAGGACTTTTGTGGTGTAAATCAAGAGGAGGTGTTATTCAATGGTAGAGGTTTGGTAGCAACCAATACATGTTTAAATAAAATATCAATAGAAAGTGATCAATCCCCTAGGGTGGAAAAAACTACAACTTCTAAAGTTGCACAAGAAATTGGAAAGAACAACACATTATAAATGCCACACTTTGTGCCCACAGGCCAATCCAAAGCAAAAATGTTGACTCTAAATCTCATAAAAGAAGACATGCCTCCCACAAAGGCACCAATGAAGGTTGGTAACATTCCCTTTAATATTATGGAATAGATGAAGAAGACCAATTTGAATTTCACTATGTGAGAAGTATTATCCATTCCAGTGCAAAGAGATTTGCTAAAGGAAGCCTTGAAAAACTTCTAGATAATGGATAAAGTTCCAACCAATGGACCTGATGCTACAACTAATTTATGTCAGCCACAAACTAACACTAAAGTGAGAAAAAATGGTAAACCTCCTCCTTTCTATCTTTCACTCATAATAGGGAACCATCTCATTCGTAATTGCATGGTAGATTTAGGGGTTAGTAGTTTTGACATGCCCAAAAATATAGTTGACGATCTTGGAATTAAGTATATGCCTATTTCAAAAGGTGTAGTGCAAATGGATGGGACTATTATTTAAATAGTAGGAATGATAAAATATATAAACCTCACTATCCATGCATGTCTAAGTTTGTCAATTTCCCAAGATATCTCATTTGTTGATCTTCCCCATTATTTTGTCATTTACCTTTCATGAGACTTTATTGTAAAAATGAGAGGATATATATATCCATATTAGTATTACATATTGATTAGAATGAGATATGTAATAAGAGTAATAATAAAAATAGAGCCAATAGCTAAAGACCATATTGATCCACACACTCCCATCCCTGTATACATGAACTATATATTATAGGACTAGGAAGAGGAGATTGATCATGAAGTTGAAATTCCCATAGAGGAGATTCAAGACACTCATTTGGATGAATGGGGATTAGCTCTCCAATTTGATCCTTATGACTACATACAGGAAACCAGGTTGGGTATATATTGCATACATGAGAATAATGCAATCATCTCAAATCTTATAAAATCAGCTAAAGATCTTCAAGAAATGTGGCAAATATTCTTTGATGGTTTGAGAAGTAGGAATGGTGCAGGTGTAGGTATTGTCTTTATCTCTTCACTAAAGTAGAGATATTTCATAAAAACGTAGTTGAATATGAAGCTTTGATTCGAGGTTTGAAATTGGATAAGGAGAGAGGGATAAAATCCCTAAAAATATTTGGTGATAGTGAGTTGATTGTTCACCAAGTGATATCTAGAATCATAACTAAGAATAATTTATTAAGATCTTACAAACATAGGGATTTGGACTTATTAGAAGACTTCACCACTTTAAATATTTAAGAGATACCAAGAGCATAGAATAAATACATTGATCATATGGCCTTTATAGGATCCTAATATAACCTACCTAAAGAAATAAAGAAGAAAAATAGCTAGCATGTAAAGATGATAGTAAGGCCATCTATTCTTGATAATGCAACCAATTGGAAAGTCTTTGACAGTGATCAACAAATTATCAATTTCTTGAGAGAAGAAGTTGAATTCTCCAATAGGAACCAGTCAAGACTCTTAGATCAATATGGAGAATATATCATTCAATTCTTTAGAGAGTATCATAAATTTAGATGATCAATTGAAAGTTAAAAAGAACATTATGATCAATGAAGAACACTATGAGCTAGTAGTCATTTCAGAAGGTAAAACACTAAAGGTAGGAAAGTTATGTAATGATTTTGAAAAACAAGATTTTATTCAGTTGTGTCAAGAATATGATGATAACTTTGCTTAGAGTTATCATGATATAAAGGGGTTTGACCCTATCTTAGCCCAATATAAAATAGAGCTTGACCCAAATACCAAGCCTATTAGGTAGAAGCAAATACCAATTAATACAAAAATAGAACCCCTGATGAAGAGTGAGCTATCCAAACTAATAGAGGCTAACATCATTTTCCCTATCAAACACTCATCATGGGTTGCTAATTTGGTCCCTGTAAGGAAAAATAATGGTGAGATTAGGCTTTGTGTATATTTTAGGGATATAAATAAAACATCTCTAAAGGATCATTATCCCCTTCCACCATGGATCAAAATTTTCAAACTATATCAGGATATGAAAGGTTTTTCCTTCTAGACAGTTATTTTGAATATAACCAAATCTTGGTGTAGGAATCAAACTAGTTCAAGATTGCCTTCACTATAAAATGGGGAGTGTATGCATATAAAAAGATGTCATTTGGTCTGACTAATGTTGGTGCAACATTCTAGAGAGCCATGGATATGGGTTTTAGAGGTTTGATAAATGAGATGATCCTAGTATATCTAGATGATATCACTATTTACTCAAATCATGTTGATGTACACTTAGATCACCTTAAGAATTTTTTTGAAAGGTGCAGATGATTTGGAGTTTCCCTCAATCCAAAAAAGTGCATTTTCATAGTACATGAAGGGAAACTACTGGGACACATTGTTTCAAAAGGTCTCATAATAGACCTAGAGATAATCAATGTTATATATGCATTAGCACTACCAATCCATAAGAAAGGATTATAGAGTTTCCCTAGAAAGATCAACTTCATAATAATATTTTTTCCAAATGTTGCCTCTATGGCCAAACCCCTTACTACAATGCTTAAGAAGGGTATAATTTTTAGTTGGACATAGGAAGGAAAAGACAGTTTCAAATCCATCAAGTAAGCTATCTCTCAAGTTCCTACCCTAGTCAACCCCAACTATGAGAAACATTTCATTTTTTATGTTTTTGGAGGGGAAGGCAACATCTTGACTATTCTAACCCAATAGAATAAAGAATAATTGGAATAACCAATATCTTTTTTCAGACAATCCTTGAAGGATTATGAATAAAATTAAAGTTTTATGGAGAAGTATATGTTTTAATTAAAGCTCTCAGAAATTTTAGGCATATGCTTTCCAACAATATAATTCATTTGATGTTTATTCACCAAAATGTCAAAGATTTCATGCTAAGCCAAGAAATAAATGAAAAAAGAGCAGGATGGATCACCAAAGTCGTGAAATATGACATGAACATCAAAGTTATAAATATTGTAAGAGGATAGGGCTTATGTGAACTATTGGATTCTGATATCAAGACTATTGAAATAGTATCTGAAGCATTATATGCTTAAAATGCACCTCAGCTAGCCAATCCACCTATTTTCAACATCAGGATTTGTGACATGACCATCTTCTTGTAGACTAGTGAGTATCTATATGATTTTTAGTAGTCTAATAAAAAGTATTGTATACTCCAATCCATTCCTTATGTTTTTATTGATGGAATATTTTTTAAAAAATATATGAATGTATTCATACTAAGATGTATCAAACGCGATCAAGTCTCCAAGGTGCTTGAAGAATTTCATGATGGACCATCAAGTGGACTTTTCTCTAAAAGAACCATGACCATAAAAATAATGAGAGGGGGCTATTATTACCCTAAAATATTCAAAAATGCCCACCAATTGGTAAGGAAATATAAAAAGTGTGCTTATTTCATATGCAAACAAATATTAGTAGCTTTCCCTCTCAGACCAATTTAAGTTAACCAACCCTTTGCTCAATGGGGATTGGATTCCATTGGTATGATCAATCCACCATCAAGTGTAGGTTGTAAAAGGGTCCTTACAGTAATGAAATATTTCACAAGATGGACTGAATTAGTTTGCACTGAAAGATGCCATGGAGGCATCTATCCTAGAATTTATGGATGGCATTATTTCAAGGTTCGATGTTCCTCACACCATTATCTCAGACATTGCCAAGGTTTTTGTGGGCACTCAAGTGAGTAAATAGGTTGTAAATCATAATGTATATCTGAGCACTTCCAATTATTACCCGTAGGGTAATGGCTTGTTTGAGTCCACCAATAAAAACCTCATAAGAATTATCAAAAGGATAATGGATAATAATCAAAGTACATGGCACACAAAGTTGAAATCAACACTATGCGCTGATAAGATCACTCCTAAAAGAACCATCGACAACTCTCCATTCATGTTGGTATATGGAGTGGAATCTAGAGTTTTATTGTCAATTGAGTTACCATCTCTAAAACTCAATCATCAATTGGATTTGATTGACAATGATGCAATGATAGTACAATTGGTATAACTCATGAGACTATAAAAAGTTAAGAACTAGTCAATGAAAGTTTTGGAAGTAAATCAGGCTCAAATAAAAAAAAAAATTGACAAAAAATATCTGATAGGAGCTTCAATGAAAGAGACATGGTTCTCAAATGGGATGCGAATAAAGTTAAACCAGGCAAGCACACCAAGTTTGATGCAATATGGAGTGGTCCATATATTATAAATCAATGCAAAATATCTAATGCATTTCAACTATCCAAGCTCGATGGATTAGAATTACCTATCCTAATCAATGGAATATACCTTAAAGCTTGCTTTTGAGTTTGGAAATTTTTCTAAGAAATCATTTTTTTGGTATATATTAGGGTTAGTTGTGTTTTTCAACTAAGTGATTTCATACAAGTCAACTCATATTTTTTTCCTTAGATTGTTCTATTTTTCCGTATTTTGTTTTTTGTTTTGGCAAACTTCAATTTTGGTCTTCACCATTTAAAGTGTGTTAAGTTTAAAATGACTCCATGCCCAATAAACTAGAAGGCTATTGGAAAGAAATTGATTAGAAATAAATCATCCCACATAGGTCACCCAAAATGTTGATATTTTTTTCCCAAAAATGTAAAATGTCAAGTACCCTAAGGGAGACCCATTAATTTTTTGGAAAAATGCCTTAAAGTGACCCAAAGCACTCATTTTCTTAAGCCTATGGAAACCAGAGATTGGACAACAATTTGTAATTTAAAAAATTGTAAATTACTTCCCAGACTCTAGATCTTGTAATATATTAACCAACAAAAACTAGAGATCTAGTTGCAATTTACAATTGGTAGAATTAAACATTACATCTAGACCTCCGCTTCCTGCTAAACACTAGTCATCAGAAACTGGAACCTCACTCATAATTTAAATTACAAATTAGAAATGGAGTTTCACATCCCATAAACAAAAATACCCCATGGAAATTGGATATTGGACTACAATTTAAAATTTAAGAAATTGTAATTTTCTTCCCAACTTATGCTTCCCACATAATACTCTAATTGAAAATTGAAACTTTGACTATAATTTATAACTTACAAAGTTACAAATTGTAATTTGAGTTCTGCTTCCTACCGACCACCTTTCTTACAAATACAAAACTCTAAGTGTAAATTGTAATTTGCAAATTTATAAATTTATCCCTAAGTTCTACCTTACCTTTTTTGAAGATTCAATTAGTCCAAGCCTATGGAATCTGGAGGTCAAAGTGCTATTAGAAAAATTATAAAATTGTTAAGTTGTTTATAATATCCAAATCTCTACCAACCACCACACTTGAGGCATTAATTGTAGGGGTCTTATATAAATAAAATTAGGGATTTGATTAAGTCATTGTTTAATTTTATAATTGGACTTTGGAGCTCTGTGCCTCAAATTTCAAATCTACTAGAAACCTTGAGCCATGAGACCACACACTCTTTGCCATGCACTATGCCTATAAGCCATGCTATAATGTCATTAACCCTACATGATATTTTGTCTGACCTACATTTCTAAGGTTTTTTTGTAAATTGAGCTTGTTTCCATTTTCTTACACTCAATTGTAAATCTAATTATTGTTTATGGGTTTTTTTCCTTGTTTAACATCATTAGCTTTTGTAAAATAAGATCTAGTGGCGTCACTAAGTTTTTTATCTAGATTTTCATTTGTGTAAGATAATTTTCCAAAGTATTTATTGCATATTGAAAACCCAGGGTTCACTAAAATCATTAACCAGGCAAATATTCCCAAGATATTCCAAATCCCTTTGTAATCCTTGTAAACTTTCCATTTGCAATAATAGATCCATTTTCCCTCTAGATTTTAAGCTGTAACTACAACTTATAAATCCCATGAACATTTGCATTGCTTTGAACAATCCTTATCTCCACTAGAGTTTTTATTGGGAAATACAAGTGTGTTTTCCACATGTAATCTCTACTAGATATTTATTCTTGCATTTACAACTCTATATCCCCATAGAGATTTAACTTGCATAGAGCAACTCCAAGTTCCACTAGAGTTTCCACCTACTTTTTGCACCTAAAAATTCCACCAACTCTAGTTGGTTTTCACCTAGCAATTTCTCCAAAATCCATGTTTGGGAAAGAGATGATGTTCAATTCTAAAGGACCCAATGTCACTATCAGGCTGGATTCCAATACAATTGAGATTACAAACACAGACCTAGGTCACATTGACCTAGGTGATTTCTAGACCAAAATTTATGTTAAATTCAAGAATGACTGGATCCAAAGCATCTATGACTTTAGGCTTCCCTAGGTAGTAGATTCCCCTTGACTATGCAAAGCCCTGAGTTGATACTCATGCTATCAAAGCATTATGATACTAATAAAAGAAAGGTGTTGAATGATAAAGGGGAAAGGATTCTAAATCTAGAACTAGACTTCATTGACTTTGTGTTCTTGATACCAAAATTTGAGAGTTACTTAGATATAACTTGAGAATATTCAAAGAAATTCTATCAAGATAACAACATGGGATGTCTGAGAGTAATGAACAAATAATGGCTAAGGATACCTAGGGATGCATCCATCATATTGCCTAAAACATTAGTAAGGATTGATTTTAAGGATGAAGTAGGTGATATAATCATATTACTGCATAAGATCATTGGTAACCCTGATGCGAAGAGCTTCCAAGATTAGATGTATCAATATATGGGTTATCCATGAGAAAAAAAATACATCCACAGGGCACAACTCATCAGTGACTCTCTCCACAAGTAGGTGATGGAGGTCCAAATCACAAGGAAATTCTACATGATCTCTTATCTAGTATATATATTGGCCAAAGGAAGATATTTCCTAGGCATGAACATAGTAGCTAGTGAGGCAAATAAAGTATTCAACTATTATTGTGACCTAACTCTTGAGGCAAGTAGGCAGTACTTTAGAATAATGAATGATGCATTTATCTACTACATCATAGTTATGTTTTACAAAGAACTAGAGAGGAAGAGATTATTTGATGCTACCACTTCAAAGATTACCAATTGGGGTTCCTATTTTATCTAGTTCCCCACTTACTCCTACATCAGGGTATGTAGATTCAATGGTTGCCCTTACACCCTTATGAGATATGCGAGTGACAAATGGGCTTTAATGGAGCTAGTGAGGCAAAAAGTTGAAACTCATAAGTTATTATCTAGAAAACACAAATAAAGAATTCATTTCCCTATTAGTATAGGTAGGTACACATGCCCCTCTTTAGCAAAATCCAAGTTTTTAGATGTAAAAATGACACAAATGACCCTGAGAGCTTTGGAGGTAAGGCTATTCTATGATTTTCATTGTAACATGACTACCACATTGGGAATCTCCACATATTCCCATGTCCCTACTTTTAATATTATTGGGAAGACCTAGATGATGAGGAGGAAGTAAGACTGAATGACTACTTGAGAATGACCTTGGATCAGGTCAAAGCTTTTGACTTAACACCATTCCTTGAGGACTTGGTTGATAATGAGTCCCCAGTAGATAAGGTATACCATGATAATAATATATACTTGCAACCCCTTCTAGTAGTAAGATGGTCCATTCTTGAGTCTTTCTCTCTAATAGATAAAATTGTATACATGATAAATAAAACACTCAGCTAACTCAAGAGTAAAGGGGTCCAAGTGACCAAATAGACCATCAACATCAGTGGTAAAATCCTAGAGCTCAAGGAAAAAGGAATACAACCATCAACAAAAGGTTCCAGTGGTGAAACACTCCCAAAGAAACCAAATAAGCCAGTGATCTCCCATAAAAGAAAGTATAAATCAAAGTCCAAGAAGGGATAATCAAATAGTTAGGAGTAATAAAAAATCAATTGATAATCATTTCATTTGAGGACACAACTACAGTTAAGACACCTTCATCTTCAATTCTCATCTTAGTTATAGTTTCAACTCCCATCTCTGTGATACTCCCTCCAACTATCCATGTTGTTCTAACAGCTTCACCACCTCCTCCTCTTATCTCCACCCCTCATTCACCTCAAGTGACTCTAGCCTCCATTCCCACTAATTTACCTATGTCAATAAGTACATTACCAACAATTCAATCTTCTTAATTGGACACTCAAGTCTCACCTTAATTAGACACTCAAGTTTCCATTCCACTTTCTTCTTCCATAATCTCACTCCCCCCTTCCATAATTCCTTCTATCTCATATACAATTCCTTTCATTCCATTAATCACCAACACTACATAGTAGTATATAGCCACAGATTATAGTCCTTCTGACTATAATCTTGTTGGCCATCCCAAACCCTGGGATAACTACTAATTCATCTTCACCTCCCTTCACCTTTCCCACTTTACCAACCTTGAGTGTCCCTACCAATTTGATTGACTCATTTAAGGATTTGGACTCCACACTACCATAGGTTCCTCAATTCCAAATCTTTATGTCTACTTCTCCATCGGTATCACTTCCATCTCCCACACCCCTAGTAAACACCTCTATTTCCATTACCCCAAATGCTATAGAGGAGATAGATAAGGATCAAGATATTGATATAAATATGGACCCTCAACCCACAGATGGGGAAGAGGTGGCAAGGGCATAGATAGAACAATCATTAGTAATATCAGTATAGGATACAACACTTGATATTATGACCACTAGTGTATCATATTAAATTGAAAATTCATAAGTGATAGTGTCATCATAATAAGATGCTACCCCTAGTTGGTTGTCATAGATAGTGGGGAATAAATACAAACAGATGATGTCCCCAAATATATTGGATTTTGGTTTGACATATGCACACAAGAAATCCAAGATAACTCCATAGACCATTTCAATAATATTGTATGACTCAATAGGGGAAAGGTATGTGGAGATTGTCATTTTTCACCAGACAAACAAAAATAATATATAGTGATGGGGGATTACCAGGTATCAAAAGTTTAGCTTGAACATCCTATGAGAGAGGGGTTGAAACATGAAATTCAATCCAACATCAACTCTCTCTTTGAAAAAATGGATAGTGATAAGGTCACTAAGGATGAGATAAAGAACAAGATTGAATAACTAACTACTATATTGAATAAATTCATCAGGCCCATTATTCAACTAGCAAAACCTATCACTTAGATCATAAATCAAGTAACACTTGATGCAGTGACAAAAATTGGTATGATGTGAAGGGACACTAAGGAATGGGTAGAAGAGATCATCTCAAAAGGAAACAAAGTTATTGACTTAGTAATATACCACTATACAACTCTGATAGAGAGAAGGGCCACCCTGAGAGAGTAGATTAGTAAGTATAAGGGAGAGATAGAAAGATTGAACCTTTTCTATCCAAAATTGATAGTTATGGACTCACTTGATATTGGCATCCTCCTTGTGAAAAAAATACTAAAAAATGATGGAGAGCAAGATGAATTAGATAGAGCAACACAATTCTGAATAAAGATACTCACATATAGTACCCATAAGGATAAATTTACAAATGATAAGGCCACTAAAATGCTATATGACATTGAATATTTATTTAATAAATTGTTATGTTACGAAATAGATTAGTAGGACTAGGTCCTATCAATAGAGTAAGTTCATAATAAATTCAAATAAGTGGTCAAAAAAGAAATTGCATAAGATACAACTTTCACCTTGAGCTCTATCCACCATTTCATCAAGTACCATAACACATTGGATCAGATGGGTAAAGAGACTCAAGGATACAGATATTTTACAAGGGAAATCTTCGATATAATATCCAAATGCGAGATAAGCAACCTCTACTCATTTGGTCTTGATGAAGATAGAATATTGGAGATTTTCAAGGATTTTGATTATACATTCAAAAAGTATAGGCCAATAAGGATAAAGAGACAATAGATGTTTTGGTTGTAGATTAATTATTTCTATCAAAATCAATCTTATATATTTATATTTTCATTCTTGTAAAAATATTGTGAAGTTTAAAAAACACAAAGTGTAAATTACAACTATCATTTTGACATCTCTTTTTAAGAAAGAGCCATGTGTAATTTTCACTTTCCATTTGGATAGGTTGAAAGTTGTAAAAAGCAATCTTGTATATTACACTTTTCATTTTGACAAGTGTAAGTTGTAAAAGCACATATTGTAAAATGCAATTTTAGTTTTATCAATATTGTATGACTTAAAAGTTGTAAAAGTCCCAATTGAAAATTACGAGTTAGGGTTTTGCAAAAAAATTACTTCAGTTATCTAAAGTTATCTTTTTTTCTAAAATTTGAGTCACTTTAGTGTCCCATTAGCATGAAGAGCCATTGCATCTGAACTAAAGAATACATAGGCATTGCATGAATATTTCCAAGTCTCCTCTATGCCTCCAAAAGTTAAGTGGAATGCCCAACTCTTACATGATTTTTATAACACTTGTTCACTTTACCAAAGATGCCACCAGCTAATGATCATGCCTCTTCTCATGGAGTTCCTAAATGTTTGCATGTTCTTGAACTAGGCATGGATTTCCTTATTAACTACATCTCTTTTATGAGATTTTTTGTATAAATATGGGCAATTTGGCATAGCACATCTATCTTTTTGCTGCTAGAGATATTATTCTGCATTTGGAATAACTTTTCTACATCTGATAACCTAGAGAATGAGAATTAATTGAAGATTTGTCTTTCTTATCTAAGAAATATTTATGTATGCAAGGTTATTTTAATATTTTTGGATGTTTTAATTCTTATTTCAGTCACAAAATTTCACTTGTATTATTTTACCCTTTTGGAAGATTATTTGATTAAAAATAAAGAATCTTGTCCCTCGTATGAAAAATACCAAATATTGCCTTTGATTTTACATTGCATGAGTTTGTGCTCCTACAAATTTGATATATTTATCATTCTATTATGTTCATTAAAGCAATCATTAAAATCCACTATAAAATATTTTATGCGTTCATCATTTTTAGTTTTGCAAATTTCATTCTCAAAACTCTTTTCCTAGTCAAACCCTAGTTTAGGAGTAAGATCACTAAGAAGCAAAATTTCTCCATAGATTGATAATTTATCAGTGGCACCAAATTTAGTGAAATTTGACCTTCTCTAGAGGTTTGCCTCAATTAGCCAAGGTCCTACAAATTGAAGGTGATCCCATTGTATCATTATATTTTCACATAATGAGCTATGACATCAAGAATGAGTGCAAAATACATGTGATAACAAAAATATTAAGAGACACTTTTAAACTATTTTAACCTACAAATGGATCTCCTTTGTCTATACAAGTGCCTGAAAATGCCTTCTTTGGAATGATTTTCTCTCTTAAGAATGTTTAACTTGTAAAATTGACATCATATAACATTCCTAACATGTATGCAAGTTAAATAATTGCTTCATAAGCTTGGACAAATGTATTTATATGGATATTTTATCTTTTTTATCTTTATCATTTGTTTAAATTGACCAAAGGCACCTTTCTCTTACATAAAACTTACCTTAAACTTTAAAAAAATAACCTTAGTTCTTCGAAACAAACATAAAGTGTTTATGCAAGGTAATGAAGGGTTAGGATGACTTGAGGGGTAACCTATAAACCTTTGACATCATTTTACCAACCTTATTTACACCATGACATGTACAGACTAGCACAAGACTAATACAAACCATTACCTTAATTTTGTCAAAATAACCTTAAATTTTGCTAATAAGACCTTTAAAAACCCTTAATAATACCTCATAAGGCATGAAATGGTTAGAAACAAGGTTATCAAGACATGACAATTCAAGTTTCTAATCATAGGGGTTGACCTTTTGACTTGGAGGTCAAAAAAGGTAAATGGTTGCCTCATATGGTAATGATAATTTACCCATGAAAAGTGAAATTTCTTCTCTAAATTATATGGCTGAACATTATTGACTTTTCATAGGTGTAATGGTTTACTTTTCCCTGAAATGGATAAATTTATTGAGAATAATCTTAATGGTATATTATTCAAGATCCAAGAGTTCATTAACAAAGGTGGCATGATTGCAAACGAGAAGCTGTTGGAATAGGTTCATAAACATAAGATTATTTATGTAGTAACCCACTCCTTAAAGTTGGAGGTTGGTAATGTCCCTAAGGTATATGCAAGTGTGATTAAAGTGAATAAAAAACTTGATCAGTTAGAACCTGGAGATGAAAAGAAGCAAAAGGGACTTGAAGATTTTGAAAGTGGCCTTGTTTGATATGTTATTTGTCTTCTTAGACTAAAAATATTCTACTTGTACTTGGTTTTTTTAATGTAAATATGTTTATTTGGCTAGTTGATTTTGATGTTTAGGTACTCTTCTATGTTGTGTTTTGCTCTATTAGGAGTTGTTAAGACTTTATTTCTGGTTTTTTTATTTTTTTTGCCCATGTGACATATAGTCTTTTTTAAATGATCTTTCAATATATTAAAAAAATGATTGTAATTTTAGTTCTAAAAAGATAGGCATAAGCATTAACACTTAAATTTCTTTGTTATCATCAATGATTCTATTTGGTTTGATGCTTAACACCACTATCAGTTTCTTGGATATTACTTTACCAATAAGTGGATATAATATAATCAAATATATGAGCACCAAGACCCACAAGATTCATCAAAATAAGAAGGTGCCACAAAAATAGTCTAAACAATAATATAGCATATTCATTTTGACATAAAAAACACATTAACTATTATGTATACAAGGATATGATATTGTGATAGATATGGTTTCATGGAGATGTTGACATGTGGCACAAATCCCCCTTAGTTAATTATATTGGTCTAATATTTTGGGCCAAATATATAACTTATATAATTAATTATAACAGGTAAAGAATAAATCTATCTTGGGAATATAGGTGTATCCATCTACTATTAGTAATAGAAGCCTATATAAAAGAGATGTATATCATTTTTTAGGATATCAAGAAAGTGGAGAGACTTATATTTAGTATAATAATATTGGAGGTTACCCTCCCAAAGTGGAATTCTCCTAATGGAAGAACTTGTGGAGTTATTCCCTCCTTAAATATTATTGTACAATGTTGTCCTACCTTAAGAGTAATTATTTATTTCTTAGTATTTGTATATTAGGGTATCTTTGCCCACCAATATCTCTTTTTTTTGTTTATCTTCATTATATTTTGTATATTATTTGATGTAGTCTATTATAATATGTGAATATCTCAAGTGTATCAAAGTTACAATTTGGACAAAGTGAAAGTTATTTCTAGGCAGATACTACATATTTATTTCAAGAATAACACCAATATCTTGTAAAGGATATTTCTCCTCATATTGAGTTTATAAATCTTTTTGAAAATTGGTCATACTAGGGATTCTAAGTAATATCAAAGGAGATATGATCATGTAAATTTATCCCTATGAACCTAATTTTTGGTGAAATTTTCTCATCATGGAATTGTATATACCTAAATCTAGTCATATATACTTGATAATGTTAATTATTGACATATATTGAGCCACTTTACTTATGCCCAAATAAAAGACTCTTATTTTCCATTCTTCTACTTGACCCCTCATTTTGTTGTCACTACTACACAATTTCCAAGCCATGCTCAAACTACCCTATATCACTCTCAGACTACTTATAACCTTAAGATACTTGTTCATAATTTTTTTGAGATAGGTCCATGTTAGTTGGATAAGTCTATTGTCATAGACTTCTCCACCACCTAAACTGGCCTTTTCCCTATACCAATTAATCACAAGATTCCAAAATTCTAAATATTAATTTGGGTATTCATGCATGTTTCACATGTCAACTAAAGAAAATTATTCAAAATTTTCAATATAAATACAAATCAAAGTTAATTCATTAATAAATTGATTATTTATCTAGCATCTATCTATTACAATACTTCATATTCACCATATATAGCCTATTTTTCCCAAATTCAAGATCAATCACTAAGACCATTCTCAAATCAAGTCTAAAGAATTCTAAATCAAGTCAAGAGGTAACATTATCAAATATCAAAGTTAAATTTATAGTTGCATACATATATTCAAGGATTACAATTCCACAATCACTCTAGGTGGGAGAACTACATGTATTTTGATTCTCTCCTTATAGTATCTAGATACTTAGGTAGTGGTCAATCATCAATGACGGTGATTAAGGTCAACTCAGTGTAACTTCCCCTTATTTTCTATAGATTTCTAGACGTCACAATTACCCTTAGGGTTTCCAAGTCAAAAATAATAAAAATAGAGATCTACTCATAGCATCTATAGAATCATAATATCTCATCCCTCTAAGTGGACATATGCATATGCGGTAGAATAATCATAGTCAATGTAGACAAGTTCATATTCAATAGACATAGTTGGCTTACATTGTTGTCCAAGGAATGTAAACATGTACAAAAATATCTACATACCCTGTCTCTGAACCTAAGCTATCACAATGTTGTTTCATCCTAATTTCCACTATCAGACATCTACTTCAGTCAACTAGAAACCATAAAATGCTACATATCATACTCTTGGTTGTACTTTATGTTTTTTAAGCATATGTCACTTTTCAATTAATCTCAATTTTTGTCATTTGTGTTTTACATTTAGATTTATGCTTAAATTTCATATACTACAATCTGAATAGATCTATCAATTTTAATACCTATTAAACAAAATTTATTTGTTAATAAAAAATAAGGTAAAACATAATGGTGAACCCATACATTTTTTAACATTGATTTTGTAATTGTTTCTAAGGTTTTAGATTAATTCTTTATTTGCATTATATAAGAATATTCTCTTCTAATTGGTTTTCAATTTATTTTCCTTTCTTCACTTGATTTTTTTAGAGTTATGTTTAGATAGCTATAAAACTCATAGGAGTTTTACTTTTGAGCAAAATGGTTTTAAGGTTTTACTTGAGATGTGGTGTAAGGGGTATTGCTCTAATGTCAAATCCATTAAAAATACTATATACAAACTTTGGATTGTACTTACCTCATACTACATCTAAAATTCATACGGTTTTTTCTTTTTCAATCATAGGAATCCTTTCAACCATTTGGTTTCATAGCACACCAATAAGTAATTAGCCTTATGAAGTTACTCTCAACGTACCTCAAAATAAGATAGTGTAGCTATAGGATAATGGAATCTTTTGTAGTTAGTACCCTTTGGGCCTTGTTCACTATTTACATCTAGGATTAGTGTATCTGGGAGCTTAAAAATTAAACACACCTTACCTAGTTACACTCATTTTCCTATAAAATTTTTCTCTATTAGGGTTATTCTTTAATTGGATGATATTTGGATCAAAATATATCTACTTTTCAAATGCTCTGAGGCTTTTTCTAATCAAATTTAGTGGATGAAAAACTTGTTTTTCCATCAAAATAATGTATGGAGTTTTTAGAATTTAGAATTTATTATTCTTAGTAAATTTAGCCTAGAGGACAAATGGTGTACCTATTTTCAAACTATTTTTTGAGTTTCATCTATCTATTGGATTTTATTAAAAATATCTCTTATATTTCAAATATGTTTAACATATCTCTTGGTGTGGTTGGTTCTTCATTTGACCCTTGTTAAGGAAATCCCTATGTGCGTGTTTACTTATTTAGATTAGGCCTTGCCTATATTGAAATATTTTTTTTAAGGTCTAATAAATTTAAAATGGAGAACCAATTAGAAAACCATAGCCACTTTCTAATTGTGTATTCTTTTATCTTTCATTTAATCTTTTCTCAAGTTGTTGATAACTGTTTTCCCTCTAAATTGGTCCAAGTTGTCACTATCTTATGAGGTAAGATGACCCACCATACAGTGAAAAATAAAGGTAACCAACATGTCCTTCCTCATCCCTTGGATCAATACAATGCAAAAATAAGAAAATTATGGCTAAAAGTAATGGGGGAAACATTGGGTAAAGATCATGATTATGTCACATATGTGCATGAAATTGAAATGGTTAAATTAAGAGAGGATGATTCTGTAGAGCAAGAATAGAAAAAATAAAACATCTTCTCAAATAATATTCTAGTAAAGACAGCTAATATAATCACAAGAAAGGCACAAGATGCAATACATCTAAAATCAAAACATTCAATACCACAAATTAGTGTTGTGGGTTTACATATACAAATACAAAAGATGATAATAACGGCATATCATAATTACAAGACCAAAAAGATGACTATGATTATGATTATTATTATGTATAGGATTGTCATGATAATCTCGATGGCACATGACCTACATATTAACATTCCATCTCAATTGGTGGATTAACACAAAATTCAACAAGTGATTAGATATAATCTATAGGAATTCCAAGGGAACGTCTTGTTAAACAAGTCATTGGTTAAGCTTTAATATCTTCCATTATGCATAGTTTCCTCATATCTTCTCATCCACTTTATTTTTATATTTGGGAAAGCATGTGTTAAAATGTGCATACATAGACCTTTATTATATCCCTTATCTTTGTTTTATTTAGCCTTTGCCTTTTGATTTTCTATCCTGATCTAAACATATATGAAACTTTTCTTGAAATAATTCTAATGCACGTATTTTATGGCATGTTACTTGCTCATTATTATATATTGACTACCTACACATACTTAGATTATATTTGAGCTTACATGATTGTATATTGTTAATTTTAAACATTAAATGAGCACAAATTGATTCTTTCCCACTTGGGGCATGCATATTCTTATCTTCACATACAATATTGAGCTACATTATTATGATACACATATATAGTAAGGGCATATTTATTGATTTTACTTTATCCAAATTTATATGCTAGAGTGCACACTATTCCTTGATACATGTTGCAAATCATTCATATTTATCCCATTTTTCTATTTTTAAAGCCTTGATGCATGCCCTTATATATATATATATATATATATATATATATATCTTAAAAATAAAAATATTCAATATACTCTAAAAAATAAAAAATTGGGACTTGAATCATTAAATGAGTTACTTGTTTATCTCTTTGCATATGTTATTTATCACATTATTTGGTAGATAACATATTCATTTTAATTCACACATGCATTTCATGAGGTGTATGAGTGTAATTTAGGACATATATATTATACATGGATTCTTATATGTTGGACTACCATCTACCTAGTATTTATGCCTATGTTGGGGGCATCTTATTCTACATGTTGTTGGGTGTGAAGCCTCTATTCATAGGTCACTATTCATGGTGACATGGCATGCAGGTGATGTGGCATGCAGGTGATATGGTATGCAAGTGATGTGGTAGGAAGGTGATATGGTGATGGGGCCCACAATGGGTCCCAAATGTGATCATGATGATGTGATAGGTATAGGGTGTAGCACTTAACTAGAGGACATGGGTTTTGTTCTTAGTGAGTCACATGTGGTTTGTCACATAGTACAAAAGATAAAGGTTCGTGCATGGGTTGAATTTGTAAGGGGACCCATGATTCACATGTGTAGATAAAGTTAAAATGTGATTACAACACCTTTTAGACTTGTGTGGTCACATGGAAGAATAAGAAAGATTGCACTATTGTAGATTGGTCTCACATGTGTGAGTGTGATGCGATTCTTGGAGTCACATGGGGTAGCTTGGATCTTATCTAAAGTGAAGCATCCACTTTGTTAACCCTTAGAGATGAATACAATAACACTATTGAGTGTTTATCCTCATGTGTGGAGTGGGGGATAATGTTTGGAGCCACATGAATTTGGCCTTAGATCTTATCTAAATGGAGGGCCATTTTTGATGAATTTTGGCACATGGGGATAACCACCACTATAGATCACTATACACCCACTCATATGTGGTAAATTTTGGAGTAGCCATAAAATTTTCTCCCTCTCTCTCTCTCTCTCTCTCTTATTTCTCATTGTAAAATGCTATAAAGCATTATGTTTTCCTCTCATTGTTATTTATCCATTTAGTGGATCACTTGGATCCTTGCAAGCTTGTGCTTGCATGATAGGAGTTTATATTTATAAATTCTTGTATGCCTGACTCACCTAGATGCTTGGGTTGTAAGCATCACATGTAGGTTTAAGGTTAGAGCCTTTGAAGGTTGTTGTGCTTGGCTCACCTAGGTGCATGGAATGGATCCTTAGATATGGAACTTGGAGGCTTGATAGCTTATGTCATGGAGATAGAGGTATATGTTATTGGAGTTCCCTTAGATGCTATGGTTAGTGGCATTATAAGAGTTATATGTTGCAGCTTGGAGGAAATCTTGTTTGTAAGCTTTGATCACCTGAGTGTTATGGTGTTAGCACTAAAAAGAGTTGTTAAAAGTAGTTGTGTAAGAGAGAGTGTTGTCATTGAAATATGAAGTCTAGATGCTACCTTTACCCCATTGTTTTTCTCTATCTGGTTTAGCAGCGTTTTCACATATATCTTGTGTGAGGTGTTCTCTCTTATTTTATGTTTTTTGTCATTAATATTTAATTCTAAATTTTTTATTTACTTACACATGTAGAAATGATTTTATTCCTAACATATGGAATTATAGCCATGGTTGTTGGTTAGGTTGTGCAAGTGAGATTAACAGGTGGAGAGACTAAGATATGAGACCAAAAAAAAAATTTGCATGATAGGTATTTCTCTCTATGGAAGATGAACATGTAGATGGAAAAATGGAGGAAAATTTGAAGAAGCTTTTCCAGATGGATCAGCGCCAATAGTGTTCTTTTTGAAGAAACAACCATATAGCTTGAGGAGTAAGTTAGACTCCATTGGTGTAGATGGAGTTTCTTGACTAGAAAAGGGATACAAGTTATGGGATCCTACTACCACAATGTGTTGACTAAGATGTGTTGAAATATCATGTAGAGGAGGAGGTATAGGAAACTTGAATCTGTACCTATTGTAGTAGTGGATGGAGAAGAACAAATATGACCTAAATTTATATGAAATGATAAGTCTATATGTGTTTGACATCTGGTAGAGAAGGACGTAACTTGATTGTATCTTTAGGGCTGTAAAAATCATTAAGTGTAGTAATGCACTGAGTAGTGTGATGACATTCCAAGAGTTAAGGATGAGTACAATGTTGATCATGGTGGGTAGCATTTTAATACATGTATAAGTCATGTGTTGACTTTTATGGGTTCTTATCTCCTATTTTTGACGTAGTGAAGGATAGATGGAGAATAAAAAGTGACCTGAGGTTCTATGAAAGGATAAGGTCATGTGTGTGACATGTGGTAGAGCAATATGTAACTTGACTATATTTTTGGGGCTTAAAAACTTGATAGGTGTAGTGATGATTGAGTAAAATGACAAATTCCTAATAAATGTGGATAGGTACCATATTGATCATGGTGGGTATTAGTATGTTACATACATAGGAGTCATGTGTTGACTTTTATAGTTATTTTCTCCTATTGATAACTACTATTAATATTGTAATGTGTACTTATTGCTAATTGGAAAAGTAGAATGAGAAACCATAATTCCTACATGGTGATCTCATAATGAGATGGAGTAGCTAGGAGGGCTATGAGGTTGAGGCAAAGAGTTTCTAGTTTTCATAATTGAACACTATATGGGTTCTGACAGGCATGTTGATGTGGTATATGAATACCTTCATGGAGATCCAAGGCTTAGTAGAGGTTTTTTTTATGGATTGATGGAATGTTTTTTACAAGACCCAACATGTTGAATATCAATGGTATGATGGCTCAAGTGACTAGGAGAAGATGGAGTAAACCAAGGATGGAGATGCACAAGGATGGGAAAAGAAATAAAGTGAAGTATCCCACTTCTTATGGTTATGAGTTGTCTTCCAGAGTGTCATAATGAGGAGGAAAATATGGGCATCCTATGTATTATATTCATCAAGAGTAGGTAGCCTCAATAAATCTATGTTGTACACTAGACTAGATACTTTCAAGTAGTGGGAGTAGTGAGCGGTTCATGGTGGAATCTTGAAGAAGGATTGGGTCTATGGTGAAGTGGGAGCCACTTCGATTGTTGTAAATATACTATGGGCATGTAGATGTTGAAAATTTTGATTAGGGTAGAGAAGTTTTAGTAGTCCATAAAAATTCTACTAGGATTGTTGTGGAGTAATAGTGGGCATTGGCATTGATAGCAGTTGGATGGCAGCTAGTTGGCAGAAGACACAAGTGTTTAAAAGTCCTATGTATATGACTTCAAGTGGGATATTTTTCTGTGTGAAGCCACTATTCACATATCACTATTCATGGGAACGATTCATAGTCATTATTCATGGTGACATGGCATATAGGTAATTTGGCATATAGGTGTGTAGATGATGTGGCATGAAATTGACATGGCATACAAATGATGTGATGGGAATATAATATGGTGGTGGGGCCTATGGTAGGTCCCAAGTGTGATCATGATGATGTGATAGGTGTGGGGTGTATTTCTCCATTAGAGGACATGGTTTTTGTCCCTAGTGAGTCACATGTGGGTTGTCACATGGTGCAAAAGATAAAGGGTCATGCATGGGTCAATTTTGTAAGAGGACCCATGATTCACATGTGTAGATAAAGTCAAAAGGTGATTGCAACACATTTTAGAATTATGTGGTCACATGAAAGAAGAATAAAATAATGCACTATTGCATATTGGTCTCACATGTGTAAATGGGTTATAATTCTTAGAGTCACATGGGGTGGATTGGATCTTGTCTAAAGTGGAGCATTCACTTTGTTGACACTTATAGATGAAGACAAGAAGAACACTATTGAGTGTTTATCATCACTTATGGAGTGGGGGATAATGTTTATTGCCACATGAAGGTGGCCTTGGATCTTATCTAACTGGAGGGTTATTTTTTATGACTTTTGGCACATGAGGACAACCATCACTATGAATCATTATACACCCACTCAAATGTGGTGAATTTTTGAGTAGCCATGAAGTTTTCTCCCTCTCTCTCACTCTTTTCTCTCTCATTGTAAATGCTATAAAGCATTATATTCTCCTCTCATTTTTGTTTAATCATTTAGTGGATCACTTGGATCCTTTCAAGCTTGTGCTTTCATTATAGGAGGTTATATTTATAAATTCTTGCATGCCTGACTCACCTAGATGCTTGGGTTGTAAGCATCACATGTAGGTTGGAGGTTAGAGCCTTTGAAGGTTGTTGTGCCTAGCTTAGCTAGGTGCATAGAATGGATCCTTGGAGATGGATCTTGGAGGCTTGATATCTCAATCAATGGAGATAGAGGTAGATGTTGTTGGATCTCCTTTGGATGTTATGGTTAGTAGCATTGTAAGATCTGCATGTTTTAGCGTGGAGGTTAGAGCATGGAAAGCTTGTTTGTAATATTTACTCACCTGAGTGCTATGGTTTTATCACTAAAAAGAGTTGCTAAGAGGATATGTGTAAGAGAGAGTGTTGTTGATGAAATATAAAGTTTGGATTTTGCCTTTTCCCTAGTTGGTTTAGTAGGGTTTCCATATATATCTTGTGTAATGTATTCTCTCATGTTTTATGTTTTATGTAGCTTGTTTTTAATTCTAAAATTTTTATTTACTTTCACATGTAAGAATAATTTTATTCCTAACACATGTTACATTATTACAAGTTACATCTATCTATGAACTCTCTACCATGTTAAACTACAAAGCTTACAATTGTCTTGCTAATTACTCATATCTTACATTATGCTACATGGATATGTTACTTTATTATGATGTGACATTGATATGTATGGTTGTTTTCATATCTTATAAGTATCTTTATAATTACTCATATATTACATTTTGCTACATGGATATGCTACTTTTCTATGATGCAACATTGATACATATGGATGGTGTATACTAATTTTCACTTATTCTATGTTCCTTCAATGTTGTTACTTTTTTACTAAGAAGCTATACATTACTTATTTATTGTGTATATCCACTTGGCTCTATGTGTGCAACATATTTATGTCCCTTTTTTGAGACATTCTTAATGTCTTTTTTGTGTGGCCCATATCTTGTTTGTTATGATATGTTCATTTTATGTGGCCCTTGGCCCTATTTGTGACATTATGTGTTATGTTTATTGAGTTTGATTAGTGGTGTCATGATCCATATCATGCACTTTACTATGTAAGTCTTACTCAAATATGGTTACGTATTGCATGACTCATTTATATATCTATCTATACATAAAATTTGTATTCTTCACATTGCATATGTCGCATATATGTATCAATGATAATTACATTATTAAGATAACATATTTTCTACGTGTTGACATGGTTTTACATGACTATATCTTTATTACATGATACAATTAAATCTTCTTTTAAGATAAGTGAATTACATGATACATCTCTCATCTCAGAAGCAGTGAATTATAGTGCACTTATCTTATAGATTCAATTTGTTGTGAGTAAAAAAATCAGATTTTATGATTGATTACAGGTTTTAAAGATTCAAAGTTATTTAGAAATCAAATACATGATAGAATTCAGATTATGGGGGCATATGACATTCATATGCACTCACTTTACAAATACTTTAATACATCTTCATATACACTTATATGCATATGGATAGGCATATGTAAAATAATTATAAAAATAAAAATCACATGTTAATACATATAATTATAATTGAGCATATTGATGTATGGCATTCTACATAATCTAGCACAAATTCAAGGGGCTTAATATTGGTTTATGCACATGTATACAGTTGTTAAATTTAGAAGGCGTGATGTTGGTTCATGTGCATATAAACTACAATATAATTTAAATGATTCAAAGGCAAATGTTTTTTATTAGACTTTAAATTTATTGGTACTACGATCATGATGGGGGCATGAATATTCTTCATTCTCTTTTTATCATGTAATTAGAATCTAGATTATGTAGCTCTAAGAATCCAAACGGATCCATTAGGATTTGTAGGGGGTATATAGGGTATTTAAGCAAACAAATAAAAGGATAAAAGGCATAGGGACACTACGAGATACTCATGATCTATAGAGGTTATCTATTTTGTTGGCTTGCACCAAGCTATAGATAGACTCATAAACTAGGTTAGGGTTAGTGTGATCAAGCACACAAAGGATGTAGGTATCTCTAACAAATATAACCACAATAAATCAAGTAATAAGGGAGTGACATTCAATGAATAAATAACAATAAAGTAAGCTATTTGAATAAGATAACACTACCAAACATGAAATGCATTTCAGAAGAATGCAATCCTACCAATTGAAATATGATTTTAGAAAGGAAATGACATTTTCAATAGAGAGAGATAGGGAAAGCATATGATTTTATAAACCTAAGCTAATGCCTTTGTTTAAAAGAAACTATCTCTAGCATGTGAATGGTTGAGGGAATGCCATTTGAGTCAACCAAACGAAGTTATTTGAACACAAGAGAATATACCAAGAAATACAATAATCCAAAACCAAGAAGTATATGTAAAAAAAGACATTTTCAAAGGGAAAGATGTTTTTAGGTTGAGGAGAATGCATAAACTTCAGAAACTACTCTAAAACATCTTTATAAATGTTTTAAATTAACATGCAAATGATTAACTCTAGAATATACACTACACTAAAACAATGGAGTTTTACTTTGCATAAAAATATTCCCTTTGATCAAGCTCAAAAATATTATGTAGATTTTCTACCAACCACAAATCCAAGTTTGAGATAGCAATGGAGGAAGACAGGGTTGCAATGTAGAACCAGGTCTAAAACAATGTCCAAATAGTTGGGAAGAGGTGAAGTGATAAATTGAAATAATGTAATATCCCAATATAGGTGCACAAATCAAGTGAAATACCACTTTTAGAAGCTATGATCAAGTCACAATGAAGTAATAACAACAACGAGCAATAATGCAGTCTCCAAGTTAATGTGCAGTTGTATATAGGATACTCTATCACCAAGTGAGATCAAGATCGCCTAGAATGAATCAAGAGAGATTAAATAAGGTGTAATATCCAAGATAATTAAGAAGAAATAAAGATCAATCACGAAAAATTAGTGATATAGGGCACCCATATACCAACAAAACCCCAAATTAGCTGTGTATGGCCATTAGAGGCCTCAAAATGACTATTTTGGTTGAGTTGTGGCTTAAGACATGGCTTAGGGGGGTATAATGCTACTTAGGTTGTGGGTTCCCCTCTTTGGCCTAGGTCAACAACTCATCCCAAGTCATCAATGGGACCCTGTAAAGGCTTTAAGAGGCATATGGAAGGTTTGTCAATGAGCAGAGAGGCCAAGAAGGTGAATAGGATCTATATACAGAGTGAGAGGGTGTTTATACAAGTGGTAAAATGTCTCAAATAGGATCACTTGGGTCGGTAGTCTACATGTGAGATGATATGTAATCATAGGGGGGAGTAGGGTCATGGGAAGTATAATTATATATTCCCTTGAGGTACAAAAAGTTAGTGTTTGAATGAATAAGGAGTGTTGTGTACTACGTATAAGCCACATAAGAGCAAATAAAAAGCAAGAACTAAAATTATAAAAGAGAATATTACTTGTACTTACCAGATAAAGATGGCACATAAGAAGTTAGTGGCATGATCTATGGGTGAGTGCAAATTCTACGTAATCCAAATACAAATCCAGTTCCAACTCCAACTCCTTCATATAAGAGACACAATTGATATCAAATCACATCGTACAATCCAAAATGGCATTCACTAGATCATCCATCCTAGTGTTCTCCCCATAAGGGATATGGATGATGTGGACATCCTCAAAGGAGGAGATCAGATCATGCACTACCTCAAAGAGGGGGAATAACTCAAAGCTAAGGATAGACCAGGCACCGATGAGCTAAGACATGGTTAAGAGTGAGTTGGAAAATTACTACACATAGCATGCACCTAATCCATGGGCATTAGTTAGGTCACCAATAATTATTTGATACTTGGTGGCATTATTCATATCATTAGTAAGGAATAAACTAGTTGTAGCAAGCTCATGGCCCCCTAAATCATCAATGACCCAAGTTATAGTGGTAGGTCCTGAGTTGCCCTAACTACCACCATTTGTGTGAATCACCATTGAGAGGTACACCATGATGGGGGTCGAGGATGTGGGACTAGCAATTGTAAAAGGATTATCTCAAAGTAAGGCAGGGCAAGTGAGGTGCACAAGGGAGTTAGATAATGAAACTAAGTCAAAATCAAGGAATTTGACCAATATCAGCCATAGTAAGAGGTGACTAGGAAATTGGTAGGAAGTTCTTAGAAAATAGTGACTAATCAGTAGAGACCATAGCAAGTCTTGAACCATTGAAACTAGCAACTGACACCACCTACAAGAACCACAAATAAAGAGAGAAATGGGAGTTAGAATAGATTGATTGTAGAACTATAGATAAATGACTTAAAAAAAGAAGCATAGTAAGCAATTTCTATCCTTGGGTGCTGATGAGATGGCGCAGAGGCCTAGGAGGCCAATGGGGACTCGAAAAGGGTCCCAGGGACCAAAACAAGGTGAGAACAAGCCCAAAAAGGCCCCTAAGAAATAAAAATAACTTAAAATGGGATGAAATCCTAAGATGAAGGTTTCATGGTCTGAAATGCAATAGAGGGTAAAAAAACCCAAAAAGCATCTTGTAAAAATAAAAAAGAAGAGTTAAAAAGACTGAAAATATGTCATTTTCACACCCATTTTCACTCTGAGAAACTCTTATGAGAGCCAAAAAGCCACCAAAGCCCAAATAGAGCATATGAGGATGTGAGGATTACACCACATGCATACACACTGGTCCAAGTAAGTTTTTTGCACAAAACTTTGTCAATTTTGGGGTTTGAAAGGCCCTATAGGCATTTTGAGTGAATCCAAATGATTTAATGGATGAATCAGGTGGACCAACCAATCAAAATGAATAAGAAGAGGAGATAAACTCTATAATCTAAGTGTGAGGCCAAATAAAGGCTTGGGGAATAAGTTCTAGAAAGCCCTAGGGCTTCTCAGAATGCCATGGACTGTCTGGGCAAACTCATGGCTTAGCCCATTACCAGGCTGCATCTTGGCCCAAAAGGCCATGACCTAGGCCAAAAAGGGTCCAAAATAATCCTTAGTGAGCTTGAGAAGGATCGAAATAGGCCAAGAAATATTAGAGAGGGGGGAAGCAAGAAAAGAGGTCATAGAGCTTATTTTGAACATTATTTTCTCATTCAATAACTTGCATAACTAATCCATTTGAATGTTGTTTGATTTTTTAGACATGAGGAGGAGAGTCAATGTGTCAGAGGAGGGAGAGTCATCATAGGCAAGTGAGCAACCATCATAGAGAGAGACCCTATGATGTGACTAACTAGGAAAGAGTACTAGAATGGCTGGCTGAGGAGGCTGACTCTACTTGTAGAGGATTAAGAATGCCTATAGAGTGCACGACTACGGAGATTGGTACACATACCATCACTAGGTTACTCCAAAGACCTAATGAACATATTGAAAATTACATGAGTGCCTAAAAATAATGTATTCTAGTTAAGACCTAAGCTAGAGGCCATCTTAGGCATTGAGGATGTTTATCAGATCTATAGGGTAGATCCTATAAGGAAAGAGATAGAGGTACCATAAGTGTAGGACACAATGACAATAAATATCTATCTATTGGGACCCTGTAGGGAACAAAATAACCATGGCGTTTAGATCACCTAGAGATATCCAAAGATCCCAAGGTTATAGATAGTGATAATAGGTACCATGGTTGGGAGGCTCTACTCTGGCCAAAGCACAAGAAGGCTTCTATTATCCTGGATAAGTGTTGTCAAGAGAGCAGAGGGAGGATAAAGGTATTCATTGGGTTATTACATCCTGGGAGGACTATACTAGTAGTTAGATAAAATTCACCACATAAGGGTAGGGGGATTAACCTAGCTGATCTAAATTTTATCATGAAATTATAAGAGACTCCCACTAACCTGATCGAGGACATCATGGGGAAGTGAGGCATACCCTATACTATCAGAGGATGTTTCATGGGCTTGTTGGTATTTTTTGACCCCATAGGCCAAAAATGCCACCCTTACCATTTGAAGCTTTACACTTCATGCTAATTTTGCCTTGAAGTTTTTTTTCATGTTGCTCAGAGCAATTCAAAGAAGCAAGAAAAGGGACATTTTTGGGAAAAAATTCATTTTCAAAAAGGCAAAAGGTACACTTCAAAAAATATGAATGGTGCACATCCTTCAGAAGAGGTTCATTTTCAAGTTTGTCAAAGGGTATTTTCACATCAGAAAGACCATTCAAAAGATTCCTGAAGGGTAGTTACCCTTCAAAAAAGTTCATTTGCACAAGTCAAAGGCTCTTTTTCTCAAGAAGTGATCCTCTTCAAAATTTATAAAAGTTACTTTTCAACTTTTTTGAAGGGTATATTCCTTTCAGAAGGGCCATTTTCAAAAGGTTTCGAAGGGCATTTTCATAAAGGAAAAGGGTACTTTTCAAGTTTTCTAAAGGGTATGTTCCTTTCAGGAAGGTCTCTTTCAAAATGTTCAAAGCAAATTTTTTGAAAAAGTAGCCATTTGAATTTGAAATCCTGAGACATTCCCATAGATGTCAAAGATGGGTCTCATAAATTAGTTGTTTGCATTCAAAAGAGGTCAAAGGGAGTTAGTGAATCTCAAGGGTGAAAGTGTACATGACAAATGTTAAAGATGCATTCAACTAGTAGGATATTGATGATTCATAAGCATCCATATTAGCCAAATCGATAGTGAAAATCAAGGATCTAAGTTAGTTTCTAATGACCAATAAAAATAAATGAAAGTCTAAGAAATTGGTAGAAGCTAGTAGGTGTGGATTAATGGATAATCCTTTATCCTTCAATATGTATCTCACCTCTGACAAGTGGCCACTCGATTAGAGGTAGCATGGCTAGGTCTTGATTCAGAGAATGGGGATTTTATCTATTTTTAGGTAGGACATGCAAAGGCAAAAAGGGCATGCCAAGTTTTAAATGAAAGCATCAACTCACTCATGTCAGGTGGGAACATGAAGCTACCCATGACATGGCTTTCTTAGCTCCAATCAAGGGATACTTGAATGCATGATTGGCTTGAGGATATTTGTGATGATCTTGGATGGATCATCTCATGGTTAAGGTAGTCACAAGTACATAGTGGTGGTTGTATCCATTTATGACCCCTCTCTTCATTTTGTCACATGATCCCTTTCTTTCTCTCTTCCCTTTCTCTATATATATCTCATGTTTTTTTTATTTAAGGGGTTCCCAATTTTTAGACTTTTCTATCTCTCTGGGAGACAGGACACTCTTAGAAATATTGAAAAATATGCTCAGTTGGATTAGATTTGACCCTATCAATTATTTGTAAGAACTACCTCTTGATGCAATAAAGGATTTTCTTTGCCTATCTCTTTCCTTGAATTTGTGTCTATTGAGTTGCGCACTATGGCATTGTGTGAAGGATAGTCTTCCTCATCCATGGTCCTCCTTTCTAGCCTTATTTATGGATTTTTTCAACATTATTTGTAGGTATAGTTGAGTTCTCTTTCCACCATTGATGTGAACTTTTAGTGAGTCTTAAAACTCCTCTTTATTTGCATTCATTGCTCCATGAACCTCCTCTATGAAATATTAATGCAACCAGCTTGATTTTGAGATTGTGTAAGTCAATATTGTCCTCTACAGAACTAGTGTGAGTTCAAGCTAATGGGAGTTTCCCATTTTATTTTGGTGCATTTCCTGGTTAGATTTCTTATGATCCCTTATCCCCCTCTCTACCTCTTTTCCAAGCAAAAACATTAGTTTTAGGTGATCTACCAAAAGGAAGTTGGCCTTCTTTGGAGGTTCAACCTCACTACAGGATATCGACAACCTAAGAATACTCCACTATTATATTTGGGAGTGAGAGATCTTGAAAAACTCTCCCACAAAGGTGCAAATCTATGCTATAACATTTTATAGCAGACCCAGTGGGACCAAGGTGAGGAATATTGTTGGTGTGTCTCTCCTCTATCAGATTTTGGAAGCAAGTAATTAGCATCAATGGTGGATCTAAATCAAAGCTTCTGGTTATGAGCAGAATAGGTTTGTCTCTTTGTAAATTTTAATCAACTCCTACATCTCACTTGACATATGAGGCTAATATGAATAGCTATGGTTAATATCCCTATTATCTACCTCCTTATCAATAGTCCCAATTTGGTCCTAACAATCCATATAATGCCTATCTACCCTATCAAGACCCCTATCAATGCTATGATGAAACTTGGAGAGTTCCTCATGATCCATATATGCAAGAATATTGCCCTGATCCCTCCTATGGACAACAATCCCTTCATAGTATTTCTCCTCATCAACCCTATCATGTGCCATCCATATCAACACTTAGGAAGACTCTAATAAGCCTTGAAAAGCATGCTCTAGAATTGTGCTCACATAAATGTTATGGTCAAAATGTCCCTACTCACTAGATCCATTATGTGAGAGGTTCATTAGAAAAAATAAAAGCAGAATGGGCCCTTGTTGAGAGAGCAAATTAGAACAAACTCACATGTGACATGATGGATATAGGTGATTACATTTAGAGCATTGAGGACAAGCTAAAAGGACTTGAGGAACAACAAGACCAACCTCACCAACCATTTATGCCTACATATACACCACCTCGACATTATTGTATGCCATCTATTCCTCCTCAAGTGACCATTTCAAGTGCTCCTTTGAATGTTCCAAGTCCTTCATATGTTCTTCAAACCTTTCCTTCTTGGAAATCTATTCAAAAGATCTATCACAAAAATGAAGAGCTTGTTGTAGAACAACCTGCTACTAAGATCTAAGGCTCCATCCTTCCCCAAAAACCCCTTATGAAATCCTTTAAGGTTCCAAGATGGAACCAAGTGGTAAAGTCATAAGATGGGAAAGAGAAGGTAAATCTAAAATTAATATTCTATGACAAAGAAGGATATGAACCCCTATAAACCTCTATCATCCCTCTTAAAGAGCCTTTTTCTATTCATAACCACCTTAAGGAGGAGCTATTTCAAGAGAATATAGAAAAATAAATCAGAGAGTTAGAAGCGAAGACAAAGAAAGAAAAGGAAAAGTAGAATAACAAGATCAAAGGAGATCCTCTATCTTTGCCATCTTGAAAATCTATTTAGAGAAGTGGGCAAAAGAAGGAAAAGTTGGTGATTCCAGAAGTCAAACAAGAGACCTTGTAGTCTCCACTCCTTTCCCCTCAAAATCCAAAATCCTTTCCTTCATGGAGAGCCTTTCAAGAGGCAAAGAATTAGGAAGAGGAGGTGAAGGTAATCCAATTAGAGCAACTTCACAAACAAAATCAGGAACTTATGGTAGCTTCCCTGAACCTTTCTCACCTTATTTAGTGTTTTCAAGTATCTATTATACCACTCTTTGAGAAAGAGCCTCTCCTCCATGAGGAAAACCAAGAAGATGCATCCAAAGAGGCTGAGAAAGAGGATGTCATGAGTAACTCTGAGGAAGAAATCACCATAGGTCCCCCCTTGGTAAACAAAAAATCAACTTGGCCTTCTTAAATGAAGGGTAACATATTGAAGACTCTTTTTCAGTTATGCATGAAATAGACTACACTATTGAGGATGAAAAGCTACCTCTTTATGTTGAAAATGAGGGGGTCTAAGCTATTTTTTCCTTGGATGAACTGCCATGTTATAAAAAGGATGAAGAAATGAATGAAATAGTTGATCAAACTAATGAACTTATGGAGCAACCAGAGGTTACCCATCAGTCGAAAGGCTCATTCGAGGACTTGTTGGAGATCTTGAGAGTTGGATATTTTCTTATTCAAAGAAACTATGGTCTAGTTGCATCCAAAGAGAGCAACCTTGTCAAGAAAATCAAAGGGGATAGAGTGGGTAGTCTTTTAACTCTGCCACCTCAAGAGTTCCTTACAAATATGGACTTGTTTCAGGGCTTTGGAATGGGCCATCAAATCCTTGAGGAACCTAAAAAACATGAAATAAATAACAAGCCTAGTCATACTGAGGACACATTAGAAATCAAAAGGTATGCCTTGTTAAGACACCATTGGAAGTTGCAGTTAAGGAGCCATATGAAGAATTTGAGACTATCTAGATTCACATAGCTGACCTAGTTGGAGCTGCCTAGTTTTTATTATGCATAATGACAAAGAAGCTGATAGTTGCAACAAACAAGAAGCATGCATCAAGACCAAGGGTCAAGAAGTTGCATGCCTTATTCAATCCCTTATCTCATGATGTAAGTATCAAGCTTTCTTTTTGATTTATGAGGAAAGGGTGAACATAGTTTTAGGGTGTACATATTTAGATTAGTTTTGTTCAAATTCCTCCAAGTGTTGTTTCAAGCACATTTATTTGTTATCTTTATTTTGTTCTAGGCTAGTTTCCTTTCAATAAGTGCCTTGTGCACATTTCCTTTGTGTTCTATTTTTCCTTTCCCAAGTGCCTTGGGCACTTTGTTTTATGTTGTCCTTGTTTCTTCTAAAGGAAGTTCCAAAAAGGGTTAGCCTTGTATCTAGTTTCAGACCAGCCTAGTTGTAGAGGCTAATGACTCCATGCCCAATGGACTAGACAAGGCAAGTGGTCTAGGTTCTCAAGCATAGTAGGAATACTTTCTTATACCAAAAATGCCACCCTTACAATTTGAATATTTGCACTTCATGCTAATTTTGCCTTGAAGTTTTTTTTCATGTTGCTCAGAGCAGTTCAAAGAAGCAAGAAAAGGGACATTTTCAGGAAGAAAGTCATTTTCAAAGAGGCAAAAGGTGCACTTTAAAAAATTTGAAGGGTACATATCCTTAAGAATAGGTGCATTTTCAAGTTTGTCGAAGGGTACTTTCCCTTCAAAAATACCAATCCAAATATTCCTAAAGGGTAGTTACCCTTCGAAAAAGTTTATTTGCACAAGTTAAAGGGTTTCTTTCTCAAGAAGTGGTCCTCTTCAAAATTTATGAAAGGTAATTTTCAACTTTTTCAAAGGGTATGTACCTTTTAAAAGGGTCATTTTCAAAAGGTTTTGAAGGGCATTTTCACAAAGGAAAAGGGTACTTTTAAAGTTTCCCAAAGGGTATGTTCCTTTCGAGAAGGTCTCTTTCAAAATATCTGAAAGAATTGTTCAAAGCAAAAATTCCAAAAAAGTATCTATTTGAATTTGAAATCATGAGACATTCCCATAGACATCAAAGATGGGTCTCATAAAGTAGTTATTTGCATTCAAAAGAGTTCAAAGGGAGTCAATGAATCTCAAGGGTGAAAGTGTACATGACAAGTGTCAAGGATGCATTCAACCAGCAAGAGATTGATGACTCACAGGCATCCATGTCAGACAGATTGATGGTGTGAATCAAGGATATAAGTCAGTTTCTAACAACCAATAAAATGGTAGGTGTGGATTAATGGAAAATCCTTTGCCCTTCTATATGGATATCACTTCTGACAAGTGATCACTCGATAAGAGGTAGCATGGCTAGGTCTTGATTCAAAGAATGGGGATTTAATCCTTTTTTAGGTAGGACATGCAAAGGCAAAAGGAGCACACCAAGTTTTAAATACAAGGATCAATTCATTCACGTTAGCTGAGAACATGCAGCTACTTGTAACATGGCTCTCTCAACTCCAATAAAGGGAGACTTGAATGCACGAGGGAATCGAGGAGATTTATGATGATCTTAAATGGTTCATCTCATGTTTCAGGTAGTCACAAGGACATAATGGTGGTTTCAGCCATTTATGACCCCTCTCTTCATTTTCTCACATGATCCCTTTCTTTCTCTCTTCCCTTTCTCTATATATATCTCATGTTTTTTTTGTTTAAGGCATTCCTATTTTTTAGACTTCTCTATCTCTCTGGGAGATATGACACTCTTAGAAATATTGCAAAATATGCTCAGTTGGATTAGGCTCAACCCTGTCAAAAAATTTTAAGAACTACCTCTTGATGTAATAAAGTATTTTCTTTGCCTATCTCTTGCCTTGGATTTGTGTCTATTGAGTTGTACACTATGGCATTGTGTGAAGGATAATCTTCCTCATCCATGGTCCTCCTTTCTAACCTTGTTTAAGGATTTTTTCAATGTTATTTGTAGGTTTTGTTGAGTGATCTTTCCACCATTGATGTGAATTTTTAGTGAGTCTTAGAAATCTTTGTTTACATTCATTGCCCCCTAAACTTCCTCCATGAAATATTAATGCAACCAGCTTGATCTTGAGATTGGGTAAGTTAGTATTGTCCTTTGCATAAATAATGTGAGTTCAAGCTTATGGGAGTTTCCCATTTTATTTTAGTGCATTTCTTGGTTATATTTCTTAGGAGCCCTTATCCCCCTCTCTACCTATTTTCCAAGTAGAAACATTAGTTTTAGGTGATCTACCAAAAGCAATCCAGCCTTCTCCAGAGGTTTAACCTCACTATAGGATACCCATAGCTTGAGGTTGCTCTAATTTTGTAGCTGGGAGTGAGAGAGTCTAAAAAAATCTTCTACAAGGGTGCAATTCTATGCTACAATAGGCCCATATATTTTATGGATAAGACTGGTCCTCCAAGAGCCACCATAGACCAAGATGTAGTAAAAAACTACATCTAAGATCCATATAGGTCTATGGTGTGGCTAGAGGATGTTGGATTGGAGGCCTACATGTGCCATGAAGAGATCTAAGGTCTTTAGGGACCATACTAACATCCAAGGTGATAGGCTTTGGTAACATGAGAGTGGTGGGCATAGCCCAGACTAGCTAAAGCCAAGTCAGTAGTGTGGCTGAGATAGAGTGAGGGAACCAATGGTGGGGAGCAGCAGCCATAATGAAGGCCCCTATCACCTCTAAGAGGAGTATGATCAGTAGGAGGTATGCAGAGACTATGGTCATGACCAGGTAAGAAAAGTGTATTTTTTAAATATCACTAATCTTTATAATACTCTTCCTTTAGTGAGAGCCAATATGTGACTAACATATTTGCTTTATGTGTGTAGGAGATTAGTCTAGTTGGATTAGGTCCCAGGTGGATATATTATTAAGGAAGTTATTACTTGACTTGGCAATGACACCACTCATGAAGAGAGTACCAGACTTACCAGTAAGGGTAGAGCCATATACCCATTATTAGTGGGTAGGTGCATGAGCATCACTCAAGCTGGTGAGAGTGAAACACCAGATACCATAATTAGAGGTGGAATCAGCATGGCATGAGGTAGATATTGTACAAGTTGAGGCATAAATAGCTCTAGTAGAGGTTGAGATTGATCCGTAAACACTAGTAAGAACTTCACTACTTTTATAAAAATGTTTAAATGGATCTTTTAAATTCTCAATTCCAAAATTTATATTGAATTGGAAGCAGAAATTTCTCAAATTTTAATATGTTGGAATGATTAAATCTGATTAAAATCTGATCCAAAATCAAGTTTCAAAACTGAAATAAAGGTGATTTGATAGATCACATCAAATATCCATTGAAACCGTCAGATTTTTCAAATTCTCGATTTTATCCAATTTCTCGTAAAAGATCAATTCATTAAATTTTGCATTCTGATTAAAAATCTAAATTTATAATCTACATAATAACTAAAACTAAAATGCAAAAATGAATCCGAAGATCAAAACACAAAAATTGTTTACGGGATTCAGAATTCTTACGTCCCTGGGTTCTTATCAAACCAATCCATTAATGTTGCTAAAATTTGAAAACTAAAATAATAATTACAAATAAAAAAGATCATATCTCTCTACAATAATAGTGATCAGACCTTTGAAATACCTTGGCTGACTCAACACATTCTTCACCTTCCTGAATCACAAGCAAAGGCTTCTCCAAATCGAAATTGGAAACTTCTATAGCTTAAAATGACATCACTAATTCTCCAAAATAGGAAAATGAATATACTTCACAAAGTGTATCGGAATTATAAACAACTTTTTAGTTTACTCCAAGCTCTAATTCAGCCTCTAAGGGCTTCAAAATGAGGAAATACAACAAACTGGTCTATTTTGTTCCTTGCATAGTCGACTGAATGCTTACATTTAAATAGAAGTTTGTGGCTTTCATACCACTTTGAAATCCATGGCATAAGTGGTCAAAGCTTATCACTTTTACATAGGAGGTCTAAGGTTCAAGACTTATCCCTTCTATTTAGGCGCTTGGGTTATCTCATTATCCCACATTGACAATGGGAAACGGTTTCAAGTCGTCGGCCTAGGCTTGTGTTTCGTGGGTTTATTTTTAATCCCACATCTACCGATTTCAAACCAAATCAAACTTTTATTAGCTCAACACTCCACCTTAATAGTTTTTTATTCCTTTTGGCTAAGGCATATGCCATGTCCAATTGTTTGGGCGAGGTGCTCGGTCCTTGGTATTACGTGGCTCCTCCACGTGGATGCAAAGGTTTGAAGCATATTCGTAACTTGGCTCAAATGCTTAGCATGAATATTCAGAGCATTAAAAAGCATTTCTATAGACTTAAAATTTTAAAATTTCTATGGACTTGGCATTACAAAGAATTTAAAAATTTCTACAGACTTGGAATTTTAAAATTTCTATGAACTTGGCATTACAAAGCAATTTTATAATTTCTACGAACTGTGCAATGCAATGAAATTTTCTATGGACTTTGCAAATACAATGCATTTATCCGTGCACACTGTCAAAGAAAAAAATCACCCAAAGATTTTAGACACCCATATATTTCCATGTGTCACCATATGATTGATCCACTTGGCGTGTCCACATTGTGCCACGTCATCTTGTGACACCACATTTTTTTCTGTCGCATCATAACTTTAACAGACCATATCTTTTACATACGGTGTTTGTTTTGCAAACCGTGAAAAGTGTCAGAAAGCTCTCAACAATCTCTATGTTGTGAAATTGGTTTTGTCACAAATTGGAAACTTTTTTTGAACTGAACTCCAGATCACACCTCCCTACAAAAGAGGCTTTTGGTCTCCAAAAGTTGACTATCACCTAAAATCTTATAACTAGTCTACTGCATCACATCACACAGAACCCAAACATAGCAAAGAGATAAACATTAGAAAAATAAATGATTCACAACTCAACTAAAAATGCCTACACATGGAATGAGTAAAGGAATCTGCAACTACCAATAACTTGATCACAACATACCAAAACTATCTGCCCATGTCACATCCTATAAAGCGATGAACTGTCAATAAACTGAAACAATTCCCAATGTAACTACAAAAAAAGTTTGTTAATGTCAACAACATACATGAAATGTTGTAGACATGTTGCAATACAATACCCTGGTATGAGACTTATATGTTAATCAAATGCAAACAACACAAAGTGTATATTGCCTAACATTCAAGCATGCCCATAGGGTCTTATAATGCATCTATACATCCATGTGCCAAAAATAGATACATTCTAAAAATAGCAGTCAAATATGAAACAAGTGTTTAAAGGAATCAAATCAACCTACAACATGCATTCTGCTATTATCTCCAACTGATCAAATGAGTTCAAGTCCTCTAGACAACTCACACAACATAAATAGGAGATTCAAAAACAACATAGAGCTTCTAAACATAAGAATTGAAATACTTCGAATGATGAACCTATCTCAAAGTGTTCTCACATGCCCTACTAATGCATCATCAAAGCTTATTCTTTCCCTTAATACAATTCTTAACAATGCTTTGACAAACAAGTGCATTATTAATCCACTTAATCAAATTTTCTGCCTAGTTAACTTGATTTATTTAGTGCATTCCTTAACATCATTATGGATTGATTTAACTTCATTGACCTTATTAACAAGTTGATAAATCATCTTAGTTTTACCATGTTTAGAATGAGAAGATGATTTAAGTTTAAAACAATTATCAATCTGATGTCCACTCTTATTACAATGATTGCATAAAACCTTCTTAGGTGAGGTCTCCCTTTTACCTCTTCTCGCTTTTCCATGACAATAATGGTCTTTAACACCTACAATCTGTTTAAACAAAGCATGCCTCTTCCAAAAAAATGCAACACTATGGTTATGCATCCCACAAAAAGTGCATGGAAATGATTGCATTATCTTCTGAATGTTAAATCCAAATTTCTCAAACACAAAAAGTGGATCAGAAGATTTAGTGCTAACTCTAGTGTAGGAACTAGGAGGCAAAATCTCAATACCTCTTCTACCTTCTTACACCGTACATGTTCTACTAGTAGCCTCGGTCCTTTGCTATTAGAAGCTTGTCTTCCTTTAGCCATGGAGGAAGTTTCTTCAATTTCCACCTACTCACTAGTGTAACCCAAACCTACATGAAGAGATCTATGCTCTACTTGTATTGGGTTAGTAATTCCTTGGCCATTTCAACCAAGACCTCTTCCATTAAAGTCCATTTTCATCAATAATTTGGATCTTATACCCTTAGTGTGTTGTTTAAAACTACTAAAAGCATCATTACTTGAATTTGAATCTGAATGGAGAGAAGAAGTACATAAATTACGTGGTGAATAACTTACAGTGCACTCAGTCATAGTCTCTGCATTTGAAGTAGAAGGTATGGCTTTCTTTAGTTCACCACACCACAATTTGATCAAGAGCTCATCCTTAGATTCAAGCTCTGATTTCAAAATTGCAATCTCCTCATCCAAGGAGTACAATCAAGCTCTTAGAAAAGCATTCTCAACTTGAATATGAGTATTGATGGCTTCAAGATCTTCCATCTTGGCTTTGTGTGACAACTTGCCCATGGTTTCCTGTAGACACACTGATTCCACAAATGCACACTAAAATCTAATCATGTGATATTGAAAACCAATAACTGAAAGCAACTGTCAAATCAAAATCAGAAGATATCCCAGCTTTCTAACTACTCTGATACCAAAATTTGATTTGTAACACCAGTAGGAACTTCACTACTTTTATAAAAATGTTTAAATGGATCTTTTAAATTCTCAATTCCAAAATTTACACTGAATTGGAAGTGGAAATTTCTCAACTTTTAATATGTTGCAATGATTAAATATAATTAAAATCTGATCCAAAATCAAGTTTCAAAACTAAAATAAAGGTGATTTGATAGATCACATCAAATATCCATTGAAACCGTCAGATTTTTCAAATTCTTAATTTTATCCAATTTCTCGTAAATGATCAATTCATTAAATTTTGCATTCTGATTAAAAATCTAAATTTATAATCTGAATAATAACTAAAACTAAAATGCAAAAATTAATCTAAAGATCAAAACACAAAAATTATATATGGGGTTCAGAATTCCTACGTCCTCGGGTTCTTATCGAACCGATCCATTAATGTTTCTAAAATTTGCAAGCTAAAATAATAATTACAAACAATAAAATATCATATCTCTCTGCAATAATAGTGATCAGACCTTTGAAAGACCTTGGCTGACTCAGCACGTCCTTCACCTTCCTGAATCACAAGCAAAGGCTTCTCCAAATCAAAATTGGCAACTTTAGTAGCTTAAAATGACATCACCAATTCTCAAAAATAGGCAAATGAATATACTACACAGAGTGTATTGAAATTATAAAAAAAATTGTAGTTTACTCCAAGCTCTAATTCGGCATCTAAGGGCTTCAAAATGAGGAAATACAACAAACTAGTCTATTATGTTCCTTACACAGTCGGTTGAATGCTTACATTTAAATAGAAGTTCGTAGCTTTCATACCACTTAGAAATCCATGGCATAAGCATTCAAAGCTTATCAATTTTACATGGGAGGTCTGAGGTTCAAGACTTATCCCTTCTATTTAAGCATTTGGGTTATCTCATTATCCCACATTGACAATGGGAAACGGTTTCAAGTCGTCAGCCTAGGCTTGTGTTTCGTGGGTTTATTTTTAATCCCACATTTACCGATTTCAAACCAAATCAAACTTTTATTAGCTCAACCCTCCACCTTAATAGTTGCCGATGCCTTTTGGCTAAGGCATATGCCATGTCCAATGGTTTGCGTGAGGTTCTCGGGTCCTTGGTATTACATGGCTCCTCCACGTGGATGCAAAGGTTCGAAGCATATTCATAACTTGGCTCAAATGCTTAGCATGAATATTCACGAGATTACAAAGCATTTCTATGGAATTGTAATTTTAAAATTTCTATGGACTTGGCATTACAAATCATTTTAAAATTTCTACGGACTTGCAATTTTAAAATTTCTACGGACTTGGCATTACAAAGCAATTTTAAAATTTCTACAGAATGTGCAATGCAATGAAATTTTCTATGGACTTTGAAAATACAATGCATTTATTCATGCACGTTGTCAAAGACAAAAATCACCCAAAGTTTTTAGACACCCATTGATTACCATGTGTCACCATCTGATTGGTCCACTTGGCATGTCCACATTGCACCACGTCATCTTGCGACACCACATTTTTTCTTGTCGCATCATAACTTCAATAGACCATATATTTTGCATACGGTGTCTGTTTTGCAAACCACAAAAAGTGTCAGAAATCTCTTGACAATCTCTATGTTGTGAAATTGGTTTCATCACAAATTGGAAACTTTTTCCAAACTGAACTCCGGATCAGAGATTGATCAATTATGGGTTGAGCTAGCTCAGGAATAGACTAGAGGAGTGGAGGCACTAGGAGATAAGGCAAACTGGTTGGCTGCCCTGGAGGAAACCATAGCTCAATTAGTCAAGAGTCATAGACTGAGATATCTTCCCTAAGTATGACTACTATAGATAGATCCCAATCATAGGTTTACTTGGAAGTATCTTATATGTATCCACATTCATGGTAGTTTTTTAGGACTGTGAGCCCAGGCTTAGAGGAATCCAAGTGATGTACCTAGAGAAATTCATGTATTTTGTGATATACATACAGTCATTTCTCATTACTAGCACATATGTATATCTTTTTATGTGTGATATGTATTCTTTATCTAAGATAGATTACTAGATACATGCGATTAGATAGTAGAAACTATTAATAAAGAACCCACGTATGCATACATATACAGGTGACACAGAAGTTAGTCATGAAAAAAAGAGGGGAGATATCTACCATACCATTATAGGTGGGTTTCCTAGGAGGGCCACATGGTCCCTACATGTGCAATGTCTTGAGTTGTAACCCATTGATTAGGTGTCGTATGGGTTTTCCCTTAAGTGTGAAGAGATGATAGGCCCCATTTTACAATGAGGTAGTGATCATGAAGGGGAAAACCACTTGTGAGTGATTTTACCCTTCTTTTGATGCTCCTTGTCAAAAATGAAAACCACATCACCCACCTGAAATGGATGTGAACATACCAATTTCTCAAACTAGTGGCATTGGTGATGTTGATAAGCATAGTTGTGCTCAAGAGCATTAATGAGGAATTCATCTAATTATTAATCTTGGTGAAGTGAATAACATGTTCTTCATCATCAAATAGTGATCCAAATGTCTTAAATTGTAGTAAAGGGATTAATACCTCTAAAGGTAGGATGGCCTTGGACCCATATACAAGTGCATACGAGATCGCCCCCATGGTCAAGTGAAAACTGGTCTGGTAGGCCCAAAGTGAAGCATAGAGTATGAGGTGCTAGTCATGCCTAGATTGGGCAATAGTGTAAGGGAACATCTTCTTCAACATCTTGTCTAAAGATTAAAATTGTCCATTACCTTAGGGGTAGCAGATGGAGGAGAAAGGGAGTTGAAAGCCAAAATACTTAGTGAGTTCATGTATTCTAGGGATTTAGAAGCTTGGGCCATTGTCAACCATGATCATGGAGGGGACCCTAAACCTATAAATGAGTTAGTTCAGGACAAACATGGAAATAATATTCCCACTCATGCCATTAAGGGGCATGGCATCAACCCACTTTGTGAAATAATCAGTGATGATGATAAACCAAAGGTGGCTATCAAAAGAGGTGGGTTTGAACTCACTGATGAAGTTGAGAGCCCAAAATGAGAAAGGCTAAGGGGATGAGATAGAGCAAGAGGCCAATGGGGGAACTAATATAATCCTCAATGAATTGGTAGATCTTTCACATCTTGGCATATCAGATGACATCCTTAACACGATTGGGCTAATAGTATCCCATCTTGATAATATGATGGGTGGTGGTTTGCCTACCTAGATGCCCATGCAAACACTCTTGTGAAACTCCTCTAACATAAGAGAGGTATCCTCAGGGGTTAGGTACTATATCAACATGCTATACAAACCTCTCTTGAACAAGACATAACCTACAATGATGTAGTGAGTGGTGAGATTTTGAATCTAAAATCATTCTAGTGAAAGAGCATCGATGGGACAAGAATGGGTCTTAAGGTAGCAAATAATGTACCAATACCAATCACACTCAACAAGCTCAATATATTTAATCGAATAGACCATCTCATCAAGGAAGGCATCATCAGCCAACTCCTCACTAAGGTTGGGTAGTGGGAAATCAAAGAGTTAATCATCTATGGCTAAACCCTTGGTAAACTATTGGCTAATGATGCAGAGATTGAACTCTTGAATAAGCATGATCCACATCATGATTTGGCTAATAATATATCTTGTCAAGAAAATAGTAGAGTGAATTAGATTGGAAAATCACACTAGTGGTTTGACCCAACATGTAATGTCATAACTTATTTATGGTGAATACAAGGGAGAGGTATTTCCACTTGACAGTAAAGTATTTGAGCTTGGGGCCAACTAACATGCAAGAGATGTAGTAAATAGATCTCTCTCTATCAAAATCATACTTATGACATAGCATACCCCCAATGGAGAGATCAGTGATATAGGCATAAAAGATGAACCCATGACCCTCAATGTGTTCTATCAATATGGAAGGGTTATATAGCATGCACGTCAACTCATCAAAATCAACATGGCTCTTAAGGACCCATAATAATGAGGTATCCTTGCATAAGAGATGTAGGAGGGGTATGGATTTATGCACATACTCCTTGAGGAAACATCTAAGGAAGTTGATTCTTTTGAGGAAGGATTGTAACTACACAAGATTTCAAAGGGGAGGCATCTTAAGGATCACTTTGATCTTCTCAAGATGCACTTCAATGCCTCATTATGAAATAAAAAATCCAAGGAGATTTTCAATTGAAACATCAAATATATAATTCTCAGGGTTGAGACTAATGTGATACTCTTTGAGATGGTCAAAGATGATCCTAAAGTCTCACACATGCTCATCCTACTTATGGGAGTTTTCAAGGAGGTCATCAACATAGCATTCCATGATCTTATTGATGAGGTCATGAAAAACATGGGTTATAGCACACTAATACATGGCCCCAGCATTATTTATACTAAAAGGCATGATGGAATAATAGAAGGTAACCCATGGGGTAGTGAATGTCATCTTATGTTGGTCTTCAAGTGTAATTTAGATTTGATTATACCCTAAGAACCCATCTATGAGGGACATGATCTCAAACCTAGTTGTGAAATCTTTAATTTGGTCAATCAAAGGAGTGGGAAAGTTGTCCTTTAGGTAAGCCAATTGAGGTATCACAAGTCAATGAAAATTTTAATAGTCCCATTATTATTGAGAATTGGGATGATGTTGGAAACCCATCGAGGGTAGTCAATGGTAGTGATGAATTGACTTGGATGATCTTTTCAATTTTGGCCTTGACTAATTAAGAGAATTTGACCAACATCAGTCATTTTTTCTAGTGAATGTGATGGTCCTCATGATCCATAATTAGGTTATTAAGAATGACATCAAGATCCATGCCCTATATATCATCATATTCCCAAGTGAATACATCCAAAAATTTGTGAAAAAATGCAACTAAGACATCCCTTTCCTTGTCAATGAGACTCATACTAACCTTAATGATCTTTGGCCTCATATGGGTACCAATGTTGACATCTATAGATCCTTCAATTTATATAGCATTGCCTTCCCCAAAGTGCTTAGGCATATGAGGGAGTGATTGGTCTAATTCCTCAAGCTCAACAAACATGGCATGCATTGTTGGGATGTTATAGGTTGGGCCATCAGAGAGAGAAATATCTAAACCTAAATGATCGATAGGGTAGTGATACTTGAGGAAACCTTTCATGATATTGATTTATGCCTTCCTCTCCTTTAATAGGTTTAATTCCATAACATGAATTAAATAGCACTCAAGATCAGACTTAACAATTTTAGTAACCTCCATGGGAGATGTATTGAGAGAGTTGATATTCTGATGGGAGAAACACGATAATAAGGGAAGCTCAATGTTAGGTGAGGTGTCCTAAAAGAGGTTTCTAAGAAGGGGAGAGCCAACTTAGTGTTGAAAATATGTAGAGGGAGTTATAAAATGCCTTCCAGACTCTAAAAGAGTGAACATTGATTGATACTCAACTGGATCAAAATGCTCATCCTTGAGAAAATAAAACATAGAGGTAGAGGCCTTATGGGAATCCACATAGCCCCATGAGGAGACATCCAAAGTTGTCTTCACATAAATAAATTCCCAAGGATCTGGTTAAGCCTTCATGGTGTGAACCTCACCTTCATGCATAAACTAAACCATGTGAAATGTTACCGATATGACAGATTTCACAGAAGTGATCTAGGGATGGCCAAGGATCATGTTGTATAAGGATTTAAGTATAACACACAAAACTTAATCCCAGTTATCTTGGGGGCAAACTTGACCTAAAACTTCATGTTTTCCATTAGCATCATTATGTTGTTGTTGAAACCAACATAGTTGTGGTGAAAATCGAAGACCTTCTTCTAACTAATCCCAATATCCTTGAACACATTTAGGGGAATGATGTTCAATGTGGCTCTTTCATGAATGATGCATCTCTTGATGTGATAATCATCGATGGAGGTCTCAATGTAGAGCAAGAACCTATCCCTCTTTGCAAGAATTAAAACATCTGGTAAAGAGGTAGGGTCAAAAGATAACATGGGAGAATGAGGTTAATCAGGGATGTCAGAGTTAAACAAAACCTTGACATCATCCCATAGTAGACCCTCATGAGAGATACCAAGCTCATCAAAGATGAGTCCCCTTTACTCAAGGTAAAGGCAAAAAAGGTCCCAAATGGATATTCTAATAGAGATCCCCTATATCCCCTCTATAATGGATTATGGGTGCTATGTATCTTGGGGAAATATGTTATTCTAAAATTCAAATTTGGTTTTGGGGTTATTTGCCTTCAGGGGTTGGGTAGAAGGCCCTACACCACTATCATCTCCAATGAGATCTATAGCCTGACCTGAGCACGTGTTAACAAACCACTCATACCCAATAGAGGCTATGTTGATATCATAAATTACCTTGTTATTATCATGTTTGGGTTTCCATTTTAGGTCAATCAAGGAAGAGGAATCCAAAGAGGTAGAAGAGCAAGAGGAGGAATGATGGGCCTTAGCCTTGGATTTCTTCTTCTTCTTATTCTTATTTTCCTTGTCATGGTTACGTAGAGTCTCCTTGAACACATTCAATTTATAATTAGGTTCCATAAGTGGAGAACTCTTAGGGAGAAGTCAGGTCTTTGAACCAGACTTTTGGGCTTCGTAATTATTATCATCATGGCCCTTCATCTAATGGAAGCTTAAAAACTTGGTGGAATCATAAGGGAACATCATTTATGGTCTCATAGTGCTCATTTTAGGGGCCTTATTTTTAGTTGGCCTCTTACTCACAGCATTGACCTCATAGCTATCCTTCTTGTCATTCTTATCCATAGGAGAATCAGTAATACCATCATCGATTGCATTGTAGTTGTGATCATACAAAGAAGATGAATTTTGGGTCAGCACAAGATGAATGCTTTCATACACTTCAAATACCTCAATATTTAGACACTCATTAATAGCTTCATCATAAAATGCAAGTTCACACTTGAGGACCTCAAGGTAAACCTCTTACCTCAATGCTCATGTGAACATATCATAAATTTGATCATCTGATAGCCTTGCCCTACGTGTATGGATAACTAAACTCCACCTATGTATAAATTCAATGTTAGACTCACCCTTAGCCTTAAAGGTTCTTGAGATATCAAATTACTACAAGAAGTAATCCAAAAGGAACTAGAAGCTAGAAAGAGAATCAACAGTTAGATTCTAGAACAAAATGAGAGCATTAAATGAGTGAATAACTTCAACACCATGCCTTCATCATATTCCCAATCCATACATGTCATCATAAATGCCATGATATACTCCATGGGACTAACATCTTGAGTCCCATTAAACTTAGGTAGTTCAAGGATTGTAGTAGGAAGGCAAATAACATACACCCAAGGGGCTAGAGGATTCCTATAGAGATCCTCATAAGCATGATTGATATTAGGTTGGCTAGAGGTTATCATGTGACCTATGCTAGTAGGTCTTATCATAACCTTGATCATGAAGGGGATGATACTGAGGTAGCTCCTAATGTGGGAGATGATCATGATGAAAATATTCCCCATCATAGTGTGGGGAATGACTATGGTATAAGTATCATTCCCTATGGGGATGGTGAGATGACATGGCATGCCCATAAAAATTGTCATAGTGACCTAGGTTTCCATGACACTAGCTATGTGTCATAAGATGAGGGTCTACACAAGGGTATTGATGTTCAGGGTAAGCATCCCATGGATCTCTAGTATATATATGGAGATTGAAATTAGCATGCTTGTTAGAGACTCTAAAGTAAGGGCTAGGAGGATGGGAGGACTCCACATGGTGTGGATGCCTCATCGAGTCAGGATACCTATACCTATCAGCATGGATATGAGGGGGTTCTTTCCATAGAGTCTCCAACCAAGAAAGAGGTGGGGGACTTGGGTAGGAACTAGTCAAGGTATTCAAACCAAATCAGGTGTGATATTCATATCTAGAGTAAGCACATCACCTACTCCTAGAAGGAGATAGGTGTTCTTGATTCACCTAAAGCCATCTATGGTAATAATCAATTATTTCATGTAGCTCATTATGCCCTAACCATGAAATGGGGTCATCATCACCCCAAATGGGTGAATGAAAATTAGTTTAAGGCTAAAGGGAATCCTCCTCGGATGAGTAGAGATTAGACTAGTGGAAAAGAGAGTGAGTTCATTGGCTATACTATTGCTAATATGGTTCCCTATAAGATATTGGCAAGCCTTGGTCTTGAGGTAAAGACATGTTAGAAACCTTGGGGTTCTATGTCATTCCATTGCTATTTCATCATGTTCATGAGGGAACTCAAGGTCAAGACCCTGAACACAATGGGAAGAGTGTCCCAAAAGTGGGAGGCTGGCCATGGAGATGGTGAATTAAGAGCACGTAGGAAGACAACAAAAGAAGTGAACTTTTAGAGAGCCCATGAGGAGATGGACATAAAACCAATGCATGATGAAACAACTAGGATGAGATCCAAAACACAACATAAAGTAAAGCCTTATAGCTATCTGATGGTAATTGACTAAGAGAGTTCTAAATAAGATATAACTAGCATGAGACTGTATGTCAGGTCCCATCAGGTGTGCCAAGATATAGATCTAAGAATCTAAATAGATCCACTAGGGTTTGGTAGGGGGATACATATGGTGCTTAAGTAAACACCTAGAAGGATAAGAGGATTAGGTATGTTATGGGATACTCATGATATATAGAGGTTATCCAGTTTGTCATCTTACACAAAGCTATAGATAGACTCATAAATTAGGTTAAGGTTAGTGTGATCAAGTGTACAAAGGACACAGATATCTCTAATAGATCTAACTACAATAAATCAATCAATAAGGGAGTGGAATTTTATGCATAAAGAATGAGAAAGTAAGTTATTTGAACAAGATAACACTACGAAAAATGAAATGCATTTCAAAAACATGTAATCCTACTAATTGAAATATGATTTTAGAAAGGAAATTATAATGTTTTTAATAGAGAAAGATAGGGAGAGCATATTATTTTAAAAACCTAAGTTAATGCCTTTATTCAAATGAAACTATCTCTAGCATGTGAATGATTAAGGGAATGTTATTTGATTCAATAAAAATATGTTATTTGAACATAAGATAATTTACCAAAATCAAGTGGTCTATGCAATGAAATAAATTTTTAAAGGGAAAGATGTTTTTAGGTTGAGGAGAATTCATAAACTTTAGAAATTACTCTAAAACATGTTTAAAATGAGCTAAATTAACATGCAAATGATAAACCCTAGCATATACACTACACTAAAAAAATGGAGTTTCACTTTTCATAACAATGCCCTCATATCAATCTCAAAAATATTATGCAAATAATTTACCAACCATGAATCCAAGTTTGAGATAGCAATGGAGGAAGACAAGGTTACAATGTATAACTAGGTCCAAACCAATGTCCAAATAGCTGGGAAAAGGTGAAGTGAGAACTTGATATGATGTAATATCCCAATCTAGGTGCATAAATAAGGTAAAATGCCACTTGTAGAAGCTAGGATCAAGCCACAATGAAGTAGGAACAACTAGGAGTAACAATGGAGTCTCCAAATTAATGTGTTGTTATATATGGTATCCTCTAATACCAAGTGAGCTCAAGATCACCTAGAATGAATTAGGAGAGATTTAATAAGGTGTAATATCCAATATAATTAATAATAAATAAGGATCAATCATGAAAATGAGTGATATAGTGCACCCACATGCCAAAAAACCCTAGACTGGTCATTTTTAACTATTAAAGACCCAAAAATGACTATTATAGTCAATTTATAGCCTAAGCTATGGCTTAGGGGGTTAATGTGTATCCTAGGCCATAGGTTCAACCAATAAGTCATGGCCTAGGTCAACATCTCATCCTAGGTGGTTAGTTGGACCTTTGAAAGGATCTCAGAGGCATCTAGAGGGTCTGTCAATGAGCAAAGAGGCTATTAAGGTACAAGGGATCCGTATGTGAAGTGAGAGGGTATTTATTCAAGAAGGAAAATATCTCAAATAAGATCACCTAGGTTGGTAGTCTACATATGAACTGATATGTAAGCATAGAGGGAGTAGTGTCACGATAATTATGATTATAGATTCATCTATAGATGTGTGATTTATTTTTTATAGGTAATGTCCATTTGAGTCTAGTGACATTCAACGGCCTTGGCATTACTTCTAGTAAACCCATTATGTGGTTCCACCTTTTTGTTATGAGTGTCATATGTTCAAATTTAATGACACTCAACAAACTTATAATCACTTCTAAAAAACCCATTTTAGTTCCACATTATTTTGAATTAATACATTGGTTACTTCTCCCCATTCATGAGAGTTGAATAATACATCTTTCCAACTCAAGGGCTTGATTGGTTATTCAAAATGGGAACCTAATCACTCTTAATTCACTAATGGTTCAATATAAATAACCATATCTCCAAGTTCTTTGACAAAGAAGTAGACTTCTCTTTCTTTTTACAAGTTACATGGAAACATGGTTTCATCTCCTTATAGGTGTACTCCTTCCTTGCTCTTTTTTCAATTTTCAAATTTTAGAGTTTCATATCTTTCACATTTCAAATTTGAACTATGATTATTTTATGTGTTGTTATAGGATTTGATAAAATGATTCCATTGCATATTTGGATTTTTCTATCAAAGATAAATTGTGTTGTACACACTCAAGTTTATCTTTATCCTTTACTCTAGTCATGTCATTTTACTAGAATAAAAGAGAGGAAATGTAGACACCTAAATCTGGTCATAGGTACTTGACAATGTTAATTATTAATTTATCTTAATCCACTTGAATTACACCAAAATACATGACTCTCATTCATAATTCTTCTATACATATATTTATATGCAGCTTTGACCCCTCAGTTTATCATCACTATTACACAAAATTTCCAAGTTAATGTTGAAACTGACTTATATCACTCTCATACTACTCCCAACCTTATAATATTTGTACCTAATTTTATGGGATAGTTTTGCTATCACATTACTTGTGAGATCTATTAAATTACAAAAAATAAGGGGAAGTCCAATGGCCTGAATTGAACACCATCACCCCCATTGATGATAGACCATTACATACATATCTAGATACTTCAAATAGGTAATCAAGTCACATGTAGTTATTCCACCTATAATCATTGTGCAATTATGCTCCTTGACTATATGCTTATATCTATATATTTGACTTTGATGTTTGAAAATGTTAGATTTTGTCTAAATTAAGAATGTTTCACACTTGATTTGAAATTATTCTAGTGATTGATCTTGAATTTGGGAAGAATAGTATATATTTTATCAATGTGCATTAGTTTAATAGATATATATAATATGCATATCCAATTTCTTAATGAATGAACTTTAACTTTTATTTATGGTGAACCTTTTGAATAATTTTCTTTAGGCAACTTATGAAATGTGTGGGAATACCTAAATGAATATTTAAAATTTTGGAAACTAGGGTTTTTAAAGCAAATATAAGGAATAGAGGTTTTTTCATGGCATCTATAGAATCACAATATCTCAACCGTCTCAATATACATAGGTACAAGTAGAAGATCAATCATAGTTTTATCATAGTCAACACAAACAATTTTGGAGTCAACAAACACTATCAGCCTACATCGATATCTAGGGAGTGCAGACATGTCCATAAATATATATATAGACCCTACCTCTAAACTTGAGGTATCATAGTTCTACCTCATCTTAATTTCCATTTTCAAACATCTATTATAGTCAACCAAAAATGAAAAAATGTTAAGTATCTTACTCTTGGTTGTATTTATTTATTTTTAAGCATATGTCAGTTTTAAATCAATCTTAGTTTCAATCATTTCTACTTTACATTCATATTTATGCTTAAATTTCATATATTATAATTTAAATAGATCTATCAAGTTTTATACCTATTAAAAAACATTTATTTATTTCATGAAATATAGGGTAAAAAAATTAAGGCAAAAGTAATGAAATTTAGAGAGTTCATTCATGTCTTTAGTTTTTTAGATTGGATGAATCTAGCATCATTTGAAATATATTTTTTAGATATTTCCAAAAAATGGTCATACCAAATATTTTGAGTAATATCAAAGGAGATATGGTCATGCAAATTTCAACTTTAAATCCAAAAAAATTGGCACCAAATTAAAGCAAAATCAATCAACTTAAAAATATTTATTATTTATTCCTAAATTTTGATTGGGATGAATCTTAAGACATCAGGAAGATATTTTCAAAAGGATTTCCAAAAAGTGGTCACACTAAAACGTTTTAGTAGTATTGAAGAAGTTGTGTCCTTCCAAAGTTGGCTTTTAGAATTACAAATCTGTTAGTTTTTCAAGTTGCAACCCTAAAAAAAGATTTTTATCTTTCACTTCAAGTAATAAAATCAAGTTTCATTTTTTTAATTACAAAGGAAATATTCATATTTATGTGTCTACACGTTTTTATTCTCATATTTGGAATAGAAAAGAATATTTCATGAATGAAAGCTTTCTTGAAACCCTATTTTTTATGAGTTGTAGATCATGGAGTTACCAAAGTATTATTTAGAGAATTCTATTATTTTTATATTGGTTCCTCAAATATAATAATGCATATTATGAATGTGATAAATGGCAATTCCATGTTTATGATGTACTTAGTGGTGAAGTGAGAAGGTGGTGGCTCTGTATTGATTGTATAAATTATGATTTTTTTAGGAATAAATGAAAAATGTTTTCTTAGATTTATGTGACATAGAGGAATGAAATGATGTTGATAATGGTAGTGAGGATAATGATGAAGATGATGAGGAAGAAACAATAGAGGAAGAAAATAAAGCTGAGGATAAGGAAGTGGAAAATAAGGATGACATAGAAGAAGTAGAATAAAGCAATGGTGATGATCGTGATAAAGAGTTGGAGGATGAAGGTTCAAATAATTTAGGTCCTAAGAAATAATATTTGGTATTTCAGATTCATGGATACATTTAAAGGAAGAAGATCATTGTATCCATAATCTTAAATCATAATCATAACTTCATCAACATGAATGTGTCTTGGCATTTACAACGTCAAGTAAATAATATCAAGGAAGCTCAAGTAGATAATAAAAAAATTATAGTTTTTGAAGAGATTAAGTTCACTATGGATAAATATGTTCTGCATTCATATTTTTATGTTTTGGATATGGATGGTTTGGATATCATTCAAGGTTATATTTGGTTAGAAATTTTGGTAACAATCAATATTAATGTACAAAAAAAGTTCATGAAGTTCTAGTACAAAATAAATAAGGTTACCTTACATGATATCACAATTAGCGATGAATATATAATGGTCAAGATAAAACATGACGATGAATTATAAGATGGTAAAGAAGAGCATAATGAATATTTAGAGAAATATTATGAATAAAAATTATAATTGTAAAAGAACACTTCATCTACTAAAGAGACAAAGGTAATATCAAATGAAAATGTTGAATAGGCAAAAGAAAAGGTTGATAAAGTCAAATTATCAAGAAATGATATTAAGGTTAAGGCATATGGACACCCACATCACCATGAGAAGCAACAATCATCGCGGCATGTCAAGGAGTCTCAAATTAGTAATCACTATGGCCATACAAGGAATTAGAGAAACAATCCCTATGGGTATACATGGAATCAAAGAAGCAAAAGCTATGGATATACATGGAATCAGAGTAGTGCAATAGAATGTGGAATATGATGATGAAGAAATAAAAGAGGAATAAAATAAGGATGAAGATAAAGAAGTGGAAAATGAGGATGATGTAAAATAATAAAAATAAATCAATGATGATGGTGATAAAGAGGTGGATGATAAGAGTCTAAACAATATAGCTCTAAAGAAAGAAGATTTAGTATTTTAGTTCATGGATGCATTCAAAGGAAGAAATTCATAATGTCCATAAACCCTAGTAGACTTTATAAATTCATCAACATGGATGTGTCTTGGCATTTACAACTTAAAGCAATTAAATAAATGAAGCTCAAGTAGATAATAAGAAGACTTTAGTTTTAAAATATTATAAGCATATTATGGATAAATATGTTTTGCATTATGTGATAGCTAAAATTTAGAATCTAATAAAACTAGGAAATGAAATTAATGCGTATTTATTATTCTAAATATAAACTAAACCTTTGACAAACATAATATAATAAAATAAAACCAAATGCTTACAAAACCATGTATGTAAAATACATCTTCACCTTATCCATTATGACTTGTGATTTTCTCTTACTTCTTGAAATGTGGGTGTTTAATTCATTCTCCAAATAAAAGTAAATTGAGCAGCATATGGATGAATAATCTTGATTTTTCATTATATGCTCAAGATAAATTTGATATCAATTTGACAGCGTAAAGGTGGATGTTGGAAATGGAGAATGACACTTCCATTTCTAGGCTTTCAAGTGATAAAATGGATGGTTGGGATAAATTTGGGTTTATTAAATTATACTAATTTTTAATGGTTGGATTTGAGTCCTCATCTCAATGGATGATGACTAATTCCCATTTGTGTGAGAGAGGGGGAGAGTTAGTTTGTATTTTAATTACTCATCATTAATGGGTTGAGGTAATTGAGTGACTCACCATGGTAGTTGAAATGTTTAATGGTGACTCAACAATTGGTTGAGAAAGTTAAGGAAGCAGTTGGATGACTCAACATTTGGTTGAGATAAATGTGGAAGGTGTTTAGATGATGTTAAAATTATATATTTTATTTTCATGATTAATTAATTAATTATTCATAAAAAAGAGGGAAATGATGTTAGTATAAATTTTAATTGAGGATGGTAGTTGAATTAATGTGTCCATATTAAACAAAGTTAATTACAACAGTAAATATGGTGTAATTTAGGTGTCTACATTTTCCTCTATTTGAAATGGTCTTGTGACTATCATAAGTAATTCCATTTCAAATAATAATGAACAAATTAGAGTGTAAGTGGAGTGGAAGTGGAGTGAAATAAATTATCATAGATGGCTTGTGAATGAGTGAATGATACCCCCTCGAGTGTTCATGCGAGAAGAATGGGTGTAGATGAATTATCAAATTAAGTATACATAGATATATGGATAAATGATGTATGAAATACCATAATTTAATACAATTATGAATCTCAATAAAATGCTTACATGGTTGTGGGCATATGTAAATGATTTTCCCAAATCAAATTGGTGTTAGGAAGCAGATTTGGAGAAATAAATTTTCTCATTTGTAAGTTTCACACTTAGATTTTTCTCCATGAATTATTGGTACATGGGAGTAGAGGTGGGAATGATATATATTATTGATAAGCTATGGGCCAAAAAAAAAGAAATAGATTTTCTAATCATGAGTGATCAACTTTACTAGATTGATTTGCAAGCTCAAATAAAGATGTTTAGTAGTCTAATTATTTGGTTGTATGATGAGGGGATGAGGGTATGGATTCTATGGTTGAAAAATATGAATACATAGATAATTTACCCGCTTAAGATAATTCATAAACATTATGATTGGATTTTACGATGGATTGATTGGCCCTGAATAATGATATATGCAAGGAGCGAATTGGGAATGATATATCCCAAGATAAGTTACGTGTTTTGATGTATCCCAAATAATTATATATGCAAGAGGATCGATGTGGTAATGATATATCCCATTTAAAAGATATGATTTTGTATTTGATTAATTGATAGATTGATTAAGTGATTTGATATAGATGGGAGAAAATATGGATGTCACAATTTATTGGTTCTCAATCAGTAGGTGTGGGAAATTGAATGGAAAGATTAAGAAATGATTGTGGATGGTTTGATTTAATTTGTTGATGGTTTGATATAATTTATTGATGCACAATAATAACCCAAGAAGTGAATCAAATAAATGTATTAATGATGATTGATCACATGTGTTTTAGTTTTTTTTTTTTTTTTTTTCAATGTGATCTAATTAGCTACTAAAAACAAAGTAAATCCAGGGTTTTGAAGATTACATGGAGATAAAGGTTGGTTGTGCACCATTGATCAAGCTTTTATGGGAACTCCTCTTTGGCTGGGGAGGAATGACCTACAAATTACAAGTAAACACTTGGACAAAAATGGATCAATAGAAAGATGAGTGGGTTGCCTGATTACAAACCAATCTTGAGAAGCACAATGCTTGCTTGAGTGGATGTCAACCCATTGTTTTTAATTAAGAAGGATAATAAAGATTAAAAGATATAAATGATGTAAAAGATAATTTTATAAAGATAAATGATTATGGATTATTCAAGATAACAGATAAAATATACAAGATAATAGATGCAGGTATAAACAATACAAAATAAAATTTAATAAAGATTGAATAAATGCATATTATCTATGATTGAAAGATAAGATAAATGGATTATTCAAGCACAAGATGGATAAATTATTTACAAATTTTTAGTAATGGATATCAAAATATTAAAGGATAAATTTAAAAAATAAAATGTAGATTATGCAGGCTTAAGGGACTATGAATTCTATCAAAAATAGACTTCAGGTCTATTTTTGTGTTTTAGCAAGGATCGATGTCGATCCTGTAGGATCAACGTCAATTCAAGTGAATCGATGTTGATTCTATATCAACTTCTAATACTCAAAAATGAAGGATGTTAAATGTTTGTAAAGTTGATAAAATAATGAAAATAGATAGTAGATGATAAAATAGAGATGTTAAAGGACTAATAAATTGCAATGTAAGCCAAAACTAAGTAATACAAAATGTAAAACTGACCTTTAATGAGCAAGGTAAATATAGACAACATGTGCTACAAACATGGGCTTTCAACCTCTAAAATGGCTTGCTATCATATAGATAGGGGTCTAGCAGGGTACATATGTAGTTTCAAAAATAATTCAATAGCATTTTGAAGTCCAAAATTGTAGTCTCGAGCCATGGAGGCTCATTGTGTATATATAGATCGACGCCGATCTATGAGAATAAATTTCGATCATGGAGGATCCATGTCAATTATGGAAAATTGACATCGATTATCCCAATTTGGTCAAAAGTTGGCTTGGGTTGTTTTAAACCACATGCCAAAGTAAGTGAATTTAACACTAAATTGTTTGCATGGGTTTTTGACGAGGGTAAGTTGTTGGAAGGGTTGTTGGGAGGTTGGATATGTTTTGTTTTTTATTTTATTTTATGAATTTTGGTTATTTAAAATATTTTGGGTGGTTAAGAATGGTAAATGGTAATTAATAGGATTAATTACCATGGGTAAATAGGAGGTATATACATAAAATAAACATTTAAGTATAAGAAACTAAATATCCATAATTAAATGTCAGCTTATACCCATAGTTAAATGTCAACTTATACTTTAAGTTATATTTTATGTATATACTTTCAAGGTCTTTGAGACTGGTTTTGGACCTCTAGGAGTTAAGATGCAAAATATAGATTTTTAGAGGTTTCCACCACATTTCAGACTTAGCCTATTTCAGGACTTTAGGATTTCATACTTAACCTATTTCAGGGTTTCAAGCTATGGTGCAGATTTCTAGCATCTACAACATGATTGGATTAAATGGATTTGATTTATTGTTAGTAGATAGAGGTGATTATAGGATGTATTATGAAGTTAGATGGTTAGTGTTTGAATGGTTTGATATGTGTTATGTATGTGATGTATTTTTGGAAATGGAGTAATGATTTGGATTGAGTGAATAGCTAATTTTGATAGTCTTTGCTTGGAGTTCCAACAAGATTTACAACATTATGTTCCGACATGAATTGAACAACCTTGTTTTGATATTGTGTAAGATAACATGTACCAATGATATGAAATAACCATGATGTCTATTGTGTTATACATGTAATTAGTGATAGAGTCATACTTGTAATACTTAGTGCATCATGATATGAAAGATCATAATAACATTGTTTATAATGCACATAGTGATCTAGACTATAAAAAAGAATGAAAACAAGAAAAAAATCATGTGAATAATGAAACCAAGTATGAAAAATAAAGGATAAAAGAAACAAACAACTGTACAATAAAGTAAGTAAAACACAATTTATACAAATAATAAATCAATTAAATGGTCAAAAAAGTAAACAAAATATCTTTTTGTATGTCTTTGGCTAGATTAAAATCCTTTGAGATATGATATATTTGAGAATGTCAATTGTCTAATGGGTAATCCATGTAAAGGATAACTAGGGTATATTGACTAAGGACACTTTGTGTTTGGAATGATTTTAATATTTTGTGGATGATGGTGGTGGTTGAGCTGACCTAAAATACCCTATGTAAATGAGCATTTCCTATATAGTCTGTATGGACCTCATGCTGATGTAGTTCTTCTAATGAGGGAAGAGATGGAAAGTGATGATATTAGGTAAGATGATGATGATGATGATGATGATGATGATGATGATGATTATATGAAAGGTGCCCTCCCATGAAATGATGAGATATGATGGTTTTTATGTTATGGATGGTATTTTTTGTGTTATATGGATGATTAATTGATCTATGGATTATGTACAAGAGTCTACCAAAACATGATCAAATGTGTAGCTATGTAACCGTAAAGATCAAACCTTAAACTAAAATTCCATAGGCAACTAAAAATATGGGATATACATAAATGAATAGGGATTTATAAAAATGGGTAATAGATGAATGGATAATGTTTGGGGATTCCCCCAAGTAACTAGGGTATATATAGACAATGGTCTATGTATGGTGCCAAAAATTGGTTTTCACCAAGGTACTTGTCAAAAGCACTATGAGAATGGTTTTCACTTTTGGACAGTTTTTCTTTTATCTTGTTATTATTACACACACACACACACATAACATTATTAGAGTTTTTTAGGAATGGAAGCATTTGAAGTACATGATGTTCATTAGTTCATTAGGATCTTATCTTTCTTATATTTATAGTTTGTAATCACATGATCCATATTTGGCATTAATGATGTATGGACTTAGCCAATTAGATTCAAACTTACATTTCTTATCATGATTAGTATTGGTGTTCTATTGGTTTATTTTAGAATAGTATCTCTGATTTCAAACTCTCTTACTTTGATTCTCTTGTTATAACTATGAAGGATATGGTTTGGATATATTTACAAATGATTAAGGGCATTATGACATTTCTCATCTAGGAGATCGAGCTCATGTAATCTTGATATGTGATATGAATATTCATCAACAAGATTTTATAGAGAGATTCATAATGATGGAAGCTTAATTTTAATAGGTAAGATGGACTCAGTGTTATAAATAAGCGAATACAAAGTTTCCCTTGTGTGTGTGTAGATGTTAGTATGGTAAGCCCATAGAGTAGGGAAAATTTGTAAATGTCAATCATAGCTAGCATCATTGACAACACATTAAGATTTTGAGAATGTTTTTGTTTGAGGCATTTGCTTGAACATTTCCTTGGGGATAATATGGTGTGGACCATTTGTGCTTGATATGTTATGTTTGGAAAAGGGTCTTGACATATTTATTTTTGAAGGACTTACCATTATTGGATAAATGGAAGAATGATAATACAATAACAAATTACATGGTTTAGGATAAACTTGTAAATTTTTTACCAGTTATGTAGGTTAGTGGAATGGATTCAACCCACTTAGTAAAGTACTCAGTAGTGGTGATTATATACTTATGACCATCTACATAATTAGGATTTATTTTTCTAATGAGGTCTAACCCCCATGTGGAGAAGGGCCATAGAGTGGTAATGGGTTGTAAGGATTGTGATGGAGCATAGGTTAATTCACCATGTTTTTTTTATGGGACACATTTCTTGACATGTTGACATGTATTACATTCCATCATTATCCAGTAATATCTGACATGTATAAGCTTCTTTATAAGGAGCATGTCACTAGTATGAGCACCACAAATTTCATTATGAACTTCCTTAATGATTAATGCCACCTCTTCAGAGTTTAAATAATGTAATAAGGTTCCATCATAACCCCTATGTTAAAATGTGTTTCCAAGGATGGTAAAGTGAGAATCTTGCTAGATGAAGTATTTCTTGTGATTATGGGATAAGTTGGGAAGGATCACATTGTCATGGAGATATGTGTATATATCTTGTTACCAAGGGGAAGTATGACCAACAACCTCATAGACCATTTCAAATTTGGGAGTGACATACACTGTACACATCAAGTGTTTCACAAATAATTGGTTGTGACTATCATCTGGATTCATATCTAGGAGTGAACCAATCATGACCATGGCATCAGCTATCTTATTACTGATTTGAGGGATTTTTTCCAATTATATGGATATAAATCAATGTTTAAGACTATCCACCATCCATTTATAAGAAATTCTCTTATCATCTTTAGATTTGTATTCATCAATTACTTATTTGATGATTAGCCATGAAACCCTAAAAATTAGGAGATGTTGAATGTTCCATTGCATTTCAAGCTTAAGGCTAGACATAAGAGCTTCATATTATTTTATATTATTGGTAAAAGGGATTCCTATTTGAAATGATTTTATAATGAGATCACCGTGTGGAGTGATGTTCAAAATTTAGTCCCCCAAGCCATGACATGTGAAAATCCCATCAAAAGATAATTATCATTCTAATGATTCACTTAAAGGAATTATTCCTTTATTTCTAAAATATATAATGAGAGGATGGGCATCCATCAATGGTGCTTCTATCAAGGTATCTGAAAGTATTTATCCTTTGATATATTTTTGATTGACACATTTTACATTAAACTCACTTAAAAGCATGACCCACTCAGCCAGTCTCCCCATTAGAGGTATTTGGAAAGGAAACACTTAAGTGGATAAAATTTGTTAATTATTTTGGTTTTATTATTGAGCATGTAATGTTGAAGTTTTTGGTAAGGAAAACTATAAGCTAGACATTATTTATCAATTGAATAATACTCTAGTTCATAGGATACTAAGGTTCTACTTAGATAATACACTACTTTTTATGTTCCATGTTCATAATGTTGTGATAAAAATGCCCCCAATGCATATTTTATTATTTAAATATATATTAGTAGAGATTTCACTAGATTTGGTGGCATTAGGACCAATGGATTTGATAGATAGAATTTAAAATTTGAAAATGTTTGTTTTCATTCCTCATTCCAATGAAAAATAGTGTTCTTTTCTAGAATAAATGTGAAAGGATGACATATGTCAGCAAGATGTGATATGAATCTACAAATGAGTTTAATCTTCCCTTGAAAATTATGAATTTGTTTAAGGTTTGTTGGTGGAGGCATTTCTGAGATACTTGTGACCTTTATAGGATCCACCTCTATACCTCTTTGTGATATAATGAAACCCAAAATCTTGCTTGAATTAAACCTAAACACACATTTATCTAGATTGAGATGAACCTTATATTCTCTCAACCTTTTAAAAAAATTGTGTAGTACTATAGGATGATCCACTCTCATTATTTATTTGACAAAATATCATCTACATAGTCTTCAATGATATCATGAAGCATATCATGAAATATGATTGTC
>JARHVA010001087.1:2980000-3205000 GCA_037957365.1 Torreya grandis
TTCACATACATTTAGGCTTGCTTGAGATTTCAGTTAGTTCTCAAGTTTGAAGGAGATGATGTAATGGTGTAGTAGAGTTGGAGTTTATGTGGATGGGAAAAGTGAATAAAATCAATAGAGATAAAAAATACTTAAAATAAAATTAAGGAGGATGGCCAAAATAAGGTTACTTTAAACCCTATAGTATCATGACCAATTAGCTCCTACAACCCTACCTTTTAGTGAGAAAAATGTCTTTTGGTTTTAAGGACATAAGGATAAAATTAGAATTTTATGATTAAATGGTATATTTTAGGATTTTTTATCCCTAAATTAGATCAAATAAAAGTAAACACAGTGAAACAAGGACCTAGACTGTATAACTATAGGTAGAATGTTCAAAACATGAACAACTTGAGGTTTAAGTTCATAAGGAGAGTACTAGAAGGTATGCACGTGAGATGAAGGGAATATAGGAGTCATTAATATTTAGTTTTAGAATCATATTTATCCCAAATAAATGACTAAAATGATTCAAGGCAATGAAAATCCTAAGCATGCCTGATTGAGTACTTATAAACACACAGGCCTATGTGTGTTTAATTATGAAGATATTATTTTATTAAGGGTGAAATGAGATGGGAGCCTAAATATATCTAATATTTTATGAAATTATTTATGGGATATTTTGAAATAGGACATAGGTGTTAAAAAAAACCAATCAAAATAGAGAGCTCTTGTGAACTCAGTGAAGAGGCCTAGTGAGGACTATTCAGGCTTACTCATGAAATTTGAGTAATTTATGCATATAATAAGATATAAATGAAGGGTAATTGGGGGAATGAAAGGTTTATGACCTGATAAGATACCTTATAAAACTAAAAACTCAAAATATTTATTGAAAAATGGTCTAACATAGTCAACTAGGGTCTTTTGCACTATTTTGTTTATAAACCCACTTAGTGTGAACTAATGTGGTGTGTAAAGGGTCTAAAGGAGAAATATGGTAGATATACCATTGGAAGAGGTCAAGGTGTATGTTTTATACTTCCCTAAGGTGTTTTAAATCAATACCAAACTCTAATATTCCATTTTCAAATCACTTTCTCTCGTAAGCTCACCAAATGCATTCTTTCTACCCTGAGAGATGTAGAAACCCAAAACTGGCCACAATTGGATTTCCCACCAGACTTCAAACTGATTCCTACCAACCATTTCAAATTAAGACTTTAAATCACTGAACATCCCAAATTTCTTGTGCATCATTCATCAAAGCTTAGAATTATGTTAAGACATCCTTAATTGGGGTATTCTACCATATGCAACAATAACCTCTCACATATTCATCCCTAATAACCTTGAAGCATTACAACTATCAATTTGGAATATAGAACTATTAAGTGGGGCACTTACACACTTAAATTAAATATTTAAAGAGATAAAAGGCTAATCAAAATCAATTATCTAATTAAACAAGATTAAATTCTTAGTTGAATTATCCATTTGTAATTAATGAATATTATTAAAAAGGAATTTCTAAAATTCAAAGTATCCTATCCTTTCATCATTGCCTTCATGAGTTGTCAATCTCTTTGAAAATATATTATAAATATCTAATTTTGATCCATGATTATTAATTATAAATCATAGTTACTTGACAACTATTAACTCAATTGGAGTTAGTTTCAACTTACCTAAGTTTAGTTTGAACCCATTCCAAGCCTAAACTCAACCTTAACTCACCTTGGGTAAGAGTTAATTCTTAAGGACATAAATACAAGGCCATGCCTATTGGTTTTTAAGTTTTTTTTTTGGAAAGTTACTATACACAAATATCTTCAACAAGCTCTTTGATGTAGTGTTATAATGCTTAAATTCCCTTGCAAGTAGTTTTATAATGCTTAAATCTTAAGCCAAGAAAATCACAAGCCATGATGCCAAGGAGAGAATGAGTCAATCAACCTCCATTTTCAAAGAATTCTTGATGCAAAAACTAAGAAATCCATCCAACAAAACCATTTAAAGCTCCCAAGGAAGGTAAAAGAGTTATTGTCTTTTATGTTTTTATTGTGATTTCATTTAACTTTTGTTATTAAGCTCTCTTTAGTGTTTAGGATATGAGTGTAAGTGTTAGTGTGTTTATTTAAGTTATATTTATTGAAATAACATCATACTAACTTCCCTTCATGGATTCCTATGATCATAAATGGTATTCCTAGTGGGACCCTTCAATAATCCCATACAAACAAGGAGATTAATATGTTACTCTTAGTTTTTCTAATAAATACGTAAGAATCTTCAATATTCAAGTTTTAACTTCATTTTTTCACATAATTATATTTTTAACAACACATAGGTTACATAGAGACTGATCTCAATTCTCCAGAGACTAACAATAATTCTCCAGAGACCAACATTGATTCTCCAAGATTGATGTTGATTATCCCAAAACCAACGTCGATCTTTGTGTGAAGAATAAGGCATGACAAAGATGTGACTGATAGTGTTTTTTCTTGATTTTTTGGATCTTATTTTTTTTAAGAGCTTGTATACCATTTATCTAACCATTTCCTTTCATGATCTAGTGAGAATTGGGGGTTTTAAGCTCAATTTACTAATAACCTTTTTGGTGAAAACTATAGTGTTTTTTTATGTTTTTGTAGGAACCAACGTCGATCTCTATCGATCAATGTCTACCATTGTGTGGATAAATTGACATAAATTTATGTGAACCTACATTGATACCTACATGGATCAAATGTTGATCTCTGAGACATAAAAATAGGAAACGTGAGAGCTCATTATGAAATGTTGTTTTCTCACTCACCTTTGGGTTTCTAAGTAGGCAAACCCTCTAATAAATTGCAGGTCCTAAGGAGGAAAAATCTAAGTTTGAACATGATTAAATATTGCACACTTTGTCTTTGGTGTTTAAAATGAACTTAGCTCTTTTTCATGCCTTAGTTGTTTTTAAATTTTTTTGAAAGTTTTTCCAAAAAAACTAATGCCAAGGGGTTCAAAAATTTCACAACACATCTCATTTTGATGTAATAAAATGAACCTTCACACTTATTTACATACTCCTAAGAGTTGTTCATATTTTTCTTGTGTGTTGAAAGTTATTTATTTAAAAATAATAATTAATTCATGTATGATTTCCCCCTCGTACCCTTTAGGGAACTCGTGTGACCAAAAGTGCTCATTCTTTGACTTAGTTGATTTAGTCCAAAATCATGAAAATAATGTCGTTAAGGCCCTTCCCAAATTTGTATGGTTTGGGTGACCCCAAAATGACCATAAAGTCAAGTTTTTTCACTTGTATTTATATTTTATGCATGTTGGCTTTTGAGCAGGAGTTTGTCACCTCCTCATGGGTTCTCTAGGGAAGCATTGACTTGGGAATTCTTCTCCTAGTATTATTTCAACCCCACTCCATGGTAGGGTATATAAATTGAGATTTTAAATCAATGGGATGGTATTTTGAGTGATTAAAATACTTCCATTAAAAACTTATACCCTTAGAATGTATGATCAACTCAAAAATTGCACTACATAGAGCAAGTGATGGATGTAGTGGTTGTGAAAAGGAAAAGATAATTTCAGAACAAGCCAGTTGACATAGACCCAATTGATGTGAGCATCTATTATGTTAGCCACATTTAAGACCATCTATAAACATTATGACAATTGATAGTTTAAAATAACCCCCTTGTCATGGACATAATGTTGATGCAGGGTGAGTAGCCCAAAGTTCTATGTTGTAGTACAAACTCTTGAGAGAAGAGGGGCCCTAAAAACCCCTAATTTTCATGCATTTTAACTTTTTATATTAACAATTAAAATCATCTCAAGATCAATTATAATGATGGAATTTGATAGTACTATGCAACCTTGTCAGTTTTAGGATTTAAAATATTACACTTAGGTGTTTGTGTCATTTTATTCTTTTCTTAATTAGTTTTGAGTCTAAACTATTTATTTGTTTATATTACCATGCCAAAATGAGTTTTTTTTATACACCAATCCTTTGTTTGAGGAGGCATTATGTCACTTATTTGACATCATACTTATGCCTTGTTATTTTTATCAAACCTTTATTTATGAGTGTCACTTGATTGGAAAGGGTGTCATTATGCTACCTAATTCATTTTCAAACCTTTTTTGCCTTTAAGTCTTGAAAGAAACCATCGATGATATATTTAGAGTGTGATAAAATTGTTATGCTGATAACTCATTTCAAAGACTTATTTTCCTTGTGTCCAAATCTTATTTTCAAAACCAAATCCATGTATGCCTTTTGGATCTTTACCTAGTGTCATTATTCTATTTGTCTTTGTTTAGCTTGTTGTCTATTTTAAAGAAGCCTAGTTTTCCAATGTGATTTTTTAATTAACCTTGACAAGTTCAAATCCAAACATTGATCAATTTCTACCTAGGCCTTGTGTAATTTTGGCCTAGACATCAATCTTTTTATTTTCGGTTGTGTAACTTAGGTTGATTCTTTATTCAATTTGAAAATTATTGTTTGTGCATAGATTTGGGAGAAATAACTTATCTTCCATATGCCTTTTGTTTTATGTCTTTTACCAATTGAAAAAGTCCATTTATAAATTTGATTACCTATTTTATGTCAAAGTGTTTCAAATTTATTAGATTAAATATCTTACCTTGTTTGTTTAAAAGTCTAGCTTTTGTGCCTTTTCCAAAACACCTAGCACGTGCTTGTTTTGAACCTAGATTTTGTGTCTTCTCTGAAAGACCTAACAACTTTTGTTTTCTTAGATTAGACTTGTTTGAAACACTTTATTCATATAGTTTGGAATTCTATTTTTATTTCATCCACTTGACCTTTTTGTGTAAGACATTTAATGTTAGACATTTGATGTTAGACTATTTTGTACTAAGTTTTAGCATAAACCTTTTGGAGATACAACTCCACATTTCGACCAAGTTAGACTCAGTTCAAACCATTTATCCTTTGGACATTATTTTTTAAGATTTTATATAACTTTATACCTTTTTCACACAAAAATCACCATTGATTTGAATATGTCTCGCTATAGTCATAGCGAAGCCATGTACAATCTGGGATATGTAATGTGGTCACACAAGATGACTTTGTTTAAGACCCCTATGGTGATGATGTAGTATATGAGATGGATCCCTATACTAATTAAAAAAATCAATTGGGGGAAAAAATTCAATATCCTTTAGCTCACTATTTGGTCAACATGCCTCCATACTTAGAGTAGGACCAAGAACAAACAACATAGTACCTAGTTAGTGTACCTTCAGTTATATACTAAGTTAAACAAAAATCATACTATGTTATGATGCCATTAACATATGATCCTTATTTTTTTGATTTTCACTTGATTCAAAATAAGGATGAAGTTTTGATTAGATCTATAGAGATAGGGGATAAGTTTCAAGTAGACTTCCCCCATTAAAATTTGCCTAGTCTATTTAGAGTACCTTATAACATTCCTTATAATCAAACCAATGAATAGGCCTATTTTAGAAATCCTCAATCTCTAGTAATGATGTCATATCAAGATCCATGTATGATTGTAATAGGAAAGGGCCTCATGGAGGACCATTTTATACAAATGAAAAAAACATACCAGACCTATTTGAACTTAGCAAACAATTTCAATAACATACCATGTCAAATGTTCTACTTATCAAGCTAGCACCTTCAATAGGAGTCTTAATCGAATTGATAAGTCAAAATTTAGGTATAGACCCATTTTCACAAAGCATTTTGGTTAGATACATGTTCAATTCCCCTATTATTGAAGAAGTGTTTACCACCTCTATGTAGATGAATGTGCCAAACATAATGGATAACATGCAAGTGTTATCTAATCTAGACCAAAGTGGTATAACTAAATAAATAACTAGTCCACAATAAGTTCTTTTAGTGTTGAGGAAAGTAACAATCTGAACATATTATTATTATTGATTTGGTTTTGCAAATCATGTAGCATAAAATAATATAGGATATTGGTTGTTAGAACAACCAATCCTAAATTAGTGTTAACATTATTTGTTAGTTTTTAGTTGTTAACAAGTAACCTATTGTTAGAAATGTGGTTAGATGTATTTTATTATGTGATATAACCTCTCAATTAATACAATAATGTTTGTTGATTGATCAATAAATTATGTATGAGCCTTTAGCTCTGGCCTGATAAAGGCTATTCTCAATATTTGGTATCATAGCAGGTTGTCATGGAGATGTTTGTACCCTCCATCCATGGTTTATGCATTAAAATGGTCTAATGTCTATGCAATGCAACCCATGTGTAAATGCTAATTTTTCCTATTCACCCCTACTTACACTCTGCCAACCATTTACAATGAAAACCACATGCACATTAGCTACCTCCACCATTCACTTGCATCTTTCCTTTCTCCTTTCCGTCATGTTCATCTCTTTTTACATTTTACCCACCCATCTTATTCTCTGTGTGCATTGAAAAATCAAGAAATAATATATATATATATATATATATATATATATATATATATATATATATATATATTATCTTTTGTTTTAATTTTGTCTATGTGTTTTGTTTTATTTCCATGTATTTGGAAAACAAATAAAAAAATGACATATTTGGAAAATCAACACACACACACACACACACACACATTTTATATAGATATTTTTTAATGGAATCATACATATCTATAGCAAATGGCATTGAGGTGTTGAAAGGAACAACATGACTCATCATTAAACATTCAGTGAAATAGATCCATTCATCATCCACATCAACCTAGATTAATAGTAAATCTGATCATAGTTTTTCTATTATGTTCACCACATTTCTACATTTGGTACCATAATCTCCTATTAGAACCTCTTGGTGGTATCTTGTTTGATAGCTCACTTCCTAATGGCATACACAAATTAGATGGTTGAACAAATATTGGATCTCTATTTGATCTTAGAATTTTTGAGCGTAGAATATTTACAAGGTCCAACACTCCACTTTTTGGTTAATATTCACCCACAGATTTACATCTTTCTTGATGTCATTTCACTACATAGGCTATGATGACTTAGTCTTTCTCTCCTTTAGGTCTGACCCCTTATTGACTTGGAAAGCTCCATCTCAATTTGAAATTATTCAACCTCTCCCTAGGTGACATGAACTACAAATTCTCATCTTGGTTTGACCATTTGTCCATTTGATTTTATCCTCACAATAAACTCTACTTTTGATAACTTCATATTTGGTTCATAAAATAATGCATGGTGATCCACTTTTCCCGGTATCATACCTATATTACATTGCCTCAATTGTCAAAGATGTCCATCTTAGTCTCCAGTCTTGGCTTAGTGGATTTATAAAACTTGACTCACTCCACAAACTGCTATGGGTAGCTCCTCACTACCCTCTATCATAGCATCTCTTCTCTTTCACCAAATAATCTACCTCAAATATGCAACCCATGATTTGAATGTATGTTTAGTGTTATGTGTTTTAGGCTCAGGTCATCGATATATGTTTTAATATTAAAAAAAAGATTTTAAGTTGTGTTTAGATTTGTTTTTAGTTTTATCTTATTTAGTTTTATTTGGTTTTATGTAATTCTGTTTAATTTATTATTGTGTTTCATTTTGTTTTAAGTATTAGGGTTAGTGAGTCATTTTTTTATGAGTCATTTAATATTTATTTATTTTAAAGTCATGTTTTAGGTATTACGTGGCATGTTATAGTATATAATTTTAATTTAGGTTTTTAAGTATCCTTATTTATTAAATTTTATTATTGTCTCTTATTTTATGTTTTAGTTTTGTATTTGTTAGTTTTTTAGTAATGTTAAGTTTAGTCTGAAGAATTAAAATTATCATTGTCTATGGGTTTAATTTTATTGTCATTTTTATATTTGTATTAATTAGTATTTTAGGTTTGGAGTCATTTTTTCTATTTTTTTAATTTTTTGTGTTATCAATAAAGTGGTTGATTATTTTTTAAGTCATTTTTGTCAAGAGTCAAGTCCTTTTTAAATTGTGAGATTCAAATAAGTTGGGTAAGAAAAATTTCAATAAAATGGGATTTTTTTTTGTAATGGATGCATTATCAATTAAAACTGACATCCATGAGTTCACTTTAGGAGAGGGAATATTGAGGAAAATAATAATGTGAGTGTATAATGTAAACATATTATTAGTGATTTGGTTGTGCAAATCACGTAGCCTAAAATAATATATGATATTATTTGTTATAAAAAATAATCTTAAATTAATGTTAAAGTTAGTTTTTAGTTGTTAATCATTAACAACTAACCTATTGTTAGAAATGTTTTCAGAAGCATTTTCTTATATATTGTAACCTCTTGATTAATAAAATAATGTTGGTTGATTGGCTGATAAATTATGTATGAGTCTTCAGCTCTAGCCTGATAAAGTCTATTCTCAATATTTAGTTAACACCATGAGTGGTTCACAACATTAGGGGGTAATAGATTCTACTCCCTAACCACAAAAAACTACCTATAATCATCAACTAGCTACTTCTTCAAGCATGCAACCATAAGGGTTAAGTATTCAAATACCAATTAGTACCTTGCTTCAATAAAATGTGATGAATGTTACTCCACCACAACAGGTGATGACTAACATTCCACAATAATAGGCATAGACAAATTTACCAACGTAACAAAGATAAAACATTCTTCCACCTCAACAAGGGTAACTAATGTTCTAAATTGTTGGGTAATGACTAGTATACCCCAATAGTCACAGACTAACATGCCCTCACAAATGTTATATAGTCAATAACATATATCTATTAGTCAATACCAAATTTTGAGCCTCCAACAAGCATCTACTTCCCAAATAGTGTATATGCAACCAAGAGGTTCTACTATTCCACAAGTACTAATTAGGCAACAATTGCCTTTTGTTCCAAATATGCCACAATTCCAATGATAGGGACTTATTTTACAAGTTCTCCTTATTTAACTAGGTTTAACTAGTTGGTAGTAAGTCCCTATTCAACCTTAACAGGCACATTAATTCAACCCAAGCCATATCCTTCCATCTCAACCATAATTCCCTCAAAACTAGGCTTATATACCTAATTTGAACAAAATATTGCATCATGATGCATGTAATTCCAACAATCACATCTTGATCCACACATGCATATTCTTAGTCAATTCCCTAATCAAATCAACATTCAACAACAAACCATGGCTCTAATCTACCCCAGTTAAAAAAATCCACTTTTGACCACCTAACCTCTACCTTAAGCTAATTTTCCATCTAGTTTATTGGCATAAGAGCTACAACAAGTAAAGGATACAATGGTTGTTATCCAAGGAGGGAAACATACCAAGAAATTTAAGTTGGATGACGTGTGTTCCTACCCATTCAACATAGAGTATCTAAAAATACCATTTCCTCCAAGGTAAGAACCATCAAATTTTGACAAACACAAGGGTAAAGGAGACCTTAAGGCCCATTTAATAGGATTCTTTATTGCTTTCCAGATAATGGCTTATAGTGACATATACATTCTACTTTTGTTTCCTCAGATTCTAGTAGGACAAACTTTAGAGTTGCTTTTTGAATTTATTGAAGAACTCAATATCTAATTTTGATGATCTTTCAGACAAGTTTATGAAACATTTCTCCTATAATCTCTAGAAGGAGATTTCATTGGTAGATTTGACTTAAGCCAAAAAAAAGGCCAAAGAAAGTTTTACAAGCTATCTAAAGTGATGAAGAGCACTTTCCAACCATTTCACCCATAATTTACCAAATAAAAAATTAGCCGTTATGTTTACCAAGAATTTGTATAGCAAGATATCTTACCATTTAGAGTTGTAGTGTGTGCATACCTTCAAGGAAATAATCAAAAAAGGTTTGTTAATAAAAAAGGCCTTTATAATAAAGGGATTACCAAGCTTACCTCACCAAATAAAATTAGACCCAAAACCAAGGTAATGGCCAAAATTAGAACCACGACCAAGTCAATGTGTAAGAATAAACACCAGCCTAGACCAATAATTATGAAAATCTAAGCAGTTTAACCATAAAAAGAATGTTTTTGGAATGGATTAATTGAGTTTTGACATGCCCAAATGGTGAAAAAATAATCTGCTCAATCTATTTTGTAAATGTAAATTACTCCTCACAAATAACCTATTCAGTAAGAGTAGCCATCATAGTAGCCTAGACTAGCTCAATAAATGTGCCTCCTCATCATGTCTTTAGTGACCTTGGAGATCCCATTGAAGCCATGTTTTTCTAGCTAGCCACTATTACTTTGATCAGTTGTCTAATTTCAAAGCACTATCTTAAGGGCATTCCCTATCTAAATTTGTATAGGGAGAATGAGTTTTGTGAATATCATTGGGTTAATGGACATAACCTTCATCATTGTGTGTAAATCAAACATCTTATTCAAAATATGTTAAAAAATGGGGAGATAACATTGGATAATAGATCATCTACATCCAATCAAAACTTAGGTATCTATCAAAACCCTTTTCCACAACATAACAATAACAACCAATAATAGTAGCAATAAAGGGTAGAATAATAACAACAATAATATCAATAGTTGAGACAACATATATAATATCAACATCAACAAAACCAATGTTAACCAAATGGACATAACCAAGGCCAAAATGATGTCAATAACTAACAAAATTACCATGTAGTTTCACATGACTACAACAAAGTTGTAGGCTATATTGTGGGTGATCATGTTTTTACCATCTCCATCAGTTTGACACCAATTGTTAACCAAATAGGACCATTGCTAAACAATTCCAACTAGCCAACCTATATCAGTGATCTTTCCTTGACTTGGGATTACATATAAGTGTACCAACAAGCAAGGATTAATAATTTTGGACCTTATACTGATAACTAACCATTATGTCATGACCACATATAAGTGCACCAACAACTAAGACTTATCTTATTTGGTCCCCCCTCTACCATCATTTACTAACAATAATGGTCTTGTATTTAATCTTGAGTGTGCCATCATATCTCAATGGTTAAATATTACCATTCTAGGCTCACAACCATCTACCACTACACCCATACAACCCACCATTTTGGCTAGGGACAAGCCATATGCCACTATGAAATAAAGACATTTGGTATTGTGGAACAACTTTAAAAAATGCCTGCACAAATTTCCATTTTGGATTTGTTGCATACATCTACCATCCACAAGAACATCTTAATAGATTTCATAGGCTAATCCCAAGTTCCAAATGACATAAGCCTAGAAAAATTCTAAGCTTTAGTTGGACATCTATCCCTAGGCTAATAATTAACCTTCGATGAAAGTGATATGTCATCCCTTGACCCTCTCCATAATAATCCATTATACATTAAAGTTGTCATTATTCAACACAAAGTGAAGCACATCCTCATAGATAATGTATCAGGCCTAAATATTGTGTCTCTAAAGTTCATCAAGCTTCTCGAGTACATAATAGTCGATCTCCAACCAAAAAATATCACAATTAAGGCCTACGAAAATGATACATTATGCCATCTATTAGACCTATATTTGACATATAATTTGCTCTTGGGTAGACCTTTGATACATGAGATTCATGTAATCCCTTCAACATTGTACCAGTGTCTCAAATTCTCCCACTTGGGTATGGACGTAACCATTCATGGAGATTTACATCCTTACAAACATTACAAGCATTTAGAGGTTGAGTACAAAACCTATAACTATCATTTTGGCTTGGATATAGTTCTCAAAAAGGATAAGGGGAAATAAATTCTTATTGATTTATCAGAGGCCAATAATATAGACCTAGATATCCTTGATTTATCTTCCCATATCATGCTTCCTAAAATTTCCAATCACTTTACCATCACAACTAATGGCTTAGGATAATATCTGACTCATGACACTTTTCACATTGCCACAAGTCCATAGAACCCTAAGTCTTGTGGAAGACTTAAATCCAAACCTCCTTATAGGAAATGACAACAAAAGGGAAAGGGAAAATTTCATAGTCTAGCTCCCATCATTTTCACACCAACCACTGGCCATGAACAAGACCCACTTACAGATGATAAATCCTAGTTATATAATGACAAAATGGACAATTTTTATAAAAATTCCAAGTATCCTATTCCTAATAAGATCATGAAGAACCCTAAGTATTGTGGAAGACTTAAATCCAAACCTCCTTATAGGAAATGACAACAAAAGGGAAAGGGAAAATTGCATAGTCTAGCTCCCATCATTTTCACACCAACCACTGGCCATGAACAAGACCCACTTACAGATGATAAATCCTAGTTATATAATGACAAAATGGACAATTTTTATAAAAATTCCAAGTATCCTATTCCTAATAAGATCATGAAGAACCCTAAGTCTTGTGGAAGACTTAAATCCAAACTTCCTTATAGGAAATGACAACAAAAGGGAAAGGGAAAATTGCATAGTCTAGCTCCCATCATTTTCACACCAACCACTGGCCATGAACAAGACCCACTTACAGATGATAAATCCTAGTTATATAATGACAAAATGGACAATTTTTATAAAAATTCCAAGTATCCTATTCCTAATAAGATCATGAAGAACCCTAAGTCTTGTGGAAGACTTAAATCCAAACCTCCTTATAGGAAATGACAACAAAAGGGAAAGGGAAAATTGCATAGTCTAGCTCCCATCATTTTCACACCAACCACTGGCCATGAACAAGACCCACTTATAGATGATAAATCCTTGTTATATAATGACAAAATGGACAATTTTTATAAAAATTTCAAGTATCCTATTCCCAATAAGATCATGAAGAAGCATACCTATGAAGGAGGAGGTCTGGGTCCAAATCAGCAAGGAACACTTGAGCCAATCTCTATGATTCAATAAAAAGGAGCCTATGGTGTTGGGTTTAAACCACCTAGGGTGACCCCACATCTCTTATTTATGTTCTAACACCAATGACTAATAAGATGATGCTAGAAGTGAAGCAGAGTTTAATTATAACATTTACAAAGACCTATCCAATACCAATTTATTTGACACTCATGCTATTTATACCCTTAGACTAGTTATTCACCACAGGTCACTTCTTCTTTATCACCCTCAACTTATAACCTAGGACCAACAAGAATCCATAGTGCCTAGAGATGAGTTTGAAAATGATGAGGCCTTTTGAATTTTTTTAGGCCTAAGAGATAATGTTTTGTTTGGAGACCATAAACAAGGGTTCTCCATCAAACTATATATTGTAACCTATTTTGGAGAATGGATGAAAACCCTTAGCCACAAATTAATAAATAAAAAATTAAGGTCCCAAATTTAAAACCTCTTTAAGGCATTTTTGGACCAGGGTAAAAGTAAAGAGAAAGGATAGTCTTCTGGTGAAAACCTATTTTAAAAATCATTAGATGGGGCTGTTCACCTTTCCCCTAATAAAGCTTCGAAGACCACCAAAGATGAACTTGATTATGGGTTCAAGTTTAGTTCTGAAGAGCATCTTGCCTTTGATCAAATCATTCAAGGGTTTTTAATAGTGTTTGTCACATGGCCATACTTACCATTAGGATATTATGATTCATATGTCCTAGGGGAACTTGAAGAGCTAGTCCAAACAAAGGACTTTTTAGCTATAGGCCAATTCAAATCATTGCTAACCATTCTAGAAGATGTTTTGACTCTTTTTGTGAATGACATAATAGAAGTCAATATCGAGACTCTAGATAACCCAAAATGGATCAAATTAGGTGCATCCCTCACTAAGGATAAATGTGACATCTTTAAAGTCCTTTCAAGGGAATTTGTTGACATATTTGCTTTGACATGCCAGGTTTGGACCCCACCTTGGTTGTACACCATCTTGTTGTACATCCTAGTGCCAAAGTCATGAAGCATAAATTGCATAAAATGCACCTCCCATTACTATATTAGTAAAGAAAGAGTTATAAAAACTCTTAAAAGTGAGATGTATTCAACCTATTGAATATTCATAGTGGATCTTAAATACTATTCTATTCAGTAAGAAGCCAAAAGGAATAATAATCTATACTAATTTTAGAGATATAAACAAGGCATGTCTCAAGGATGACTTTTCTCTACCAAACATTGACATGATAGTTGACTCCACAATTGGGTATGAAATGCTTTCATTGATGGATGGATTTTTGTGATATAACCAGATATAGATTGTGATAGAAGACCAACATAAAACATCATTCAACACTATATGGGGAATGTTTTGTTATCAGGGTATGTTATTTGGTCTCAAAAATGCTAGGGTTGTATACCAAAGATCCATGACCATTATATTTCACGATATGATGCATGAAATTTTTAAAGACTATGTTAATGACATACTATAAAAATCAAAACTAGCCATAACTAGATTTTTGATTGAACTTTAGATTGTTTCCCACCAACCATTGAAAATTATGCCTAGGAATCACTAAACGTCCCAACTTTTCTTATGCATCATTTATCAAAGCTTAAAATCATGTTGAGACGTCCCTAATTTGGGTATCTTATCATATGTAATAATAACCTCTCATGGATTCATCCCTAATCACCTTGTAACATCATAACTATCAATTTTTCATATGGACCTATTAAGTGGGCCACTTACACACTTAAATTATATCTTGAGAGAGATAAAATGCTAACCAGAACCAATTATCTAATTAAAAAGTATTAAATGCCTAGTTGAATTATCCATTTACAATTAATGAATATATAAAAAAGGAAATTCCAAAATTTAAAGTATCCTATCCTTTCATCATTTCCTTAATGAGTTGTCAAGCTCTTTAAAAATATCCTAAAATATCTAACTTTGAGAGCCATGCCTAGTAATTGAAAATCATAATATATTGACAACTATTAACTCAACTAGAGCTAGTTTTAACTCACTTATGTTTAGTTTTAACCCATTATAATCCTAAACTTAATCTTAACTCACCTTGGGTAAGACTTAATAAATAAGCCTATAAATACGAGGCCATGCTTATTGGTTTTTAAGATTTTTTGGTGCAAAGTTACTATGCACAAATATATTCAACAAGATATTTTATGTAGTGTTATAATGATTAAATTTCTTTGAAAGTAGTTTTATAATGATCAAATATTAAGCCAATAAAATCACAAGCCATGGTGCCAAGGAGAGAAGGATCCAAACAACCTCCACTGTCAAAGACTTCTTGATGCACAAGTTGAGCAAGCCATTCAACAAAACCATTTGAATCTCCCAAGGAAGGTAAAATAGTTATTACCTTTTATGTTTTTGTTGTGATTTTATTTATATTTTGTTACTAATCTCTCCCTAGTGTCTAGGCTAGGAGTGTAAGTGTTAGTGTGTTTATTTGAGTTATATTGCTTGAATTAATATCATACTAATGTCTATTCTTGATTTCCTATGATCATAAGAGACACATTCTCATACTTGGAATAGTAAGGATGATATGAATGGTATCCCAAGCTCCTATGGGACATTAGGGGCCTTGTCCACTTGTGATTTTTGGAATGTGTTCATTGGTTAAGGGCATGGGCCCTATGAATCATCGTTAAGATGATAAGTGTGTTTTTGACTATTTTGAAGCCATTTTAGACCTAATTGGAGAGATGAGCTTCCAAATTAATTTAAATAGATTTAATGATCTTAAAACCTATTTAAAATCATTGAGAACTACAAGGAGGTTCTAATCATGTATTTTTCTTGTACCTGTACCTGGATGGATTCAGTAAATGTTGTACTTTTATGATATTTTGAGCCAAAAACATGGTAATAAAGACCATGGAAAGATGAAAACCATTGGGAGAGATACTTTTGGATGTGTTATACCTATTTAAGACCAAAATTTCATAGAGGCCACCCTGAAATTGCATCTACAAGTCTAATTTTTAAAGACAGTCTGAAAAAGGCTAGTTTTTTGGACCATTTCATGGTTATCCTATCTACACAGGGTCTTATAAGCTCAAATTTGATATGGAGGATGATTATATTATGGGTAAATTTAATCATAAACTTTATGTAAATTTAACATGTGTGGGAGGCCATTTGAGTAAAAACTTAGTTTAGAGGCATGGAGGCCTAATTGGGGAGAGAGATTAGGTGAAAAGGGATACTTTCACTTACTTTCATGTCATGAAATTTGAATGGAGTTGTAAGGGGATATTGGGTACTCAAAAATATCTTTATTTCCCTAGGATAATTTATAAATTATTCTACACGAGGAGGTTTTCATGTTTTCAGGGCTATAAGGAATTGAGTGCTAGCGAGAGATTTAGGTACAAGATGAAGTCTTGGAGAGATTTGAAGCATCCAAATGAGTTTTTTTAGTTATGATATGATAAATATATTTATTTCATGAAGAGATATTTTATTGGTTATTAAAAATCAATATTTGACACTTGTAAGCAAGGTGAGGCATGGTAGAGCTAAGGGGTTTCAAGACACCTAAAAAGTTACTTGATGATTACCATTGAGATGTCAGTTTGGAGAGTTATTAAGTGGATGAAAGGTGTCAAGATCAAATAAAAATGTATCCCAATAATAATTGATCACTAAGGAGTACCACTTATCACTCTCTAAGCTAAGATAAGGATAGTTTTAGAGAAAAATATAAGGTGTCAAGGAAGGAATGTAACTCCCATGCCATTTGGAGTAAGAAAATACTCTTATCCTTTAAGACTTGATTATACTATTCTCCAACTCATTTCTTGGTTGTAACTCTCATGATACACTTAACACCTCCTCTTCTATGCCCTTATATTTTATTCTCACTCATTTCTCTATAAATTAAGCCTTGATACGTAATGTACGGATCCTCCACTTGGGTATGGTGAAACCCTACCCATTTGTATACCTTTGATTAATGAAATGCAAATAGTTTTACCTTCTCTTATGACTGTACTTAGTGTGTGTGAACTAATGGTTGATATTTTCAAGTGAATTGACTTGTCTTCCTTGGCTTTTTGTCCTTTCTAATACCTAGATGTAGCTTGAAAGCTTCTTTTATAGGTCATGTGAAATGTATAAGTGTGGTGCAATGGTTGAGTGAGACTATCTATCTTTTAGTGTCATTCAAGACCTTTTAGTTAGTCATCCTAGCCTAAGAAACCATCATAAACTTCACATTGAAATGCTCATGTAAAATATATAGATTATGAGCAATGTATGTAATGTTAGTTTTTTGATCTATAAGTGCACATGTAGCTAGTTGTTAGAGATCAACTATTCAGTGTATCACCCTCTTTGTTTTAATGTTATCCTTATCCCTTTTACTTGAAAATTAGTAGTGTAGTAGAGATTAATTGATACATCAAGGGGATTTAACCTTATAACCTAGAGGTTTGATCCATATAAAGGTCACCCATAGCCTAAGATCTATCCCATTGCATAGCTCAAGTTGAGAGGGCTTGAATCAATCTTTGAAGAGTGAAAATTTGAGTTATAATAGTTTTAACAAACCTAGTGGGATTAGGTTTCAATCAAGTGGAGAGTTTTTAATGTTTCTCTTCAATGCACTAACCTTTGGAGGTAGTTAAACAAACATAAATGGTGACTCCAAATGCATTCAATTTGTTATAATAGCCTAAATGACATTTTAAGTAAGTGTTCTTACATTTCTACCTTTATCGTGAGGTCTTATGGCTGATTTTGATTTTGATTTATATTTTAGACAAGTTGGTGGGGCATATTAGACTTATGTTTGTTAGGAACCCCTCCAAGGAAGCAGAATTGATTACTTTTCTTATAAGCAATTAAACACGGAATTATACTAGAATGATTAAGTAACTAGAAACTTGAAACAACAAAGAATTTGAGAGACAATACACAATCTTGTATTAAATACTCTTCAGAAGAAAATACAATAAAGAAGATGCCACTTCTTCTTCCACCTCTAAGGCTTGCCACACCTCAAGGACTTCTTCCCTCAAAGTTCTCTCTCTCTTGCTCAACCACAACCAACTCAACAACCTGAGTTGTTATCCCCTCCTTGAATGCTTCAGCTGATCTCCTTGACCTTACACCTTGCAGATCTCCTTAACCTTGCTTTCTTACTTCAATGCTTTACTTGCCTTAATTACAATACATGCCTCATGGGTCTCTTAAATAGGATCCCATGTATACAATAATTAGACCTCTAATTACAATAATTAGAAACATAAACTCAAGACTTAAATTAGTCTTCAACATGCAAACACTCTCGGACCACTTAAATTAGACGAGTCTAATTCTGGAAATGCATTTTGGAAACACATGCAACTGCATGCACATGCATAAGTGACCGATGTCAGTTTCTTTTCATCTGATCCTAATCGATGTCGATCGATCCCTGGTCCCTACCTGATTGACGTTGGAAATACTACCGATGCTAGTTACTGGTTGCACTCAGTAACTCCCTGATTAACACCCTGGTGATAGCTCCATAACTTAACAATCTCCCACTTGGAGATAAATAGCTGCACCTGTACAACAACCTCCACTAACCATCTCAGGCACCTCCATCTTCAATCTCAATTTTGAATACCAATCACCACACATCCTGTGATGCTATACCTGTCATCCAAGTCCCCTACCACATCTAAACTTTTTGACAACTCCCACTGGAGACAAAATCAACCTGTGATCTTCCATGTCTCTTATGCCAAAGAATCTTGCTGCTCCCAAATTCTTCATGACATACCTCTGAACTAACTTTACCCTTAGCTTAGAAACTCCCTGTATATGTAACCCTGCAACAAGCACACAATACAATAACAAGATAATGTAGCTAATATTATCCAACCTAGTAAAGAGAAATACAATGGTCAAACCTCCATTGTCCTGCAACCTGCTCAAGACCATATACCCTGGCCTTCTATCTCATGTGTCCATCCACTCTCTTCTCTAACTTGGGAATCCATCCCTCTCTCAGTGCTTTCTTCCAGCTGACAACTCCACCAACAAACTCCTATTTGGTTCTTCTCCAAGGACTCACACTCCTCATCCATGCCAAGCTCCCACTGTTTCTAGATTCTACCTGCATTGCCTCTTCACATCTTCTTGGTTCTCGACCATCAGTAAGCAACAAGTAATATAAAGAAGGTGAACAATGAATATGAGGTCCACTTACCCTTTTAGTCCTCCATATGGGCGTTTGAGACTTCTTGACAGCTTGCTATCCACCCAACATCCATTCCAGTGACCAATCTCAGCCATCTCCCAGTCTGCACCCGACCGATGTCAGTTCCCTACACTGACCCTGACTGTTGATGTCATTTCCCTAGCTGACACTGGTATCCCTTCTACCGATGTTGATTCCTATCTGACCGATGTCAGTCTTCTCCTACCTGACACTATTGACTCTACTAGTCTGCACATGACTGATGTCGGTACCTGCCTGACCGATGTTGGTTCCATGTGACCAACATCGGTAACTATGTGTTCCTATAAGTGATGAATTATTTATCCACAAGCTCATCTTGGATCATAACCCTATCCATACTACCTTGCTCAAAATTATTTAGCCCCTGTGACTGATCTCTGTCCATCATCTCCTCCATAAACACCAAGGCTTCCCTGTTCTTGTCAAAGACATCAAATTTCCTTTTCCTACAATGAACTCAATCTATGCCTTCTGAATCTGAACTCATACCTTTTGACTCAAGAACATCCATTACCTTCTTATTCATGTGACCAAGCCTATTAAGCCACATCTTCGAATCTACAGTTGAAGTAGATAAACCAGAAGTAGAATAAGTAATACAAGTAGATAGATAAAGAGTACCTACTTTCTTACCTCTTGCTAAAATAAGTGCACCCTTGGTAACATTCCAAGAATCCACTGTGTGGGTTACTGTGCATCCCTCATCACCCAACTTTCCTATAGAAACCAAACTCTACTTCAAGACTGGGACATGCATAACCTCCTTCAACACCCATGTGTTCCCTGTCTGCAATTCTAGCTGCACTTTCCCTTTGCCAACCATTTTACAAGGCGTACCATCCCCTAAATAAAGCTCTCCAAAGTCTCCCTGGACATACTCATGGAACAAATCTCTATTTGGGGTTGCATGAAAAGAAGCACCAGAATCTAAAACCCATGATTCTAACTGACTATCCAAAGAAAGTATGAGAGCATCCTGTGCCACAATACCTACATCTTTTGCTTCTTCATTACCTTCATGTTGATTTTTTTATCCTTCAACCAACAATCTTTCTTTGTGTGTCCTCTCTTTCCAAAAAACTAGCAGGTGATACCTCTGGATTCGGATCTCCTTCCCATCTTTGACTTTGATTTTCCTTGCTCGACCTTCTCTCTTTGCCTTCCCCTACTTTCTGCACTTAGAGCATTCCCTGATGATTCACCTATGCTTTTCCTGTGTATTTCTTCATTCAAGATTACACTCACAACATCATCAACTTTTAAGATTTTAGAAGCAGATGCAAAATTACTTACTACCATTACCAAACTATCCCAACTTTCAGGTAAAGAGCATAAAATTAAGAGAGCCTTTACTTCATCATCAAAAATAATATTGACTGAAGCTAACTGGTTTACCAAACCATGGAAATCACTAAGATGAGTATATACCAATCCACCTTCCTGCATTTGCAAAGTAAATAACTGCTTCATAAGAAATACCTTATTTGAAGCCGAGGGCTTTTCATATAAATTTGCCAAAGATTTTATCAACTCTTCTGTTGTCTTACACTGTGATAAGTTGGAAATCACAGACAATGCAAGGCTCAACCTTATGGATCCCAGAGCCTTTTGATCAAGAACATTCTATTCTTCATCCTTCATCTCTATGGGCTTGCATGCAACCCCACCCAATGGTAAGTACAATTTTTTTGATACAAATAATCTTCTATCTGCATCCTCCAATGTTGATAATTCTTGTTGTTAAACTTCTCCATTTGTAGCTTACTTTCTTCTGCCATTGTTGTACTCCCACTCAATCAAAAACCCCTGAGAATGACCTGTAATCAAACAATAACCTACTCCCTGCAACCTTAGCTTTGATACCAACTGTTAGGAACCCCTCCAAGGAAGCACAATTGATTACTTTTCTTATAAGCAATTAAACACGGAATTATACCAAAATGATTAAGTAACTAGAAACTTGAAATAGCAAAGAATTTGAGAGATAAGACACAATCTTGTATTAAATACTCTTTAGAAGAAAATACAATAAAGAAGATGCCACTTCTTCTTCCACCTCTAAGGCTTGCCACACCTCAAGGACTTCTTCCCTCAAAGTTCTCTCTCTCTTGCTCAACCACAACCAACTCAACAACCTGAGTTGTTATCCCCTCCTTGAATGCTTCAACTGATCTCCTTGACCTTACACCTTGCAGATCTCCTTGACCTTGCTTTCTTGCTTCAATGCTTTACTTGCCTTAATTACAATACATGCCTCATGGGTCTTTTAAATAGGATCCCATGCATACAATAAGTAGACCTCTAATTACAATAATCAGAAACATAGACTCAAGACTTAAATTACTCTTCAACATGCAAACACTCTCAGACCACTTAAATTAGATGAGTCTAATTTTGGAAACACATGCAACTGCATGCACATGCACAAGTAACCAACATCAGTTTCTTTCTGTCTACTCCTGACCGATGTTGGCCGATCCCTGGTCCCTGCCTGACCGACGTTGGCAATACTGTCGATGCCGGTTACTGGTTGCACTTAGTAACTCCATGATTAGCACCCTGGTGAAGCTTTTAGCTCCACAACTTAATAATGTTGATCCTTATCAATAGTAAACTAACCCTTACCAACAACCTAATGAGTCATATTAGACCTTTAATGAGACATATCCATTATACAATGAGCCTACTTTTCCTTCATATGAGTTTATTTACCCATATGATCAACATTTCTATCAATCATACCAAGATAGTGTACCTCCTTGTTATCCCTCTGATTCCTCTAATCAACCTTCTCAAGAACATGTTACTTTTAATCAAGATATCCATGTTTCAAATCAATCCATCTTAAGTTTCAAGAAAACCCTCTTGGGCTATGAAAGGTACATGATAGGGCTTAACACACAAAATGATTATGGTCAAAATCTTACTAGTCATCCCATGCATAATGTGAGAGACTCATTTCAGATGATGAAGAGAGAGTGGGCACCTATTGAGAGAGAAAATTGGCAAAGACTCACAAGTGATATGATGGACATAAGTGGCCTGATTCAAGGCACAAAAGATAAGCTAAGCATTCATGAAGGAAAACTAGTTCAATGCTATCATCCCCAAGTGCCTTCATATATATCACATCATCCCTCTTATGTGCCATCTATTCTCCCTCAAAATACTAGTTCAAGTGAGCTTCAAAGTCTCCCAATCCCTTCACACACCCTCAAGCTTTCCCTTCATGGAAATCAATCCAAAAGAACAATAAAAAAAGAAAGAGATTATTATTGAGTAGCCTATTATTGAAAATCAAAATAAATCAGAATTAGAAATCTTAATTTCTACTTATATGGAAGAGAATGAAGCCACCTTGGCACAAAATTCTACTCCTCTTCCTCAAGAACCTCCCAAGAAGTCATTTAAGATTCTAAGTGGGAATCAAGCAGTGAAATCATGGGATAGGCAAAGTGGAACAAGCATAGATTAGGGATTTGATATCAAGGAATAATATAAACCTATTCAAAGTCCCCATCCCTCCTCAAAATTCTAAATCCTTCCCATCTTGGAAGGTAATTCAAATAAATAAAGATATTCTTGTTGATAAAGTTGAAAAACCTAAGAAGTTTCCATCTTGGAAATCCATTCAAAAGAGTATTCAAAATAATAATGAGGTCCTTGTGGAGAATAATTAAAGTCAAAACATTAAAAATATGGAGGGATTCATTGATGAATGGAGGGAAGAGAAGAACAAGCACATTGAGCATGAGAGTTCAAAATTGGTTTGTGTTGTTGAACAACCTCTTCTTGATCAAAACATCCAAGTTACAGCTAAATATTAATTTCAAGGATGCTATGAATATGAAATTTCAAGTGTATGTGAAGAGGAGTTAACTATTATAACACCAATTGGTGAAGATATATGTAAACTAGATTTTGAATTTGAAGAGGAAGGTAACCTTGATGAGGGTCAAGTTGATCAAATGATACTAGAATTTGAGAGATATAACATTCCTCAATATGAACAATCTAATCATTTTTTTATAATAGATGAGGAATATTATAATGATCTATTAAATGTGTAAAAAAATTGTTTTGATCCCCAAGAGCATGATCAAGGAAGTACATCTTCTAACTCCTCAAATTATGTTGTGACTACTTCTATACTAGCTCGTATCAAGATTAATGAAGGTCTAAGTGAAATAGAACAAGGTGAATATCAATTTAAGGACTTGTTTGAGATCACAATATCAGGTTAATTTATTCTAGATACATGTCATGATCTCATTTAAATTGAGGAAGGTATTTTTATCAATCAAGAGGAAGGCAACTCTCCAATCTTTCCATCTCAAGATGCTACTCCATTTCAAGATGACTTGTTTGATGTATTTAAACATTGTTATCAACTTCTCATTCCATTTACATTTTATTCTTCAATCTTGGAAAATGAAACTAAACTTCATTGGCCTCAAGCTCTTAAGAAGCAAGATATACTTCTCCTTAAAGCCAGCAATACAAACATGCCAAGAGATTCATATAAGATTGTTTAGTTTGATCAAGAGTAACTTATGGATAAGGTTAAAATTAGATTTTTTGTTCCAAATTAAAAAGTTTGGAATGATTATGATTTGGTGCTTGACTCAAATTGTTAGCCCTTATACCCAGGAATGAAACAACAAGGTCCGGTTGCTAGTCAAAGAGGCTATGAGCATTCTAACATCTCCAAATGCAAGGAGACCACCAAAGATGTTAGCCAAAATTTGGTTACCATAAACTAGGATTATAAAAAACTTGATGTTCATGCCACACTACCCTACTCTTAACCCATCCCATGCTTTATGAGGTATTGAAATGTTCTTCTTAAGGTCTTATTTAGCATAGTTTAAGGTTGTTTGTACAATATTAAGGTAATGTCTTATTTTTTCTTGTGTTAGGTTTAGTCATAAAGTGAACATAGGATTGTTTGTATAAAAGATGTCATAGGTTGAAAGGTAATTATAAAGGTAATATCATTCTTTGACCATATGTTATGAATATTTTACATGTGTTTGGAAAGATTAAGGTTCATTTGTGAAGATTAAGGTAAAGTGTTTACAAGGGAAAAATACATATAGTCAAAATTTAATGCATGACAAAGCCAATAAAGATTCAATTCCAATTTAATCACACTTATAAAATCTTATAATGTATTTATATAACTCTCACATATGTCAAGAATGTCAATTGAGGTTAGTTTTGTAGGTTAAATTCTAATATTAAAAGAATCACTCCTTTACAGGAAGTTATAGGCACTTGTACAGACTTGGGAGATCCATTTTTAGGTGATGGTAGTTTAGTGGTGTTTCTTAACCTTATATGGGACATATACATGATTTAAAAGCTTTTATAGGTCCAAATATTTCAAAAATTACATCAAGAACTCCATCAGCCTCTTGGCAGACTAGCAAAAGGTAATTTCACATGCTTGGTACAGATAGGAGAGAGAAGAATAGGTACTGAGCTATTGAAAAAATATGGTGACTCTAATGACCTTGATATTCCATGAATTATTCATGAGTTTAAGGGGATAAACTTTCTAAATGATTGCTAAGAAGTTAAGGTGGTCTTAAAGATAACTTAAACCCCAAGGTCTCTATTTTGAGCATGTTTTAGGCATAAATGAACTAGTAAAGGTAAGGTGAGTGATGTAAATGAATCCTCAAACCCCAAGAAACATCTTCACACTTTCATCCCCCATCATATTGACACATGTGGCATTAGGAAGTGAGTAAAAGTTCTCCATAAGATAAGGTGTAGGTTTACATGACAAAGTTGGAAAGTTTTTGCATATTTAAATGTATACCAATGATTATATAATGTTTTAATAATATTATCACTTCATTTATAGCTATCCAAAAATCTAATAATTTTGTACTAACCTTCCAAGAGGTCACATTTTCGAAGGTGTATGAAGGCTATAATTTTTTGAGAGGAGTAATGAATCAATGGATAGTATTATCAAAGGATTTAAATGATCATAATAGCCTCATGTAAAGACTAAAATATGAAAATATAGACCTATAGGTTTGTAGGTTCGTAGGTCTACATTCAGGTGAGATGCATAATTTGAAGATGAAGAGAGAATAAGTTTTTAGTCTTGAAGTGATGGTAAGGACCCTAATACTAATAGCAATTCCATTTCATATACCATATTGGGTTAAAGATAAAATATAATCAAGATACCCAATGACTATATATAGGCTTGTTTGAACATTTTAGGTTAGTCTTCAGGATTGAGGGAGAATATGTAACATATGCATTAGAGTTTGAGGTTTTTGATGGATAGGTAGTATGTATGAATTCCCTAAATCATGAAAATATCCTGAATACCCTCAAAAATGATATAAGAGACCCCATATTAAGCTCATAGTCATTCAACTTATTCACCTACATTCAAGCTTGCTTTAGATTTTAGTTAGTTTTCAAGTTTTAAGGAGATGATGTAATGGTGCAATATATTTGGGGTTTAGGTGGATGTTAAAAGTGGATAAAATCACTAGAGACAAAAAAGACCTAAAATAATATCATGGAGGATGGTCAAAACAAGGTCACTTTAAAAATTGCAATAGCACAACCAATTAGTTCTTACAGCCTACCTTTTAGTGAGAAAGACATATTTTGGTTTGAAGGACATAAATATCTAAGTATATGATGATGATTCAATGGGATATTCTAGGATTTTTTAATCCATAAAGTAGAGAAACAAAAATAAAACATAAAACATAAAACATAGTGAAATGAATACCTAGACTGTATACCTATAAGCAAAATGTTCAAAACATTAACAACTTGATGTCTGAGATTATAAGGAGAGTAATTCAAGGTATACATATGAGATGAGGGGAAAAGATGATTCCTTCATATTTAGGTTGAGCCTCACAATGCTTCCCATTGAATAACTAAAATGATTCATGACAATGGAAAGCCTAAGCTAGCTTGATTGAGTACTTATAAACACATAGGCCTATGTGTGTTTAATTATGAAGAGATTGTTTGATTGAAGGTGAAATGAGATGGGAGCCTAAATAAGTCTAATATTTTATGAAATACCTTAGGGGATATTGTAAAAGAGGACACATGTGTTACAAAGAACCAATCAAAATAGAGATCTCTTGTGAACTTAGTCAAGAGGCCCAGTGAGGATTATTCAAACCTACTCATGAAATTTGAGTGATTTGTGCATATAATGAGCTAGAAATGAAGTTTAAGAGGGGAATTAAATTTTTATGACCTAATTATAGAGTTAAAAAACTCAAAAATCTAAAGATTTAGTGAAAAGGGGTCTAGCATATTCAACTAGGGTCTTTTGCACTATTTTGTTTAGAAACCCTAGTGTGAACTAATGGGGTGTGTAGAGGGTTTGAATGATAAATATGGTAGACAAACCATTGGAATAGGTCAAGGTGGATGTTTTATATCTCCATAAGGTTTTTATAATTAAATTAAAACTCTAATATTCCATTTCCAACTCACTTTCTCTCTCAAGCTCATCAAATGCATTCTTTCTAACCTAAGAGATGCCTTCTCATGATTGGAAAAGTATGGAAGAGATTCATGGGATTAAAAGATCATAGGGATGTTATGGGGTTTTATCCACTTATGATTTTTGGAATTTTTTCATTGGTTAAGGCCCTGTACTTTATGAATCACTGTTAAGATGATAAGTGTGTTTTTGGTTGTCTAGAAGCCAGTTTTGACCTGATTAGAGAGATGAGATTCCCAATTAGTTGAAATAGTTTTATTTAATCCTAAGACCTACTAAAAATAATTTATCACTCTAAGGAGGTTATCATCATATACTTTGATTGTACCTGTACCTATAGGAATTCAATAAATGTTGTACTTTTATGAAATTTTTAGCCCACAATAGGGTAATGAAGATCATGGATAGATGAAAACCATTAGGATAGATAATGTAGGATGTATTATACCTATTAAATGAAAAAATATGTATATACCACCCTTAAATTATATCTATAGGTCTGATTTTTAAAGGTGGTCTATAAAAGGCTTGAGAAAGGCTACTTTCTTGGACCATTTCGTGGTTCTCATATCTACACAAGGCCTCAAAATATTAAATTTTGTATGGAAGATGGTTATAGGTTAGGTAAAGTGAATCAAACACTTTATGGAATTTTCACGTGTGTTGGATTCCATTTGAGAAAAAAATTAGTTTTTAGGCATGGATGCCTAATTAAGGCTTAATTAAGGAGAGAGAATAGGTGAAAAAGGATACTTCCACTCACTTTCAGGTCATAAAATTTGGCATGGATCTATAAGGGGATACTGGGTACTCAAAATTAACATATGTACACTATTATACATAAGTATGTTTACATGTCTTGAGGGCTATAAGGAATTAAGTGCTAATGAGAGCTTTAGGTACAAGATGAAGTCTTGGAGAGAGTTTGAGGCCTCAAAATGATTTAAGGTATGATATGATATGAATAGTCCTTTCATGGAGATTAATTGAATTGGTGGAAAAAAATCAAGATTTGACACTTGCAACCAAGGTGACACATGATAGAACTAAGGGTTTTCAAGACACCTAAAGTGTTACTTGATGATTAACACTGAGATATCAAAAGCAGATGAAAGGTGTCAATAGTATAGAAAAATGTAACTCAAGAAGATTTTATCACTAAGGAGTACCAATTATAACTTTCTATATGAAGAGAAGGATAATTTTAGAGAAGAAGACAAGGTGTCAAGTGAGGAATGTAACTCCCACACCATTTAGAGTAGGAAATCACACTTGTAATTTGATACTTGATTCAACTATTCTTCTACTCCTTTCTTGGTTTTAACTCTCATGAGAAACTTGTCACCTCTATCTCTTACACCCTTCTCTCTTATCCTCTCTCATTTCTCTATAAATTCAGCTTTGATAGGCTATGCATGGATCATCCACTTGGGTATGGTGAAGCCTTGACCATTTGTATGCCTTTGATTACTGAAATGTAACTATTTTTACCTCCTCTTATTAATATACTTAGTGTACATAAATTAATAATTGATCTTGTCAAGTGAATTGACTTGTCTTCCTTGACATGTTGTCCTTTCTAACACCTAAATGTAGCTTGAAATATTTTTTTGCATGTCATGTGAAGTGTATAAGTGTCATGAAAGGGTTTAGCAAACTTGTCTATCCTTTAGTGTCATTCAATACCTCTTGGTTAGTCCTTGAAAGAGTTATCAAAACTCTTTAGCCAAGATTTCTTCAGTGGATCATTACCACAACCATTGATGCTTCAACATATACTCATAAGAAACCAATTGAAAATAAAATAATTTGTTATACACAAAAAATATTTCCAAAAGATTATGAAACATAAAGAAGCATAATGAAGCATGTATATTAAAATGAGATCACTTACTTATATAGACAAGGAAAAAGAATATATAAGCTAAACTAGGCAACGTGCGATAAACCTCCACATAAGACGAACCTAGAAAGCATGAGTAATAAGATACTATAACACCCCCCTCAAGTGAAGCTAGGGGATAAAAATAGAGGATGAAATGTGAAGTCACATGTCCCTATGGATTATAATTCATCATGATAGAGTACATGGATGTCAAGTTGCTATATTTTCCAAGTCAATATAGGAAAGGTGCTAAATACGAGGATCAGTGAACATAAACACTATGCTCTAAATTAATAGGTATAATGATGAACTTGAGTAAGAATATCTTAAACATTATCCAATAATATGGTGATAAGTGATCATAAATATTGGTGGAGCTGCCACATTGGTGTCACTAGTGGGGATACTACACTAGTGTCACTATAAGGATCACTAAGAAGGGCATGGAGTCAAGTAATAATCCTTATATGGATTGTAACAAAGTGCTTGAATAAGATACCCATGTACAAAGGAGAAATCCAAAATATACTCAAAAAGTAAAAAATACATATAACTCTCATAAAGTGGATAAAAAGAGAGAAAACCAATAGGGAAAACTCCCCCCCAAAAGCGAAAAATAATAAGAGATTTCAAAAGGCCCCAAAAAAATGATGTTGAAGTAGTTTGGAGTCACAAAAGAACTCAATCTACATGAGTGGTCTAAATCCACTTCTCCATCACAAAAAATAACTGACACTGGGATTCACCAAAATCACTTCAATCAAGAAGACTATCAATGGCAATGAAATTACAAAAGAATACTGCATGTTCAAGGAATGCTCAACACCAAGAAGTAGAATGTACACACCCGCTTATATTATTGAATGGATGGAGTGGAGAAATAAAGGTGTTTTCATGAGTGGTCTGAATCCACTACTCAAACACCAAACAAGCTAACACTGTATACACTAGGATAGATCTAAACAAAGAGACTATCATCTATAAAAAAAGGTGTCGAAAGTATAGAAAAAGTTTCTCAAAGATGATGACCCATGGCGGTGATGGAAAATAAAAGAAAATGATGAAGTGAATAGGTTCCCAAATAGATCACATAAATGTATGAAGGTAGATAAGGCTAAATCAACAAACCCCCCATGGTACTTTATAAATAAGTACAAGTACAATATAAACCATACACAAAAAATATGATATGGAAACAAGGAAGACACTAAACTTTACCAGAATAAATATAAATGAGGAGACTATTGAATTGTTATGTAATCCATCAAGATAAAGATGATTCAAATATAAAGGAGTGAAAAAGTGTCTAAATAGATGAAGGTGAGGTGCTAAGAAATGGGCCTTGAGGAGACATGACACAAACTATCAATGTGTCAAAGTACTAATACATGTTGTGGGCTGATGGAAAAGTGAGGAAAATGGTTAAAAGATCCATAATGTATGCAAACAAACCATAAAACAATCAACAACTAAAAATAATATGTAAAATAGATATAAAAGGATGTCAGACTCAACCAAAAATGTATTCAAGATAGTGCGTGTGTAAAGTAAAATGTAGGGCCCATAGCACAGGAAAACCCCCATAGTAGTGATAATGAAAAGTTAAGAATATGACACTAGACTCAACCAAAAATATGTCCATGAGGGCAACAAATGATGATAATAAAATTGAGAATAGGCAAGAAGGAAGTTTATGTTTCTTGTGAGGGGGTCTAACCTCCTGTCAAACCAAACATCACCCTTCCATCTTTGACAAACAAAAGAGATAAGGTATATGAAAAATAATGAATAATCCCTCAAAAAATACTCATAATATAGCAAAATGTGTCACCACAAACTATAGCAAAGGCAATGCAACCAATGTGAAGAGACCCCCTAGAATGTCACTTTATATTTTAGTGAATTTTACAATATAAATAGGACCAATGCATGGGAAATTAAAAAACATAAAATTTTACAAATAATGGTACTCAATTTTAAGTTATCGATCAAAAGTTATTAAATAATTATGTTCCCATCAATAAGGCCTATTTAATAAAAATTTTCACTAAAAATTCAAAAAAGTATTGAAGCTAAGATGGACCTAGGATTTCAAACACTCATTAGAACTGACATAAAACCAAAAATCTCCTAAAGCCAATAGCAGTAAAAAATTAATTTGCCAATGACTTGTATGCATGTGCAAGTGAATTGGACTCACTCCTTAAGAAAAAAATAACTTGTAAAATAAATAATGTATGCACAAGTTATTTTTGAGAGGAGAGGAAGTGATTTATAGTTTTCAAAGAACCTCCTAGTCCATGCAAAGGATGAGGTGATAGGAAGAGAAAATAAAAAATGTGGGTCCCACACACCACCTTATCTCCTTCCCAATGTACTTTTAACACTACAAAAATAAAACCATAAAATATGTAGGCAATTTTAGATCCAAAAAAGATGTATGTAATGCCAAGAATATACAAAGCTAGATCCAAACAAAATGTCCATATTTCTAAGAATCTACAAAACTAGATCCAATCAAATAGCCAGATCTAACTTTATGAGTTGAGAAAGCAATGACAAATCCATAATGGAAAGAAACCTAAAAATTGAGTAATGGATATTAGAGGGTGGCTTTATTACCATGAAAGAGCTATTAAAATTCTTCAGCCAAGATCTCTCGAATGGATCATTAACATATCCATTGATACTTCAACATATACTCTGAAGAAACCAATTGAAAACAAAATTAATTGTTATACATAAATGGGATTTGTAAAATATTATGAAACATAAAGAATCATAATGAAGCATGTATATTACAATGAGATCACTTGTTTATATGGGCAAGGAAAAACAATATGCAATCTAAAATAGGCAATGTGACAAACCTAGCATGCATGAGTAATAAGATACTCTAACAATCTTCCTAACCTAAGCAACCATCACAACATTCACATTGAAACACTCACGTGAAAGATTAAGATTAGGAGCAGTGTATGTAAGGTTAATTTTCTTGATCTATAAGTGCACATATAGCTGGTTGGTAGAGATCAACTATTTGATGTATCACCCCCTTTGTTTTTATGTTATCCTTTTCCCTTTTCAATAAAAATTAGTAATGTATTGGATACATCAAGGGGAACTATCCATATAACCTAAAGGATTGATCCATCTAAAGGTAAGGTTCATTTTAAGAGGCCATGATAGGACCCCCTAAGTTTGTTTAGGCAAATCAAATTCACAACCTTGGCAAATTTGAGTGTACATAGGAGGATAAAAATTGCCTTGTTTATTTTTTATACAACTTCCTGATAGAATTATATTAGGGTGATAGGGCACTACTCTACTGACACTCATCACTATGCTACTAGGTGATACCATGCTATCGAGTGGTACTATGCTATCATGTGATAGTATGTTGTCATGCAACATCATGCCACCACATTATACCATGCTATTAGGTGGTACCAAGCTATCAGGTAGCATTATACTATCATACAATAATATGCTGTCATGTGATATCATACTACCACATGACACCATGTTACTGAGCATCACTATGCCACTATGCACCATTATGCTATCAAGAGACACTATGCCCCCAGGTGACATCATGTTATCATATAACACTATGTTTTCATGCGATGCAATGTTGTTGGGTGATGTAACATTATTGAGTGGAATTATGTGGTTGGTGTTATACCTAATTTTCACATCTCTCTATTTTTTCTTAAATAATATGCCATTATTCATACTCTACCATAGTGATGACTCAGTCATAAAAATTGTAATTGAGGACCCTATGTCAATTAGTGAAATTAATAAATATTAATGATTTTAATTTAAAAATTTGGTAATTATAGTATTTGTGAATTCATATATGCATTATAGTGGTTTCAAAAACATTTGTGGATTAATGAATAAAATTGGCATATATATATGATTAAATGAATGTTACAGTTTCAATTGCAAATGAATCGACAAACAAATTATAAAATTTTAGAAATTGGAGATCCAATTTGAAAAACATAGTGCTCATTATGGTTTTATCAAAGTTGAAAGCTTTTTCATATTATCTTCATGCAAAATCTGGTTATAAACAAAATTGACATTGGTTTATATTGATATGTTTTAAGGTGGTTGAAACTTGAACCATGAGGTTTAAATATACATAATATGATTAATGAAAATTTTATTTAAAATATTTATGTATAAAAAGGTGAATTAGTTGATTCAAGATTTGTTTCATGAGTTTAAAGGCATATGAGTTTATTTGAAAATCCTTACGTATATTTTCACAAGGATTAACATTGTTAGAATTGAGACCTTTGATAATATAAAGGGGCTTTATTTATCACATGGTTTCATTTTAAGACCTAGGGAGTCATGATCCTAGGGTATTCATATTTGTTGAAATTATGAATCCATAATGAATTTTGTTTATTTATTTTATGTATAGCTTCTAAGGATCATCATGAAGTTTCAATAATTTACTAAGTCTTAAGGCTCCTTTGGAATGATGACATAGAAAGAGCAAAGTATCTATTAGTTTGTGAGTTGGACATCAATTGGCAAAGATAGACACTGAGGTAATATGAGTTGGAATGGATATTAAATGTGAAGGTATGGCTTTGAAATCTTGAGATTGGTAAGCAAATTTGGTGTTATGTTGGCATTTATGGCTAACTGATCACCTTGAGTCACAAGAATCAGTTGAATGTTTATCTAAGACTTAGTGTGAATGAAGGATGTCTCTCATTTTGGTTATTCTAATAAATAAGTTGACATAATTTTTAAGTACACAATTGGTAATTATAAGCCAATGAAAATAAAATACATCATTATGTGGTTACGGTAGTGAAGTTGGCAAATAAAAGTTTTGATTTTTCTTGGTTATTGTTATTCACTCCAAGTTTGTTTATGAAAGTTGAGCTCTAGTATTTTAGGGTCGTGGAGAAGTTTTGAAGATTTTAGGAACATACCAAGTATGTCTATGCTAGTTTCGATCATTATTTTTCCAAAAAATTTTGGTAATGAATAAAGGTTTATGATGAAATGATGAAATTTTGAGAACTTATTTTGAATAGCTCTGAAAAATGTGAGAAATGGTTTAAGGTTTCAAGAAACCTTCCAACATACAATTTTTATAAGAGTTTTGTGTTCTTTGTTCCTTATATGTTTTAGGTTGAAAGCTTTTCAAACTTAAGTATTGGTGTCATTGGATCTTTGTCTTTTGATGAACTTGAAGCATTTGATGAAAGATTTTTAAACATAGGTTCCTTTTTATATTTTTAGCATGGTTGAGATTTCTTTTCATTTTGAGAGCTATGAAATTTGAAAGGATTTTTGGATTTGGTCACCCTATAGATATAAAGATAACTATTTTGGTTATAAATATTCATCTAATAGATCAGTATGAGGGTCTAGAAAAGTACTTTAGATCAGTTTTTCATGCATTTGAAAAGTTTTGGGTTAGATAAAATTTCTTTGTGAACTAGCAATGTCATTTTCATTCAAGATTTAACTATGGAAAGATAAATATATTTATTTTGAAAACAAGTTTTAGAAAATGGAGAAGACACACTAGGAAAATATTTTTGCATGAGATATATTGATTTTTTTTTAATTTTCTTAAGTTGTTTGAAGTTTCTTCACTATGGTCAAGGATTTATGTCTCAATCGCCTATGGTAATGTTTGAGTATTTTCTTGGATGAAGAAATAAATAATTTTTAGAAGTGATTGTGGCATAGATAAGATATGGGCAGAAGAGAATATGACAAATTATGGAGAATAGGATTTTTTTTGGTTAATCAAGAGGTTGAATCTTGATGGTAAGTAGGAAATAAATAATGGGTTTTCATTTGATTTTGAAAATTAATTCAATTTCTTTATTGCATAAAAATATTGTAAAATAAACACCTACATAATTTTTTTATGATAAATGTGATGGCCAAATGACGGTTACCACAAAGCAGAAATCATGCCATTTGACTATCATTTAGACGCCAAATTTAAGATGGATGGAAAACATAGTAAAATGGTCATTTTAGTAAAGTGAAGGTTGTTTCATGAAGAGTTTGGGTTCATCTTTCACATTATATAGTCGAAATATTTTTACTATCAAGGTATTTCACAAAATTAATTATTTTTGAAAACATGGTGTTGTACATGGTTAAAGAGCATTGAAGTAAGTTTTTGTAGGTTTAGAATATTGTTTAACAGTGGGTTGATTTTATATAAAAAATATATATGCTATTAAGTGAATTAAAATGTGAAATGGAATTAATGTAAATATGAGTTTCATTTAATATGATATGTTATTTGATTATTTATTGATTAATTGATATTCTAAATATTCCTAGTTGACTAAAAAGGGTCCCCATCCGTCAGGAATACCTAGTCTAAATTCAAATATTTGATCTCTAAAATTTTTTAAAAGTCCTAAATAATTTTTAAATTTGTAACTGCCAAATTAATTAAATTTTAAAGTTAATTCATAAAGTTGACAAATAACTAACTAAAGTTAGTTATAACTTCTTTTTCAACTAGATTTGGAGGTTTAAAAAGAGATAAAGGGTTCATTTTAAAAGAGGAAGAATAACATAGATATACCAATGGTACTTTATCTAATGGTTGAGTACACTACTTAGACAATGCATCTTGTAGTCCTACATGCAAAATCCAAGTATTCAACACGAATAATGATGAAAACATCACTTTTACAATAGATTGTTGATCTAATTGATTGTAAAAGTCATCTTTTGAAGATATTTTATATGAAAGATGTTGATTTCTCAAATAAAATTGATCTGATTTGCTAAGATGACTCTTACCTATTAAGACTCGTAAATTTTCATTTTTATAATGTATTTTATTTATTTGAGTTTGCTTTCTAATTTAATTTTCGTTAACATTAGTTTACTTTCTTCAATAGTATCTATTTATTTTTGATTTCTTTCTTTAATTTGTATTAGTGTTAGTATTAGATAATTTTCTTAATTTAGTTAGTATTTATTTTATAATTTAGTTTAGATATAAGATTTAATCATTTATTATATATTTTTTAGTTTTCTTTATTTCTTTAGATTAAACTTAGATTTTAGATTAGTTTGTTATAAAGTTAGTCAAGACTTAGATTGTTTCATTTTGTTACACTTAGTTCAATTAAACTAGTTGGTTTATGTTTTAATTTAATTCTTTATTTTCCTTCCTTAGTTTAGTTGATGTCCTATTTATTTTATCTAGTTTGTTGAGTTATATTGATCTTTTATGCTTTCTTGTTTATTATCTTTGACGATCATTTATGAGTAGAGACATAAAATATACTTTTCAGGGATCTAATTTTTTGTCTTTCAAGGGATCATCTAATTCATAGACTTTACTTTGTTGGATAGGTCAGATGATAGTTTATAATAGATTTTAGATTGAATTATGATATTAAAAGAATAATTAGCTTCTTGGATCAAAGCATTGTTTATGAGTGATTTTCATGACATAGTTGATTTTCATATTGTGTTCGATCGATTTAGTGAATGTTTGTACACTTAATTTAGATTTATTATTGAATATAATAATCCTCATAACTTTAAAAGACCCTTCTACATGACTTATAATAATTTTTCGATCATAGGACTCTCATGATTAGACTAGTATGATTCCACCTTGACCTTCATGATAGGTGAAAGAGTTAATTCATTGACATGACATTTTTTACCATCAACAGTTGGGTGAAACCATATCATCACCCAGTAGCATGTTATAAAGTGACAACATGTTGTCAGGTGATGGTATGTTACCACATAATAGTATGAAGTTGTGCGATATCATGTAGCCATCATTCAACACTTATTATCTTCTAGTAGTGTGCTACCTGGTGGTAGTGTGTTGTCACTCATTGCCATGTCTCTACTATTGGGCAATTACAAACTGGTACATGACCCTCTTTTACTAATCACACCAACTAGTTACTTTTGATTCCCTTCATGGTTGATAAATACCCCCTAGAGCCCTCATTTTAACACTTTATTCTAAGGTTTTTATTGTCCCTCCTCTTTCTTTTTAGGCTTAACCTACAACTTCCAAGTTTACAGTGAAGTTTTAATGGCTTCCAAATCCATGAAAATTGAAATAGGGGTCATCCAAAACTTAATTTTTAAGAATATATCATGTTCAAGCTTCCTCCAGATGGTGGAGCAGCCAGAATCTTATGTAGATTGGATAGATAAATATGAACTCATATGCCTTATAGAGATGCCTCAATATGACATGATGATCAACCATAACTTAATACGATCTCTAGTTGCCTATTATAACTATAATGAGACCTATTTCCATATCTAGTTTAATAATAAATCAATATCCTTTGGCACCTCTCCATTAGATATCCATAATTTAAAAGGACTTTCACATTGTAATGCAAGCCCTGTTAGCACCAAGGTTTTCTTATCTGACATTGACAAAAAGTACTTGAAGTCTATCTACAAATTGGTCATAGACCTAGATGGTAAGTGTTAAATTTATAAATGATATTAATTTTTTTAAATTATTCCTTAATAATTTATTACAATTAGTTTGATGTCCTAATTTCAATTGCATGTTTTTTATTTTCATTATAGATAGTCAGCTCTGAAGGGAAATCCACATTGAAAAAATCTCTAATCTATTTCTCAAATCTATTGTGCATTTCTTCCAAGCCAAATTTTTTTTGTAGGGAAGACCATCAGACATTCCCTTTTTGGCTATTTACTACATTTTCATTCTTTATCAATTTTCAAATGTGACTAGTACATGGTTATATCTAATAAGTTTAAAGCTAAGTTAAATTATGCATTTTACAAAGACACTTACACTATTTCATCCTCTAACTATATTTTTACCTTATAATTTATGACCTTATATGATATACAAAATACTGTAATTCCCACTACCATCAATAAAAAATAAAATTAATTATTTATCTATCGATGAACATGAGGTAAGTTTAGTTTTCATAATAATCACCTTCGTTTCTTTATACATATTTATAATTTTAACATTTCATCGATTGTTAGTTATTACATGTAAGAGTGCATGTATATTCTATAAGAAAATAAACAGTGTCCAAAGGTGGGCATGCTTTAGAGGGCTTTGGAGATATTGAGTCCATGGAGTCTTTGTTCAAGTCATTTTGAATTTATAAATGCCTAAGAAGTGATTCTATTTTGTCTCCACTTCCAAGTTCATCCAAATTTCCTTGAATGTTTATTTCTTATATTATTTAATGGAAAAAACATTTTTCATATTAGTTTTTTATTATTTTTTGTAGTTGACTCTCAAATTATTTTTGTTTAGGATTCTTCCTTCTAACACAATAAATGTTTGCCACCATACTTCTTTTTTATATAATTGAATTTTCTTATAATTGGGCAATTTATTACTAGATAATTTACTTGTTTTACAAGTGAAACCACCAATGTTACTCCCACAAGGGAAATAAGAGGTGAAGAGGAAACTCCCACAAGGAAAATCAGAATGGAAGAGACAACACCCATAATAAACATCAAAATGGAAGAGACAGTCACCCTGACTACACATAATAACAACTTCATTTTGAATTTACATTAATTTTATGTTTTTGAATTTACCATTTTTGACCATTTTTTTGTTTTTCAGGCCACCCTACATCTGTGAGGAGACCAAGAAGTATGCCACCATACCCACCACCCATCTAGACTCAAAGAAGAGGAAATAATATCTCCCTCCTTGTATAGAGTAGAGGAACCCTACAAATATATGATTTCCCAAATTTCTTTGTTGGTGGCGTTTATAGTACATAGGGTCTTACATATTTACAACAAATTGATCTAGATGAAAAGTTTCTTTAGATCAAAAGTGGGGCCCTAGATGATGGTGGATTCAATCCACATGATTTTATTCAAGTTGGTAATGTGCCTACAATAGTGCCTTCTATGGATACGTCTTCCCATCTACCCCACCCACCATTGATAATTTAAATGTCACTAATGATTCCATAACTAATTTTTCATTAGATAATCTAGTTTTATAAAATCTACTTGATAATCTGAGGGAGGGTGTTATTGAGGAATTTAATGATTCAAAATAATGAGAGATAAGGGCAAAAACACTGATCAAAGAAATCAATGCTCATTATCACAATCACTCCCAAAGAGTTAATTTGTTTTTGCTTGTTCAAAATGAACCCTCAAAGATTGACACTTTATTCCAGTAAGCTCAATCTAGATTAATTTCTATTAACAATGTTTGAAATGATAATATTTTGGGGATTATGATAAACAGGTTGGAATCTTAAATGGAGAAGCCCAGGCCTATTTCAATAAATGGGCTAGAGATATAAACATTGTTACCATTGAACAAACAAATAAGGAAAAAATTTGAGGTAAGTTTTCATTATTTATAGTCTGTATTTAAATTATTAAACTTTGTATGTGCTTGAGTCTTATATATTATATGTTAATTACAAACAAAAATTAAAAATTTGAATAAATAAACACAACTTATTAATGTGTATTTGAAATGTTTGTGAAATTATCACCTCAATGATTGCATTCAATAAAAATCATTTTTTTTAAATAAAAAAAAACTCTTTGAAGAAAATTATTAAAGAGCATGAGACAAATCCAAACATTTTATTGAAGTAAAAAATAGATGTAAATCTAATTATTATTTCATCTAGTGATGTATTAAATGAGGATATGTAAAATATTATAAATATCAATTATGTTATTGAGGATCTTGAGAAGGAAGGAGTTATTATGGAGGATACCCAGGCAAGTCAAGCCAATGGGGTTTCAATAGAGGTCAATGGCAAGCAACAGGTGGGTGGAGAGTTTGTTCTAAATAAATGTTAGTTTGCTTCAAACAATTTATAATGTTCACAATGACAATGATTTATATCATGTTTGTTTCAAAAACACTTATTTTTTTCAATACAATTTATAATGTCAATGATATTTTACACTTGTTCCAAATACTTTGGGTATATAATTTTAATATTTTAAATGTATTGTGGTCAAGTTTAAATATTCTATGGAGATAAAATAGAGTAAATATTCTATAGAGTTATACTATTCTAGTAGTTGCACTATTTAAAAAAATGTTGTTTAAATGCATTGTTTAAATATTCTTCAATTTCAACCATAGTGGATGCAATGTTAGGAAATTTAACTATTGATATTATTTATAGTTATAATATTATGTAACAACAATATAACATATATAGGTTTTTTATTATAGTTTTTAGATTGAGTTATTATAGGGATATGTGGAGATTGTGGTGGAATTTAGAAATATGTGATCCCCAATTATAGGCAAAAATATTTCTTATATATTTGTGTAATGGTTTGAATGTAAATGTAAAATAGAATAATATTGGTGTGATTAAGATATTTTTATATCTTTTGGTTCAAAACTTATGAATGCATTAAATATATGTATAAGCTCTCCAAATTACTTTTATAGATAGTTAAGAGAATGAAAACAACAAATTTTAATAATTGGAGAAGTTTTAATGGCATGTGAACTGGTGTCTTATGGTGCATCGTGCATGTCTACACATAGGAATTTTATGCTTCAATGAATGCTCTATAGAATGTTAATTATAATTATGATTCCTTCTTAATGAAAGACTTAGATTGAAAAGGTTATAGAGGTACTATTTGAAATACACAAAACTATAATAGGAAAAATAAAGTGCTTAATTCTAGTCTATTGAATAAGATTCATAAGTTTTACATGCAAGAAATAGATTATGGAATTTAAACTATTTGAAGATGAAAGAATATGAAATATTTCAAAAAATAGTAATTGATATACTTATGAAACTAAAATTTCAGTAGATTTAAACTATTTGAAAATGAAAAAAATATGAAATATTTCATAATACAATAATTTTTATACTTATCAAACTAAAATTTGGGTAGTTGAAATAATCCTCGAGAAACTTGCTGATCGTAAGTGTGATATGAATCTACCATGACAGTGTTATATTAATTCTTGGTATTCACCTCCTCTATATTGGTAGTTGTATTACTAACACCTCATATTTCAATTAGAGAACTTCATGTTTCTAGTTCTCTTTGATAAGAAAACTTGTCCACAGAATAACGTAAAACATAGAGTCTCAAGAAAGTCTCTAGATTTTTATCCAATATATTTCTATGTTTTGACTTCACGAAAGATAATGCACTAAACACTCACTCATCTTCCAAGAAACTCAAAATCATTGTTTGAAAAATTTCATATAATCTAAAATATTCACTAATACTTTCTTGTTAGACACTACTTGGATAATTTTTTTTTGATAGTTGTGTAATGGCACCATTTTCTGTTGGGTCACTTAAACACTAAAATGAATCCATCATTGTAATCTCAAACTGTGTTGACTAAGAAATTAATATTTTTTTATTTACAATACCATTAATCTAAACTCCATTCACATCTACAAATTTATAAAAATGCTTAACAATTGTACCCATGTATTTATGAAATAAACTGCTAATCTATTCTTGAGTATTAACATTATTCCAAAAAATGGGTTTCAAAACTCCCATACCCTCTAACAATTCATCCATTTGAAAATGTTCTGTGATCTTATCATATAGTAGACATGCCACATGTACATCTTTAGGTTCATCTCCTATAACTTCAAGTCTTCTAGAGCATGTGTGCATGGGGATCTCAATGTCGTTTACCATGACACAAATATGATAATGTATATTGAATTTCAAATAACTCTTTAGATTCTGAATATCTATCAAAATTTGCCAAGTTTTAAAAATAGGTTCATGAAATCTTTCACTTGATGTGTATAATATATGTAAATATTGACATACACATTTTATCAAACGTATAAAGTCAATAATATAGATAGATCTCTCTTGGGCATGTTTCATTAAATAGTTGATTTCCTTCAACATTGGTAAAATACTGCATAATGTTAGTAATCTTCAAAATTTATTAAGTGACACAACAAATCTTTTGCAAGTCAATAATATAGATAGATCTCTCTTGGGCATGTTTCATTAAATAGTTGATTTCCTTCAACATTGGTAAAATACTGCATAATGTTAGTAATGTTCAAAATTTATTAAATGACACAACAAATCTTTTGCTTTGTCAACTTCCCTATGGTATTTATACATTAAATTTGTTAAAGATGGATATTCCTCAAAAACTATTCATGCAAGTTCATACATGGAAATCCATATTGTTTCAATATCTTTCAGTAGTTTTTTACCATCAGTCACACCATTTGAATTTTTTTAGAACTCTAAAAATCTTTTTGGGTTGCTTGACATATAAACATACAAGTCATGAATAAGCTCTTCCACTTTTGCGACATTATTGAATATACTAATAATTTTATACACAATATTCATTCTCTGAGCCATGCAATGAATTGGAGTCATAAATGGAGAAAATGCTATTTTAAGGCAAACACAAAGACGTCTTCTATGGGCCTGCATCACTGATGCACTATCAACACCAAAACATACCAGCTTCATAACTATGGAATAATCATCCATCCCAGCTTTTTCTCTTAATTAGATACAACCAATTTATGAAGATTTTTTGCATTACATTTTCTACCATTTTATGGATAGCTAATAAATGAGATTTCCTTGAATAGTTTTCAAAAGCAAATACATGCATGAAAACCCATGATGTGTTTTCAACTATAGTGACCTCATCGATGGACAGCGAGATGAACACTGATCTCTTAATACTTTATTTTAAATCTTCCTTCTCAACCATTGCTTGTTGAAAAAAAAATTGTAAACTAAAAAATTAGAAATGGATCTACCCTTTTTAAAAATGTATAAAATAGTAGAGAACTGTACATATTTTGTCTTAATATTAGACTGCATAATTTTTCTAAATTGAGCTTTGATTGTTCCCCCTTTCTCAACAAGATGCTTTTGTCATTTTTGATCATTTTCATATTCATGTGCATATCTTACATGAATGTATTCTTCTCTATTTTTCCATATGTGTGTTCTTATTATCTGTTCATTTGGGTGCTTCATGGATTTTTTTTTATATACAATGTTTTTAAATTATGTCCAATTTAAGTTGCATTCTATGTTCTTTTCCATGTTTCCAACTATATATTGTCATATGCATTCTTTTGAAAGATCATTACTATTTTTTAGTTTTATAGGTTCTATGAATGGATATTTTGTAGCCCAGTCAACTTAAAAATATCTTCCTATTATCCATATACTTCTTTTCCTCCATCAATTTTTTTGACTAGGATTTTCAACAAAATTTAGTGTTTGAAGAAAACTACAATTCTCTTCTAAAGTGCCCATAGGAGTGTCTTCTAGGGGTGGTATGTCATTAATAAAATATTCAAGTAGTGAGAAGTTAATTGGGATTAATTCTTTGTAATGAAATAGTATTATAATCCATGTTGATTTCTGTATTGAAATAGTTTTGAAATTATTTTATAATTTTAAAAAAATAACTGATATTTTTTTAAAAAGTTTTAGAATTACTTGTATTTGGAGTGCATGTCATTTGCACAATCTTCTTTCCTGGGTTTTTGAAATAAGATAATATGTTCAATTTTCTTAATTTTTGTTGTGGTGTTTTATCCTTTTGCCATTACCACCTGACACCATAGTAACTAAGTGAAGATGCTACATGACTCAAGATGTAGATGGGTAGGCAAAGAATTTGCATTGTGTTAGGTAGAAAAGTGTTATTAGATGATGCAATGATGTTGAGTAGTTACCATGGGGCATAGTGTTGCTGAGTGGTTACTTTGGGTTACTACTACTGGGCAGTAAAGAACTACTGGTGGCATAGAGATATCAGGTAGTAATTGCTATTAGGAGGTTTAGTGTTATTGAGCAGTAGTTTGTTATCATGTGACATAGTGTTATCACATCACATAGTGCCATTATGTGACACAGTGCTTCCGCATGACATAATGCTACCATGTGACATAGTGCTACTGCATGGATTTATGCTACTCGATAGTGTATCGCTACTAGGTGGTGAATAATTATCAAGTGGTTAAGTGATGTTAGGCAATGTAGTTTTATTAGGTAGCATAAAGCAATTAGGTGATGTAGTACTACAGTGTGACATAGTGCTACCACATGGATTTTATGTTATTAAATGATATATTACTATTGGGCAGTGGATTATTTTAGGGTGGTTAGGTGATGTTAGGTGATGTAGTTTTGTTAGGTGACTGGAAGTAGTCAGGAAGCATAATGTGACCTCAAGGCTCAAGATATTGCTAATGCGATAAAAAAGATACTTTAGTGGTAAGTTTGGTGACCTCTATGAACACACACACACACACACACACACATGGAGACTTACATGGATAGCCCCATAATTATTTTAAAGTATTGGTGAGTCGACCCCTAAAAAAATTACATCCTAAAATTTTTGGTAAATGGGCCCTATGTGGTACTCAAAAAAATTGCCAATTCATATTCCCAAAACTAGAATATTTATGAATTAATGAATATTAGCCACTAAAATTTACCCTATCTAAAGGTCACCCATATCCTAGGATCAATCCCATTTCATAGATCAAGTTGAGAGGGCTTGAGTCACTCTCTCAATAGTGTAAATTTGAGCTATAATAGTTACTTTATAGATGGTTCCATGTACATATCATGCATACTAGGGATTCTTGTGATCACATACTTTGAGCTTCATTGATATATACTTTGACATGCTACACCTATATGTTACATGATTCATTCACATATTATATAGTTATCTTATCCTTTTGAGGTAAGGTAACCACCAGATTATATTTCCCTCACCTCAAAAGAGGGGGTGAATATTAGTGGGGGGATGCCATATAGACATGACCTCCACACATATAAAAATATCAAAATTTACAAAATTTTATTATAGTTTACATGATTCAAAGATACACTTGGGTTAGAATCCTATACATTTCATCAATTTTTATAGATTTAGGACAAAGTTTCTCAGTGACATATAATATAAATAGTTAAATATTACATGTTACACTTTAATATATACTTAAATTTTAGAAACATTAGAGGTGCATATGCCATGAAAGTTCACCAAAAATTTAAAATACATGTTCAAAATTATTTAAACTTATTTATCAAGAAGCACTGATACTTTACCAAAAACACTATTTTCACTAGAAAACACTATTTTGAGCATTTTCTATTTGTAATAGTTGGTTACCTTTATTAATGTGGTTGAGATTCAATGCCCTCAATGTCCTAACACTATTTCAATTTCTAAGGTTAAGTTGGTTATACCATTTAAGTTGGATTGTATTGTACTATCACTTGAGTTGTTTAATTAAGATTCAATGGTTTCAATGGTTGTGTCATAACTCACCCTTGCATTAGATTGGGGACATAACGCCTAATATCCCTCTTATAAATCTTAAAGGTTTAGTTTTTAACCTATCTTAGCTTTAACTATTCATAAGGAAACATATTTGTAAATGAAATTACCAAGGGGAACATTGTTGCATCAATACACAACTGTACTCCTTTTTTTCTATCATTCTTTTCAATCATTTCAATTATGTAAAATTTTAGATTATGTCTACAATTTATACTATAAATTAATTTTGGTTAAAATTAATACATTAACAAAACACTTAAAGTGGTCTCAATCAAAGTCAAGGTGTTTTATACATACCCAGGTATGCATTTTTTTCCTTTTACCTAGTAATTTCATCTTTATTCATTTATATATCAAAGGGGAGGAAATATAGATACTAAATTATGATTTATATAGCATCTCAATATTTTATACTTGAAAAATAATTATCAAGGATATCCCATGTGTTGTTAAAAGTCTTGCATTCACCATTATGGTCTAACCCAATTATATTTAATGACCTAGATCTCTTGAACTATACATAAAGCTTAAAACCTAATATGTATCCTTCACTATCAGTTTTAGATCATTAATAAGCTTATTATCCTATCTAACACTTATGTCTCACATAAGGACACTTGTGTCAATATAAGTGTCTAGATTATTATCAAGTGTCTAGTGCTTAGTATCCAAATTATTATCAAGTGTTCAATCCTTAAAGGTCATCTAATTTGAAAACCCTTTGAATCTTATGGGTTGGCATATTTTTCTTATTGAACCCTACCATGACATAAAAAATGTGGTACAAATACAAATATAATCCTATTCATTATTCATCTATAAAATACAAAGAAATAACCTATTTAAGCTCACTCAATCAATTGCATAACTAAGTTAATCTTCATTATTATTCCCTACTTTCATATCAATAATGGGAGTAGCCATATTACATGTCCGAATCACTCAAAGAACAACCAATGAATATTATTTATCAAGTTACAAGCTATATGATTTCATGCCCTTGCATATAGTATATTTCACCCTTGTGCACACACAAGCCAACACTTATGGGAGAACTACATAAATTTGAGGCCCTCATTAGAGTATTGGCTATTTTGTGATTATATTTTTGAGATATTATTTAAAACTATTATACATAGTAATTTAAACTCAAAAGCATAATAACATCACAAGGAGGGAAATGAAAGAACAATCAATAATTCAAGAGTTAAAACTTACCATCACCTTGTTCCTTATAGCTTCTCTCTAATATATTCAAACCAATTCCAATGGTTCTTGACTTTATTATTGGATTTCTATGGATAAACTTAGATTTAAGCATGACATGATGCTAGCTTGATGACTTGACCAAAATACTATGTTGATGAAATATTTTAGCATAGATTGTACATCAATTTTGTAGTTAGCTTAATGGAGGAATGAAGGTTATTAAATAGACAAGGGATGGATATTTTCTAATGAATTAAAAATTCATTAGAAGTTTCTAGAGAAGAAAACTCTAGAAAAAAGGAGAGAATTCTAAGGAATTTAAAATTCCTTAGATTTCTCTAGAAATGGATATTTCTATAAAATATGGAAGATGAGGGAAACTTCTATAGAATATAATCCTCTAGGTTCATGTTAGGACTGAATGAGGATTATAAGGGGATTAGGTTAGGATTAAGGGCTAGGCTAGTAGGAAAGCCTAAGAGTATGTCGGTAGGTGGGTCATGGAAATTTTGAATTCCCAAATAATGGACAAGTGAGATTAGTTAGTAGATAATGAAGGTTAGGTAAATTAATTGATTTGTGGGGGAGGGATAAGGTTAATGGATGGATAATAATGAATGGGGCTATGATTTAATTGTTTAATTAAAACTATGGTTATGTGAATAATTAGGATAAATAGTGGGATTAGTAAAATGGTTAGGGTGAGTAGATTTATGTGCATATAACTATGTAGGCAACACTCATTGATATAGGGGTCCTTACGATAATCTCAACATCATAAGTCCACTAACCCATTTTTGGTAAGCTATAAATAACTGAGGTGGAGAGATAGGCTTTGATCCATATAATGATTGATAGCCTATGCATGTGAATAAAATGCATCAATAAAAATGTGATATAAAACCCATAAGGATTTAGGTGGTCACTTCACAAGATAATGAATATTATGTATAGGATAGTTACATTGAGATCAGGATAAAATCATCAATGTAAGTGCCATAGGTCTGACATAAGTGTCTAGGCATCCAAAAATAATATTTATAGAATCTAAAAATTAGATCATGATCTTGCCTTGCCTATTTCCACATCTATACTTATCAGACCTACCTATGCATTTTTAGATAAGTGTTACCTCTTCTTTATGTTTATGAAATTAAACTATTATTTTGAGTGTAATTTTTATATTTAGTATAACTTTACACTTTAATTCACAATATTCATTTATCTAAGTTTTCAATTAATTGTCTTCCTATTGAGTAGTTCTATTCATCATTGTATATAGGCTATTCCACCCATTTAACCCTAAAACATATAATTTTAAGTGGGTTTAACATATTCATGAAGTGATCCATAGTTACTTTAAATCCATCATATATTTTGTAGTTTTATGTAAGCACTTCATAATATTCACATCTTTTACAATCTTGCACACCTCATGTCTTAGTGATCATAACTTATAAAACCTAATGGCAAATTTAACACAAAATATACACATCATTTAAAACTCATGCTATGCTTCACACCACATTGCATTATTTACAACTTTTTATAGCATTGTGTATCACCTAATAGCCTTTTCATGCATCAACATACTTATGCATTGTTCCTCCTTATACCATATATTATCATACCTTACTAGGAGTATTACACAAAAAATTTATTAATGTGACTTGCTAAAATGTAGCATGCTAGATGGATTACTCCATGCTTGCACCATGTCAGAGAAACTCCATAATGTGCCACATTTTGGGTTAAATAATCACTCAGTCAGGAAGAACAAATGAATTCAATATTGTTCTCACAATTTTGTTAGGTGTAAATTCCATAGTGTAACTCATACATGTGTGTGTGTGTGTGCGCGCGCGCGCGCGCGCGTGTGTGTGTTGATTATAACACATTGACATCTAGTTATAAAATATAGAACCTATGTACTTATAAATCAATGCATCCATAGAGCTGAGAGATCACACACATACCATAAATGAGTTTTTGTGTTTCCCCTTTTGATGAAAGAGTTAAAAATCTTAGTAATATTGAATCATTATACACATGCATACTTTTACCTATTTTACATATTAAATAAAGTTACTTTCAATGTATTAGTATTCCACTTATATTGAGTGTGCTTGGGTTTATTAGTCTAGTTAATATATTCTAAACTTTATATAATCCATTACTTATATCTAAGTGTGGATTTGTTCATCACACACTCAGTCCTAGGTACCACTATGTAGATCATTGGTATCAAATCATATATATTTTATATGCTTATATATGCGAGGGCTATGGGAGAAAGAAGGATTACCAGTTGGATTTATTTCAATCTACCTAGAATAATTTTATAGTAAGATCAATATGGTGGACACCTATAAGTAACCTAAGTTAGGCCCAAACATCACATTGAATAAATTCATTCACATATGTAAAAAATTAAAAGGATATCAATAATGCACATTTCACACCTTATGCATTTTGAGATAAAAATAAAGTCTAGTTACAAATTTAGAATCAATTATTCAAGGGCCCACACCAAAATATTAAGCCTTTGCATTATGGTCCTTACACCATTCTTTGTGCATCTATGAAACTGTATTCTTTCTTGATCTACCTCCATACTTGGGCATGTAACCCATATTCAACTTGGATATCCTTAAACATTACTAACCTCTAGTTATTGAGCCAAAAATGACACAAAATCCTTCTAATTTAGACTAAGACACTTGCACCTAAAAAAAACCATATCATTGAAGCAATAAATACATCTACTCACCATGACACCCAGTAGTTATTTTGATTGGTTAATGTCAGGCACTAATTTGATCAAACTAAGTGGTAAAACCTTCAAAAACTTAAATTTTAGTTATCATATATAATCAACCTTGAAATTGTTACAATTTATTCTCAAGAAATTATGAATGATTCATGCACAACCTTGAAATATACATCTTGAGTGCTCACAACTGCACAAACCTCCTCACTCATTTTTAAAAATTAGAGCTTTCTATATTTTTTAGTGTCTCACATAAATTATATAAATTCATAGTCATTCAAAACAATGGAGTATCAACTTGCAACCTCCCACACAACTCTCACCTACTATGAAACTTTCCCTATGATTTATGGTATATCTAAAGTACCACACACTTTCTTTGTAACCCTTATGATTTATATAGTTCCACATAAGTAATTAAAAATACTAACAACTTAAATGGTCTTGCACACCTCATGTAATAACACTCAATATTTTTGCATCCTTATGCTAACTTTTTCAAAAAATAATCATATTTTATATAATGTTGTGTCTTATCACACATCATATATAAATCTTATGATGTTTGGAATCATATCATATAGTTCATAATATCTCATAACAATTCACATCACCTCACAACATTCAGTAGAATCAACATACTTACACATTAATCCTTCATATTCCATGCATGAACCTTGTTTGAATCTTACACATCATCATTTGCTTGCTATCACTTTTTTGCCATGTGGCATGATAAATGACACTCTCGATGCCTATGTCATGTCATATCATCTCCATAACATGTTATAAATTGTGTTAAACTATCACTCGATTAGGTAAGATGTGATAAATTCAATAAGGAAAGGATGAAATTGGAATTAAAATTTGAAGATAAGTATTCTAGAAACAACTATTTTTATTTGTAACTACCATCTTGTAACTCTACTTTACCCTTTTTGGGATTAAGGGTTGGGGAAAAGTAACCTAATAATATGTGAATAAAATATCTAAAAGTAGGCCAATTAATGAATTTATATTCTAAATATTTTATATAAAAAATCATGTATGAGTTTAGATTCTCAATGTTTCAGATCATATTCCATGATCTTTCATTAGGATAAAAAATGATAAGTAGAATAGCAGGACCAGACATTTTAAAGAAGGAATTATGACCATTGCAAAGGGTTTCTAAAAATAAAAATTAACTAGTATCAAAAGTTCCTAAAAAAAAATAAAGAAACCATAATCAATAGAGGAAACAAAATTTAAGTTAAAAAATTAAACAATTAATAAAAAGGTGTCAATTTCTCTTCAAATAGTAATTTTTTTTAGGGTTTTAAGCATGTCACAAGTGAAGGTAAAGGCATTACCAATGGCATCAAAACCCTAAAAAATGCAGGCAAAGGTGACTTGGAAGAATTAGGGGATGGAAACATTAAAGGAGGGTTTTCAATGAAATGCAATAGTCAAAGATTTGGGATTAAGGGCAGAGGAGGGGGTCATCAAGAAGAGTGAGGCACAAGAGAGGGATCTCTTTGGCATCTAGGAGGGAGATGAAAAGTTAGTTCATGTTGATTTAAGGGAGAGATTAGGTGTGAGAGTTTCTTTATCAAGGCAAGGATAGGGTAGAAGTCAGTTAAAAAATCAAAAATACCAGTTCAAAACCTATTTTACCTCTCTAATGTCTTTAACAGATAATGTTCATATTGATTAGTTTGACTAGTTTTTAAGGCCAACGCTTTCAAATGAAGATAGAGATGGGCCTAATGGAGATGTTTCTCCAAGGAAACAGGTGTATGAAAGATATAAAGGGTCAAATAGGGTTTATTTTAAGGCTCTAGTATATTCTAGTTGCATGAATATTTCTAATCCATTTCATTCATGTGGATCATATTCTAAAGAAATTATTCTCAAAGATCAACCTGATTCAAAACCCATTCTCATCTCTAGAAGCTAGATTTCTCTAAAAGAGACTAATATGAAAGATAGAGTACTGGAGGGTGGCTTTAAGGGCAATTTAGATACTAAACTGTCATGGGAAGTATCCCAAAAAAAGGCTTGCCTGGGTGATATCCCCTTGATTTTCTCTGATATGCCTCCTAATTTGAAAATTTTAGATTCAGAGCTTTCAATGACTAGATTCGATAGGGGAAGGAAATATTTAATTAGTAGATGTGTAGGGAAGAGGATGTCATGAGAAGTGTTGTTGTAATGGCTGAAAGGTTCTTAGACCTCTTTAAAATATCCTTCACTTTCAATGCTCTCTAATGGCTTTTTTCAACTCTGATTTCAATCTTCAAAAGTTAGAGATTTTATATGGTCAAATGGGCCATGGTTTAATGGAAAGAAGGGGGTGTTTTTGTGTCCTTGGCCCCCTTTTTTAATTCATCTACAATAGTTATCTCTCAAGATCTAGTGTGGGTAAGATTTTACAATCTTCCTTTAGCCTTTCATGACCCTGGTCTTTTTAATCAATTGGTTAGTAAACTGGGAGTCTTTCTTAAAATTGATGAAAATACTAAGGATAATTTGATCTTTGTTAGGGTGTGTGTATTGGTTGATTTATCTAAACCTATACATCATTTTATTCATATTTCATTCTCATTTAGAGTTTGGACTCAGCTTTTTAATTTTAAAGGGCTTCTATTTAGATGTTTTAATTGTAATCAAGCTAATCATAAAATTGAATCTTGTTATAAGAAAGTTTTTAGAGGCTCCTAGATAATGATTCTAAATAAATGGGTTAGAAATGTGGGTTTAATGAATTGAAACTTAGTTCATAACTTTATGGTCCCAATAAAATCCACTTTTGTTGAGCATCCTTCACCAACAATTCAGGAAATTTGTAACAATCCTCAGGTAGGAGAGGATTTGGAATTAGAGGAAGGGGTGTTAGATGTAAAAGCATGGCAAATTTATATCCTAATTTTGGAAGAGGAAGAGGCTTTTAATAAGTATAGGATAGAGGGTTTGGACAAAGGTTATCTCTTAATAGAAGGCTCTCAGTAGAAAGAAGCCTCTAAAGAGGAAGAGGAAGGTTGGGAGGAAGAAGGAGAAGAACTAGTTAGTAAGGTGTTTTTGTATATTTTTCAGCACCATTGTGAACTGAAGACTCCTAACTTTGACAAAAAAGGGAAAAGATGTAGGAAGATAGAATAAAAAATATTACAACTTGATGCAATGAAATCCATTAATGGCAGTACTTAATAAATGATATAATCCTTGTTCTCTAGTAGGGGAAGGTATGAGCTAACTATAAAAGGTTGAGATGAAGTTTGGGTATACTTTGCTTTAAAATAATGTTGATTCATATCTATATTGATTATGTAGTAGGCTTGGCAGTTATCTTCATGTTTAGGCTTTAATTGATCATCTCCATTTTTAGAGGGCTCTCTAGCTTTCAGTAGTTTTTATTTTTTGTTTGGGTAAACTTTTTTGGGAGACTGGGCCTCCTTTTGTGCCTAGAGCCAGTTTTGGCTTTAGTTAAAAACTGATATCTGGCAAAAAAATTTAGAAAATTAAAATTAAAAATAAAGAACCAAAAAAAAAAACATTCTAATTTTAAAACAAATAAATTAATGATTGAATAGTATTCCTAATTATTTTTATTAATATTAATAAAAAAATAAAACATCTGACATAATATATATTATTATTATTATTATAATAAAATAAGAAAAAATTAAAGTAAAATAATGAAAATAGTCTACCCTACCTAAATGAGTAACAAAAGGAGCAACCAAAAACAACAATAAGGATTGCTAAAGAAAAAACCTTAAATTTTGTAATCCTTTAGTTTACACAATTTAAGGTTTCTTCTTTAGCAATCTTTGTTGTTTTTGGTTGCTCCTTTCTTTGCTCGTCTAGGTAGGGTAGATTATTTTCATTATTTTACTTTAACTTTTTCTTATTTTATAATAATAGTATATATTATGTGAAGTGTTTTATTTGTTTAATAATAATATTAATTAGGAACACTATTTAACAATAATTAAGAACACTATTTAATCATTAATTATTTGTTTTAAAATTAGAGTATTTCTATTTTATTTTTTTGTGGTTCTTTATTTTTAATTTTAATTTTCTAACTTAAATTTTGTTTCCTATATTGAATACGGTTTCTTTATTTGTTTTTAGGAAATTTTGATAATGGCTAATTTTTGTTTTAAGAAACCCTTTGTAATGGTCATAATTCCTTCTTTAAAATGTTTGGTCATTTTGTTCCACTTATCATTTTTTATCCTTATGAAGGATCATGGAATATGATCCAAAACATTGACCATCAAAACTCATACATAATTTTTTCCAGAAAAGATTTATTGATCATATGGACTGCGAAAGCATCAAATCTTTGAAGTTAGATTCTACTGATATTATGATAAGAAACATGGAATATAATCATATGCCCAATATATAAAGTACAACATTAAATATTATGATAATAATAATATGAAGGATAAATTTTACTTAGCTTATACACTGATGTGTAGGAAGATCTAAGTAATGAAGGTGTATAAGTAGATTGTATGAATATTCTGATCCAATCATCATATTCTAAATATTATCTTTCTATCAGGATAAATGATTACATTACCCTATGAACACTTGTGTCAATGTTATTTTTCATATTTCAATGCATTTGTCTTGTATGGATTATTGAATATTAACTAAAACTTCTACTTGGACCTTTTTGGATATTCTATCATCTTTCATATTGTCTATTCTGATCACATGCACATGATCATGATATAAAAATATAGCTCAAATCCTATATCTTACTCTTAGGTCTTGTCACCTTGCCAAAAATGGGTTAGTGGGCTTGTAAATTTTATCTCACCTTAAATACCACTCTATCAATCAACATTTCATACATATCCAATTTTATAAAGAGGGACTCATACATATGTAGTTCGCCCCTATGTGTTGGCTTATATGTGAACAATGGTGTAGAATTCTATATGAAAGTGCATGTAGTGATCTATCTTATAACTTGAGAAATATGACCCATGGAATTCTATTTGAATTATTCATACCTATAATATGATTTCTCATATGATTGATATGAAAATAGGAAAGAATAGGGCATAATAGCCCAGTTTGAACTTGATTATTAATAGTATAGTATAAACTTAAGAGTGCATATTATCCATTTGATAGATGAATAAAGATTTAGGTTTAACTTGTATTTATAGTACCTATTTTGAAAATATTCTCACAAAAGAGTTAATGAAACATAATAGGCTAATCCATACATATTTAAATATTTACAAATTTGAGTGTCTAGAAGTTATGGACACTTGCATTGGAGAATGGATAATAGCATCGATAATATTGTCTAAGTTTGAACACAATTTTATAAGAAGATATAAGATTATTAGAGCTCTATAAATAATAATGAAGTGTGTGTGTGTGTGTGTGTGTGTGTGTGTGTGTGTGTGTGTGTGTGTGTGTGTGTGTCTATATATATATATATATATATATATATATATATATATATATATATATATATATATATATATATATATATATATATATATATATATATAAACATTTAGGCTCAATGAGATGGTGAATACGATCCTATTGGATACAAGGAAGGTCAGGAACTGAAGGGTAGAGATTTGAGTGATATTTTTTAAATTTACAAGACTAGTTTAACATATAAATATAGATTTAAGCATATACATTTACCCCCTTTTGATCTAGTAATGTATAACAATGAAACTACTAGTTTAAAGGAAAGAAATGCATACCATGGTGTGTACAACACACCTTGATTTGATTGAGTTTTATTTGAATTTATTGTGTGTATAACCTAAAACCAAGAGAATGTTATTGGTTTAGTTAGTGTATACAATATGAAAAAGAATAATAAAAATGTTCTTGAAATAAAAGAGAGAAAGGAAGGAATACAATTGTGTGTTGAGGCAGCCATGTTCCACTTTGATAATTTTATTTGGTAATGATGCTCCTCTGATAAATAATTGGAGATAGGTTCACAAATGAACCTTGGAGATGTGAACAAGGGAATTATATTGTGATCATGCCCCTAATTTGGTATAAGGGTGAGTTGTTCCATGTTAATCAAGAGCTCATATCTTAATTGTATAACTCTAGTGTATTATAATCTAGCCAATCTCTATTGATTCAAATGGTATAAATATATGAAATATTAATAATATAAAATAGTGCCAAGTCCATAGAGGGTACTGAATATTGATTGCATTAATCAAATAATCTAATTTTTTATAGTAGATAAAAGATCAAAAATTACATCTAGGTAGGGTTGGTACATGAATAATGTGTATAATCTAAAGATGTATTTGTGATTGGGTGCATTTTCATGGAATATGTGCCATAAATGTGTCTCAATCTAAAGTATCTATCAAAATGTAACCTCTAATCTATAAAATGCATATAATATATATCATAAATATGACAAAATCTATCCCAAATTTATGCCAAATGTATAAAATTTTATCCCAAGTGTATATATGAATCATATAAACTTAATTAAAATTTGCCATTTTTTCAACTATATGTATGTGGAGTCATGTCTCTATGACATGCCCACACTGATATGCCCTCATTTTGAGGTGAGGGAAATGAAAAAATGATAGTCACCTTATCTCCAAAGGATAAGACAACTATGATGTACCTATGTGAATCATGTAATAAAGAAGAATTTATTAGTATCATGTCAAAGTAAATATATCAATGCATCTCATAGTATTAATACATAACAAGTCCTGAGATGCATGATATGAATCTTGTAAACATTTAGAAGCTAACAAGTTTAGAAAAAATCAAGAACACAAACAAGAGTACTCAAAGTCATAAAAATAGGGATCTAAGGAGACTAAAAATAAGGGGCATGTTTAAATGTTACACAGTCAAGGGGAGAACATATGCAAATGTCCACACACTAAAGAAATAAACAAGATTCAGGGCACCATCACCAACATGAAAGGAACATGTTTAAATGTTCCAAAATAAAGACACATAAGTAAATAATAAGTACATTCAAGTAATCCATGTTAATATATTAAGTAAGTGAAATAAAATCAACTAGCATAAGCATGTCAAACTAGTCCTTACATACATATGTTAACAAAATGTCATGTAGAATAGCATATCAAGGATACCATGTAAGATAGTAACATGAGTATAAGAATGTGTAAATGTCAATATATATGCTCAATATGATAATGTAAATGATCATAAAAAATATAACATGTGTCAATTATAATCATATAGAAGCATTATTCCCCCAACATAGTGTGTCACGTAAGAAGAGGAAAGGTCAAAAATCTACATGCTCACGTATCATGTATCTAATGTATGCATGTATCATAATAAATTATCCATGAAATATATGTGTATAAAAAAAGATATTATATCTCCTAACATAAATAAAATAACATATGCAAAATCTAGTAAACATGTGGAATGTCATATACTTTTATATTTTCTTGGATATTTAATTTTTTTGATTTTTTGAATTTTTTGATATGTTTGAAGAGAGAGTGATAGTTGATGATCCCATATAATTTATGCTCATAGAGTGATCTATATTATGAATATGATATATTAAAATAGTCATGCTAGAAAATACCATGTATATGTGCCAAATATATAATTAGAGAATCTCTAATACTCTATGTATGCCTCATAGGACTCTATGGTCATGAGGTAGTAGTAGAAGATGTAGTGATTCATAGAGCCCATTGTTTTATGCTTTGTGATTTTCTTGGCATGATATTAGGTATTTGTATCCATTTTGAAACAAAGTTGTCTATGTTCAATAACTGGTTATGCTATGGAGGTGTAAATGAGGATCACAAAGAGTCCACTATAGATCTATGATGCCATGGCGTCTCAAGTATTGGTCACCTAGGAAAGGGAAATAGATACTTCTTACACTTTTAACACATGATTAACCTTAATATTTTGTATAATTATCTATCATGGAATAAATTTTAACTGATGCAAATATATTCATATTGAATCTCTAAAACTATACTTACCCTTTTGGGATGAATATACTTAAGACACCCATGCATTGTGGAAGGCACCACATAAAGCTTATGAATCCAAGGTTTGCCCAATAACAAATTAAAGAATCTCATGCATAATATAGATAAAAATGTTGTGGTCATATGTGTCAAGATAACCTATAAAGGTAAATCAATCTCACCAAAAACTTGTTATGTCTTCCCATCAAATGATTTGACCATTTTGGTCGAAGGGAATAAATCATTTTGTGCATATCCCAAATGTGTGAGTAATTTCATGGTAAAAACATTCTCATTAGAATGGTTATTAATCATAACACTATGTATAGGCTGACGATAAATATGTTCCTTGATAAATAAGGAATGAATATTTGGGTCATCATAATATCACTATCATCAAATGAAATATAAGGCCTCTAAACCATATGATTTATCTTATGTATAAGGGTACCAATGATCCCATCTAATGGGTGACCATAATGCAGTGGAGTAGGATGTGCATGATATTCCATTTTCACTTCCAATGTTTCCTTAAAATTATCTTGTAATAGACTTTTGAATATATTTTGATTTCGATTATCATTATGTTGGGATCCTAAATTCATTAGAGAATACTCAAATGTGAGTAGATCACTATCAATAAAATATTTTATCTTATGCTTCAATTCAAAACATCTACTCATAAAATGCCCTAAAAATTTTTGGTAGTAGAAATTATCATTGGAATCATATCCTTTTGATATAGGTTGACTCATATTAACCACCATAGGATGAGTGATAAATGTGAGATGGCACTCCACTAGATTCAAAAGTAAAAATGCTAGAGATTGAAGTAATAATGTAAATTATCTCTTAGGTGCATTGGATAAGATAAGTTTATTATATGACACTATATTAAACATGGTGGTTGTTTCATTTTTATCCTTAGTAGGTTTGACCTTATAACTTGGTTGATCTAAAACTTGATATTGGATGTAGTCAATGAGCTTTATACATACTTAATTTTGTTAAATGAAATAATTCAATTATTAAATTATATAAATTTGACTTATATAGCCTTAGATAATTGTGTTGACTTAGATGATTACATAGACACTTCTATCTAACTAGGATACAAGTTTCCTATATAGAATACCTACTAGATTTGTATGTAATCACCTAGAATATTCTTGGTTTTATGTCACCTTCACTCTAGTGCTTAGATCTGGAGGATAATGGACTATCACTCCTTATTAAATGATAAATCCCTAGCTATTCTTCTTCATAATGGCTATGGGAAAAATAGGTTAGTGGGATTATAGTGTCAATATAAACCCAAAGACCCCTCTATCAATGGGTGATGCCTACATGGCCACTAATCGAAATAAGGCCTCAGAATGATGTAGTTTTCCCTAATGTGTTATCTTGTGTATGTATAAGGGCAAAATATGTGGAGAGCAAATTCAATAGTGACCAAGCTTGTAACTTGGAAATTAGAACTTATTATATACTCCTTCAGTAATTTAGACCTATTGATGTGTTGTCCATATGATTGATATGAAAATAGGAGAGAATAGGGAAGCTTTGATCACTCAAATACTTTTTGATCATTGACTTATGAGAAGGTGTGAGATTATTCAGTTTTTGTTAGGTCCTTGCTAGGTAAGGAATGAATAAGGATTGATAATGTATTTATACCAATACTTATGGATAATATCTCACATAAAATCACTTAGGATGACCATAAGAATACATTTAATTTATAAATTAAATGACTTTAGGTCACTTGACACTTATGTCAAGTTAGCATCGACCTAGGTGTTTAATTAGGATGCAAGTGATCGGGAAGCAAAAAATTAGGTACATATATAGAACCTATAGAGATGAAAGATAAGTAGTTTTAAAACATTTTGGTTAAGATAGAAGGCTTGGGACAATAGAATGACATTGGTTAGACTAAGAGATAAGCAATGAGCATAGAGAGATAGTAGATGCAAGCCTTTTGTTAGCAAAAAAAGTATAGAAATAAGAGGAATAACCAAGGTCTATAATTTCCAAGTGAATAAGACTAAAGTGATATATAATTCATAAATAGTGTTTATGATTCCTTATTTGATCTTGTAAATTTGTGAAGATGACATATTTTCAGTAATGTTTATTGAAAAAATTGCTAAAAACTGATCTTTAAAAGGTTTAAATGCTCTTACTAATTATATTGGTAGATCGTAGAACCATATTAAAGAATATTAATTTAGAATTATTGGAAATAATTTGGTAATTTTTTTTTAATTATAAGCATAGTCAATAGATGCTACATAGATAGATCGAAGGTGTTGTTCAGGATCACTCTTGCCATCATAAAGTGTGAACTTAGGTGCTACAAAACTAGTTGGCAAGGGGTGAAAAGATATCTTAGATTCTAGAGGATTATGTAATACATGTTGTGAATCAATAGCATGAGGTTATTTCATAGAATTTTTCTCAATGTTGGTAGCCTTTGCTTCTAAATACTAAATAATTTGGAGAAGAGTTTATATAATAGACTTGTTGGGATTTAGATTTGAGATTTTAGAAGCCACAAAATGGGATGAAAACACCACTTGTATTGATGTAGGCATTGAAAATGTTAATTGAGTTGAAGTATTAATTATTTTATATTCGATGAATAATGGTTTAAAAACATATCCTGTGGCCCCACCAGATGTAGTATGCAATGTTGTGCTTAAGGGGAGAGATAGTGGAATGGATGTGTGATATGAAAATCTAATAGATTCAATATTTGTATTAATAGAGGGAAATGGTTGTTAACTAACGCATTTTTATTTTTTAGTTTTCAATATAACATTAAGGATCTTATGGAAATATTTAGGATTTTTATGAATGCACTCTTGAAATAATTTAATAGATTTAACTTGATCTTGATCTAATTATCCATGGTAATTGCTTTCATGTATTTCATTATCTTCATGATTAAATTTATCTTTTATAATAATATTTTCATTGTTTCAATCATTTTCATTATTGACACTCTCAATATTAGAAAAATTTGACATGGTATTGGATTTAGAAAATTTAGGTGGCCCAAAGGGGTGCTCATGATGTTCATTAGGAACACCACCTAATATAGGATTATGCCTAGGTTTCATATAAATGATAGAAAAAATATATTAAAAAAAAAAAAATTAGGAACCTTATAATGCTGAAAAAACTAGATTAAGTTATAATTTACATGAGAATACTTAAAGGTTGGGTTCACCAATGTTTGGCCCTTTTGGGGATTATGGGTTGGGGAAGAGTATCCAAATAAAAGAGGAATACATTACTCTAAAATTAGGACAATTAATGAATTTAGATTCTATTGATATTCCAATAAGAAATAGTCAATCTAAGCATATTATAATATAGAAAGTATAACATTCAATAATAGTAGTATGAATAAGAAATTGTACTTAACTTATACATTGATGTGTAGGTATATTTGAGTAAATTAGGTGTATAAGTAGAATGTATGAATATAATGATCTAGTTATCAGATTTCTAATATTAACTTTCTATTAGCATGAATGATTACATCACCATATGGACACTTGTGTCAATGTTATTATCTATGATTCAATGCATCTATACTATATAAAGTATTAAATATTGACTAAAACTTCCACATAGACCTTTATAGTTTTTATATCACCTTTTAGATTATGTGTTCAGATTATGTGCATAGGCTCGCACTATCAAAATATAGCTCAAACCCTAGCTCCTAATCTTAGGTATTTTTACCTTGCCAAAAATGGGTTAGTGAGCTCATGGAGTTGAACTAACTTAAATATACCTTGGTCAATGATCACTACCTGCATATAAAATACTCTAAAGAGGACCTGAAACATATGTAGTTCTCCCCTATGTGTTTATTTGTATGTGAATAATGGTGTATAATGTTATATGCAAGTGAATGTAGTGATCTATATTGTAACTTGACAAATATGGAGCATGGAATTATCTTTGAATGCTTTAGACCTATAATATGATTAATGTGAAAATAGGAAAGAATAGGTTAGAATAACTTTTGAAATTTATTTTCATTAGTATAGTATAAGCTTGAGAGGTGTTTTCTTACCAATTTATAGATGATAATGACTTGGATATAACTTGTATTTATACCACCTATTTTGAAAATATTCTCTTGAGGGTTAATGAAACATAATAGGCCAACCCATACATATTGAAATATTTTAAAATTTATGTGTTTATAAGCCACATACACTTGCATTAAAGAATGGATGGTAGCGTCAATTCTACTATCCAAGTCTAAACATAACTGTCTAAGAATATAAATATTTTTTAGAGCTATGTAACTAGCAGTGAAGGATGCATATCAAAAATTAAGCATACTATGGGCTACATGTGATCTAGGTGATCAAAATAATAGGGTTAGACTATAAGATAAGAATTTAATATCAGTGAGATGGTAAATACAAACCTATCAATTGTAAGGAAGGTAAAGAATTAAATTTTATAGCCTTGATTGATATTTATCAAGTGTACAAGACTAGTTTAACATATAAATTCAGATTTAAACATCTACAAATTCACGTGTGTGTGTGTGTGTGTGTGTGTGTGTGTGTGTGTGTGTGTGTGTGTGTGTGTGTGTGTGTGTGTGTGTGTGTGTGTGTGTGTGTGTGTGTGTGTGTGTGTGTGTGTGTGTGTGTGTGTGTATTGTAACTACATCGACATCTAGTTAGAAAATTTATAAATTATATGCCTACACAATAATGAATCCATAAAGCCAAGAGACCACACATAGAAAAAAAAGAAGTTTATTGGAATTTTATTTAGAATTCAAATACATGTGTAGTCTTTTATTATTTCACTATTGTCTAGGAAATCAAAAATGAAGAATTCCTCTTCTGATGAAATAACTTACACTCTTAGCCTTATTGACTCATTTTACACTTCTAAATTTTTCCCTATTCTACATATTGAATTGAAGTTATATTTATGTGTATCAATATTTCACTTATCTCAAATTTAATTGGGTAGATTAGTCTTTTTAATATTTCTTATGCATTCTAAAATCCATTTATTATCTCCAAATGTGGTTTTATCCACCATAAACCCAGTCCTAGGCACCATCATATAGATAAATTTTGTTCTTAATTGAATGAATTATTTGATTATCTCAATGATGCATGAAATTGAGGTTAATGAATCCCTAATTCACTCTTATTGGTTTAAATTAGGGACATGAGGCTCAATTATTCCCAATTATATACCCTATCAAACCAATCACTTGATTGGTTCAATCAAGTGTGTAAGTAGGGATAATAGATCCCCAATTAATATTATCCTTAAATGTGTAAATGATCAAACTAATTACTTGATTGGTTCAATTGGGATGAAATTAAGGTTAATCAAACACTAATATACACTAATTGGATTCAATTAAGCTCATAGGGCTCTATTATCCCATTTTTACAATTGGTTGAACAACTTATTTAATCAAGTGTATAATTGGAGATAATTAAATCTTATGAGGCTAATTAAAATTAATTAACACACTTTCAAGTTAGTTTTCCTAAATTGAGTGCATAATTGTAATAATCAAGTAATCAATTCAAAGAGTGTAAAATTGAAGTTAATTTAGATCTATAAACCTAATTGTAACCATTTAACACACATCGGGGCTAGATTAGCCCTAATTGTATTCCTTATTGAACCATTCAAGTAATATCTAAAATCATGTGTATAATTAGGGTTAATGAAGCCTTGTGAATCCATTTTCAATATATTATTACACATTAGAGCTCAATTAGCACCAATTATGTTCCTTATTAAACCATTTGAGTAATTTATTAAATCATGAGAGATATTAGGGCTAATCAAGCCTGACAATGTGATTATATTAAGAGGATGTTGTTTTATTAAGGCTATGTGATTATAATAAAGGAATGTGACATTTTAAGTTGAAATACCTGTCTTAATGGGATGTTATGACATGATGGGATTTTGTCCCAAAACACTTTATGGATCAATAAATTATTTTTTAAAAACAAGTACATATTGGGGATAATAACCTAACCAATTAAAATATATAATACCATATAGAAACCTTATGGATTGCATGCAATGTATGGATAAGGTGTTATAATTTTGATCATATATATCCAATTAGTTCATGAATAATAAGTGCCTTGAATATGTGATCAATTTAACTTGAATTAACATGAATCAAAATAAATAAAATAAATAAATTCAAAGTGTGATGATCCTAATATGTTGATAGTTGTAAGGGGCATGGTTTTCTTAATGGGATGTGATGTCTTAAGAGGATTTGAATTTTTTAAGAGTGGGTGATTATTAAAATTAATTATCTCCAAATCCAATATTTATTTCAATAAACTTATAGATATTAGAGAAAAAGATGAATAACAATACTATTTGCATCAATCTACGTACTTTGGGCTAGTAGCCTCCCACAAGCACAATCGTAACCAAGTAACATGAGTTAGATATTGATTATTTATAGTTATCCACCTAATTGAACCTATTGAATAATATTGTAAATGAGGTTTTAAATCAGGATAATTATGTCCCTCAATCCTAATTAACATAAAATGGGGATTTATTGGCCATAAAACTAATTATAACCAACTAGTGTGAATTAAAATAGGGGTGATAAACAAATTTAAAGTGAAATGATACTAAGGTGGTGACCATATTAAGGGTACATGAATGTCTCAAGGGTTTGTGATTTTATAAGGTTTTGGGACTACATGTTTATCCTATTGAGGAAATTTGTTCACTAGAGAGGAAAAATGGGTGTAATGAAGCCCCCAAATGTGACCATAGTAAGTAAGCATGATTGTCATAAGGAGACATGGAAATATTATGTTGAGATTAGCTAATAAGAGTGGGGGGGGGGGAGTAATTAGTATAAAATAATGTACATTTAATTCCAAAACCCATTCATCATTCATTAATTTGATCTAGCAACATGAACATGAAAGCTTAAACATCTAAAGCATGAACAAGAGCATACATCATGTGAACACATAATTAATGTTGGAATCCATCTATGGGGATAAAACCCACTCTCAATATTGAAAACCAATGTAATACATTCCTATAAGGATAATACAAACATGAGACTTTAGACCAGCTCCAACTGATCAAGGAACATCCACCCCTCAATTTAGTCTAGCTCCAACTAGACCATTAGCTAGCTCCAACTAGCAAGGAGGCTACAACCCCTAAGTGATTAAGCACCAAATAAAACACCTTTGATTTGATGTCCACCACTTATCTGATGTATTCTACACTTGATGATGACTTTTTCTTTCTCTAACACTTGAAATATTGCTTCTCTTCTCAAGGTAGGCACACCTACCTCATTCATTCAACTAAGTCACCCTTTAGATTGTTAGGTCTAATGACTTATTAGATCATGAAAATGATAAGTCAAACATGACTAATCCTCTTCAACCTATAATGGTCCAAAATGACCCATCTCTGCTCCTTGACTAAGCTCTTCCCTTCTCTTGAATACACTATGCTCTCACACCTACACAAATAGGTTGATTTGACCTTATATATATATATCACTCCATCATCTAACCCATCTTGGTCAGAAAATATACTTCACATACTTGTATTACCACTATAAAATATCCTCATAAATGTCATCAATCCAAATCAAACACTCCATAAGTCATACATACTTAAAAACAAGCTCAATCCTCCTTTAGATCTCAATTATGCCTAATGCATTAGCCCTTCATTAATACTCGTTAAACCTTAAACTTATTGAACCATATTTAGCCTTAAAAAATAGGTGAAAAAAAAAAACCTACATATAATATATCATTTAAAACTCCCACATGGGTCTACAACATCTGGAGCTCCAAACCACTACTCCATCCAAGTTATTCTCTCTCTCACTCCAAGTCCTACAAACACCCAAAAAATACTGCCAAGAAGAAATAAGGAATACTATTAATTTTATAAAACAAACACATAAAAAATAGCATGGATATATCCTCCATGATGTAATAAACACCTCCAAATCCATTTTTCACCTTCCCATAACCTACATATGTCCAAACCAACTTAAACAAACTGATTACTCAAATTGGTCATGTACACTAAAAAATTAGTCAAAGATATTTGACTGCTCCAAATAAACTAGAGACAAAATAAAAAGAAAAAATAAATTTAATAAATATTTGACATGAACATAATATCACCAAGCTCTCACTCACCTCAAAATCTTCTCAGAATAGCTCAAACTAGCCTCTCTAAATAGGCCACTCTAGATTACCTACAAGCTCCAAACACCAGTCATGATGAACATGAAATATAACACTTTTTAAGACACTTATTTGATCTTAAAATTAATTAATTTGATCCTAAAAAAACATTATAACATTTACCATCACAAAAATATAGAGTTATAATGTCATATATGAATCATATAGATCATTTTATGAGACATACTTTTTTACTGTCCTCATTACTCAAATAAGCCACTTTGAAAGCACCTTATTTCCTATGTATGGTCATCAAAATCACAAAAAAATAAAGGAAAAATAAGTAATAGGTCTTAAATAAATACCCAAAACTATTTGATTCATCTTTACTCACCTGGAACACTTCCCTAAGCACATATTTACTCTACTTAAATATTTGTTTACTATTATCACCATCTATAGATTAATGGCTAGTCAAATTGATTGAATTAAATAATTTATATAATGAATATTTATTGAAAAAAAAATTATATGGACTTTAAGAACAAGTCCTGGCCTTCAAGCTCTAACAACTCTCATGTGTTGACTCAATTAATTGTGCCTGTAGTACTAAAATCTTTAGAAACAAGCATATTTTTGTACCTTTTGGTCACTTCCATGACATACCACTACCACAAATATATGAATATATGAGTCCTATATACCTTATAATAGTAAAAAATTTCCAAAAAATCCATTATAGGTCCTTTCTAGCAAGTTTTTTCCAATTGCTCCATTATGAGGGTTTATAGAGGGTTTTGACCAGTTTACATTCTTAATGAATGTTCATAAAGCTCTATCCCTCAATCTAATTCAAAATACTTGAAATGATTCTTAGGTACATGTACCACCTCTTCAAAAAGGTTCAAATTCCCATGAAAATTCTACACATGCTAATGAGTATCACAAACTTCCTTTTAGGCTAGGAAACCTCTATTTTTCATACACAGAATACATCCTAATGTACTAAATTTATTTCTCTTTCTCCTCAGGGCATGAAACTTGGTCAAAATTTTTTAAAAAACATTTCATACCACAAACCATGCTTAAATTATCTCTACTAACTAAAATCTCTTCATGACTACTCACAAGGACCTCATTAGCCCACCTTGCCTAATAGGCCTAGAACCACCAGACCATCTTGCCTTTTGAAGATACTTGGAAACTTATCCAATGAGATCATAGAACCTTATATATCTTAAATCTACTCATGTAAAATAATATAATTGACAACCAAGATTACACAATGCATATACCTCTTACCTTATCAAGCAACCTAGCAAAGTCAAGCACATAAAGCATATGATGACTTGCACTCCACATGAAGACCATATGAGAAGACTTCTCCTGCTAGGATAATAAAAATAACATGTCAAATTATCTCTCTCCAAGATCCATCAAATCCACTCATGACTCCATAGAAATAACTGCTTCAACTGCTCCCACTAGAAACCAAGACTGAACTGAGCACTAAGATCATGCATGTTAAACCAAGAGTACTCTCATACCACTTTGTCATCTCCAATTCTACTTGAAATAAATTAAAACAAATCAATACCACCTCATTTAATCTCTACCCCTTTTACAAAATGATAAAGTGGACTCATCTATCAAACAAGCTCTTCTATATTTAATTAAGTAATTTCAGAAGCTGAACCAAGAACACAATCAAGAGCACATACCTTTCTCTCTCATCCTTTTAAAATCAAAGCACACAAAATATTAGCATCATATCATAAATAAACCATAGTGTTACCCCTTAGACCAAGATCCATTTAAGAACCAACTCAAGTCATAGCTCCAAAAGACCTATAAGATCCTTGGACTTGACCACTAGGAAAGTACACTAGCTCCCCCTCAGACCACTACCACTTGAGAAATAAGGAACTCAGCTCCCACTTTGATAAGTAATTAATTCAGACCTCTAAGTCTCCAAGAGACATAGAAAACACTAAATCACGCTTCCTTCCTTTAAAAGATCTGATCAGACAACTAAATCTTCTCAAGCAAAAATGAATAGCTAGAACTCAATCCTTCTCCCAAGCTACTTAGATCCTTGGACCTATCACCAATTGTATGGTAACACAGCTCCCTATAAAACCTTTCTCCACTTTTAAGGCTCCTCCTTAGTTTATATAACCCATGCATACCTATATTACCTTCAAGGATAGCTTCCATCAACTCATACAACAATATGAGCACCATAGCACTATGCAAACTCACATACCTTTGCACTCAAGGCACCTTGTATAACATCAAAGGAATTAAAATTAAAGAAACACACCTGAATCATGGTTATAAAAAACCAACCTAATCAAATGGAACCAACAAAGCCAACTTTATTTAGAAAGATATCACAAAATTGTTCAATTTTTCCACTAGACCTACTTAGACCACTTGTAACCCTATTTGGCCACTACAGACCTCATAAATTTCTATCCTAATTGATCTAAGACATGAAACTCTATATAAGAAGTCCATTACCATGCCCCCATAGACATGCCAATAATAAGCTTCCAACTCATCATTTTTAGCGTACTTCTTTCTTTAGCCTACTAGCTAATTAAGCCTCTTAGTGAGCTAAAACATGAATAAAATGAAATATGCTTACCTTCAGACCACTATAAAAAAAATTCACCTACCCATTTGGCCCATTCAATTTATTTTAATCTTTCAACCTTTAAATCCAAAGATAGACCACTTTTTATAAACATTCCCAAGTCACTATGCCTTCAAAGCAACAAGTAGTCAAAAGTCAACCTATTATCAACACCATGACTTGAAATTGATTCCACGCCTATATGTCACATATCCACACTTTTGGACCAAATTTCAAGCTCCCATTCCATAGGGAACCATGACTTCCTTTATGCCTCCAAACACATGTTCATGAGAAAAGAAGCCAGTGATCACTAAAAGAGCTCCACCTAGCATAAAAAAATTTAAAACCCTATGAAACCACCTAAAAAACACCCCATTATGTGTACAAATATTCTTGAATAGCTAACTCTTCTTGAAACATCTCCAATCTTCAAGTGACCCTTGAAACTAGGTAATCTATGCATACAGGCCAAAACCTATAGCAGTCATCTTGACCAGATGGTCAAACACATACTTGAGCACCTCATGGACATCATCAAACCTCTTATTATGATTTTATAGGTAAAACCCAACTTTAATCATCTATTTTAAAACTTTTAGCCATCATAAACACCATAAGAGCACCTTGGGCACCTTCTAGGCAGTCATCACTACCAAAATTGGTCAACTCTGACTTTTGAACATAAAACACATGTCTAAGCTTATCAAGGACTCAAAATACTTGGTAATGATTCATTTAAACCTTATTCATGCTCCCATATAATCCATTACATCATCCTTATTCAAATTGACACCCATTTCAAGCATCTAAAAATGATCAAAATGACACTTTAGGACCAGAAGACCTGAACACACCTCTTTGAACAAATCTTGCTTCCAACTATCTTCTTGGGTTAACTTAAACATTTGAGACAATCATGAAAAAATCCCATATGAACCTTGACTCATTAACCATCTATCCTTCAAGCACCACAAGTGATTATGTCTAGGAATTCTTCAAAGCACTTTATGAAACACACAATCATATGTTTTTGTGTATACACCTACTATCTATCAATAATCTAATTAGAAATATTTCCTTCAAAAAACTCTACATATAAAACCAAAATGAGTGTACTCAATATAAATTATCCTAAGGTTAAATTCAACCTTTTAGACCATTGAACTCTTCTTGAAGACTCTTCATATACACTCAAAGAATCAACTTCAACAAGCACTATTTGGCTTTGATAAGAAACATAAAACTTGTAATCTACAAATGACATATTACCTTGAGAACACTATAATACACTTTGATTAGTTACTTTAACAGTCTAAGTTCACCATTAAACTTAGCAAGTCATAATAGCCTATCAATCAAGGGACATTGAGACACAGTCAACTTTCATGGGGTTTTTCTTGCAAAAACACACACTTCCAGATCTCTCTTAATGGACCAGACCTTGTCATATACTGTGTTTCCATTTTCTATGAGTCTTCTCCATGCATAGATATCCATAAAACATTAACTTTCACTTATAAAACTTCATTGACTATCATATCTTCTTTAGGTCTCAAGAAGGCCTAATTTTACTTACCCTTGTTTGCTTCAATGAATAATTAATGAGCCAAGATGGTTGATAATGTCCTTAATAATGACTTACTCCTATAAAAATACATTTATAATAACTTATAGTATATCTCACCATGCTTCAATCCCTCAAATCACTTACATGTACTATCAAGGCACCATTAGGTTATATTTCTTCATTAAGTCTCATTAAGACCTAATATACATACCATAATCTTTATTTTGCTTAACAAAACCTTTCTTTAACATTTTGAACAAACTTGATCAAAAATAATAAATCAAATCACCAATGGTCCACTTCATAATACATAACTTGTCTTGCTTCATGATTAATTTCTCCTTCAATCTTAAACATCTACCTTTCAAGACACATGCACATATTTGTACCTATCATGCTTGCTGACCAAGAGACCATCTTCAATAAGCCCTACCATAAAACTCAGGTTTGATCTTGTATTTGGATTTAGTATAGTATTTATTTTTTGAACTTGATAGTGCCAACATGCAGACCTCTATGCATACTTCAATCTTGATCTTTACAAACTTATCCATCACTGCAAATAAGATGAACCTTATCTTCATCATACTTTAAGCTACTTAGGATTACTTATAGGATGTTAAACCTCCTTCAAAGGTATAGATATGATACCAGTTATTTAGAGTAGATACTAAGAGGGGGGGTAGGGTGAATCAGTAGACAATAATGTACATTCAATTCCAAAACCCATTCATCATTCATTAATTTGATCTAGCAACATGAACATGAAAGCGTAAACATCCAAAGCATGAACAAGAGCATACATCATGTGAACACAAAATTTATGTGGGAAACCCTCTAGGGGAGAAAACCCACTCTCAATCTTGAAAACCAATGGACTATAGTCTTATAAGGATAATACAAACATGATAATTTAGACCAGCTCTAACTGATCAAGGAGCATCCACCTCTAAATTTAGTCTAGCTCCAACTAGACCTTTAGCTAGCTCCAACTAGCAAGGAGGCTACAAAACCACAAGTGAGTAATCACCCACTCAACCACATTTTATCTGATTTACAACTTTTATCTATTGTATTTTACACATGATGATGACCTTCTCTTTCACTAACACTTGAAAGACTGGTTCTCTTCTCAAGGCATGCACACTTACCTCATTCGCTTAACCAAGTCACCCTTTACACTGTTAGGTCTAATGAATTGTTAGTTAATGAACATGATCATTCAAAAATGACTGATATTATTCACCACCTGATGGTATTCAATGACCCATAACTACTCCTTGCCTAAGTTCCTCCCTTCTCCGTAATACACTTTGCTCTCACACCTACACAAATAGGCTAATTTGACCTTGTATATATATCACTCCATCATCTAACCCATCTTGGTCAGACAAGATACTTAAAATACTTATATTAACCTTATAAAATATCCTCATACATGTTGTAAAACCAAATAAACCACTCCGTAGGTCATCTATACTTCAAAACAATCTCAATCCTCCTTTAGATCTCAATTAGGACTAATGCATTATCCCTTCATTAGTACTCATTACACCTTGAACTTATTGAACCATCTTTAGCCTTCACCAAGAGGTGAAAAACATAAAACTTACATCCAATAGATCATTTATCACTCCCACATGGGTATACATCATCTAGAACTCCAAACCACTACTCCATCTAAGTTATTTTCTCTCTTGCTCTAAGTCTTGTAAACACCCAAATAAAATTGCTAAGAAGAACTGAGGCATATTATTGATTTTATAAAATAAAACCTATAAAATCAGATGGATAGGTCATAAATGACATAAAAAACACCTCCAAATCCATTTTTCACCTTCACATAGCTCACACAAGTCTAAACCAACTCAAACAAACTGATTACTCAAACTAGTCATGCACACCAGAAACTCAGTCAAAGATCTTTGACTGCTCTAACCAAAATAGAAAAAAAATATGAATAAAAAATCCATTTAATAAAGATATTATAATCATATAATATCTCTAAGCTCTCACTCACCTCAAAATCTACTCAGAATAGATCAAACTAGACTCTCTAAATAGGCCACTCTAGACCGCCTACAAGCTCCAAACACTAGTCATAATGAACATGACATCTAACACTTGTGTAGACAATTTATTGATATTTAAATGAATTATTATGATCCTAAAACAACCTTATAACATTTAAAATCAGAAAAACATAGAGTTCTAATGTCATATATGAAACATATAGATCATTCTATGAGACATACTTCTTTTCTATCCTCATTACTTAGATAAGCCACTTTGAAATCACCTTCTTGCCTATGTATGTTCATAAAAATCACAAAAAAATCAAGGTAACATAAGTCATAGGCCTTAGAAAAATACCCCAAACCATTGGATTATTCCTTACTCACCTGGAACACTTTCCTAAGCACATATTTACTCTACTTGGATATTTGTTTACTATTTTCACCATCTATAGATTAACAACTAGTCAGCTTGATTGACTTATATAATTGACACAATGACTATTTCTTTCAAAAAAAACTCTATGGAATTCAATAAAAATTCCTAGCCTTCAATCTCTGATAACTCTCATATGTTGACTTAGTAAACCTTGCCTGTAATAATAAAATCTTTAGAAATAAGCATATTTTTGTACCTTCTACTCACTTCCCTGACATACCACTACCACATATAGATGATTATATGAGTCTTATATACCTTAAAATATTAAAAATTTGTCAAACAATCTATTCTATGTCCTTTCTAGCAAGTTCTTTCCAATCTCTCCATTATGAGGGTTTATAGAGGGTTTTGACTAGTTTACATTCTTAACAAATGTTCATAAAGATTTGTCCCTCAATACAATAAAAAATACTTGTAAGGGATTATTAGGTCCATGTGACACATCTCCAAAAAGGTTTATATCCCCATGCAAAGTCTACACATACTAATGAGTACCATAAACTTCTTCTTGGGCTAGGAAACCTCTAGTTTGCATGCATAGAATACATCCCAACGTACTAACTTGATTTATCTTCCTCTTTAGGAAATAAAACTTGGTCAAAACCTTTTAAAAACCATGTAATACTACAAACCATGCTTACATGATCTTTAATAAGTAAAATATCTTCATGACTACTCACAAAGACCTCATTATCCCACCTCACCTAATAGGCCTAGAACCACCAGACCAAATTACCTCTTGAAGATATTTGGAAACTTATCCATTGACCTCATATAATCTTAAATATCTTCAATCCACTCATGTCAAATACTATAACCAACAACCAGTAATACACAATGCATATACCTCTTACCTTATCAAGAAACCTAGCAAAGTTAAGCACATAAAGCATAGGATGACTTGACTCCACATGAAGACCATATAAAAATAATTCTCCTACTAGGATCATACCAAGAATATGTCAAATTATCTCTCTCCAATATCCATGATATCCACTCATGCCTCCATAGAACCAACTTCTCTAACTGCTCCCACTAGCAACCAAGACTGAACTAAGCACTAAGATCATGCATGTTAAACCAAAATCACTCTCATACCACTTTGTCATCACCAATACCACTTGACATCAATGAAAAAACATCACTACCACTAAAATCCCAACATCTTAATGGGATGTAAATTTATTAAGGATATTTCATGATGTATTAAGGGGATATGGCTGTCTTAAGGGTAGATGATGTCATATGGGGATTTTGTCCCAAACCACCCCATGGATAAATAAGTAATTGGTTATATTAGCTAAACAATTAGGGATAATCAATCCTTATGAACCTAATTACAAAAAAATAGAATAAATTTAGGATCTATCATTGCTAATTACATTCTTAATTAAACCAATAATGTAAATGGTTGAATGAGGTATATGTTTTGGTCTAATCGATCTATGCAAACCTAATTGTAATTAATTAGTGTGAATTGGGGCTTCATTAACCTCAATTATGTGATTAATTAAACCAACTAATCAACTGGCTTAATGGGGTACATGATTAGGATAATCAATCTCTGTGAATATAATTGCAACCAATTAGTGTTAATTGGGCTTTAATTAGCCCCAATTATGGACCTTATTCAATCAATCAAGTAAATAGTTCAATTGGGTACATGATTGGGCTTAATCAATTGTATCTGAGGTTGATATAATTCATGAAATCAATTGTAAACAAATAGTATGAATAAAAAATAGGGATGTTAAATAAATTCAAAGTGTGATTAATCTAATATGGTGACTATCTTAAGGGGTATGTGATTGTCTTAAAGAGATGATTTTGTTAAGGGGGCATGACATCTTAAGTGAATATAATTATGTGAATGGGAGACATGTATTATTATAAACCTAAATAACACACAATTATGTTATTTGGTATTGATTAACCTCAATTACATGTGTAAAAGAGAAAATTAATAGATATATGACATCCAACTTAATACATGAATTTAAAAAATATGACCTAAAGACAAAAAATTTAAGTCACCCTAAAGACAATATAAAGTCAAATTTAATTTTGGAAAAAAAAAATTAAAATAATAATGAAGCAAAGAGAAAATTAAATTTGAGTTCAAAGTCACATTAACATCATCCTAATGTAAAACCTAAAGTCTAACCTAACATTGGCATAAAGTTTCCTTAACATTGTCCAAATTTAATCTAGATTTTAATACGATTTTAGTTTTCAAAATTAGGAAATCAATTCATTCTAAATTTAAATGCAACTTTAATTATTCAAAATACTAAATTGATTTAATTGGAGTGCACATAAAGATTCTAGTACAATTCCACATTTTACACCTTTATTTTAATACTATTGAAATAAAATCCAATATGTATGATAATATGCATGAGTTTTTTAATTTCACATATGGGTCATATATCAGGTATTTTAGTGGACTTAGGAAAATCATCATGGGATTATATTTAAACACTTATAACCTCATGTATAAGGATGAAAATATATCCCCATTAATTACTACCCCACCTCTCCTCAAAAATTTTACAAGTAAAAAAGATACTTTTGAGTTGCAATTAATTTTAAACCCCCCTCCCATAAAAAATTATTACCAATGTATCAATGGTTATATATTGATTTAAAAATAACCCATGTATGATTGCACATGGTATTTACCACTTTATAGTAGTGAACCCCCCATGGCGCTAGTCAGTAGAGAATTAAAATTATATCTAGATAATGTATCCTTTGGTTACTCTATGTGGCTCATGGTGATAGTATTTCACTCCTTAGATTGATCATTGATTAGATATTCATAATTCAACACATGGAATTTCATATTAAACTTCTTCTTCTTCAAAGTTTCAACTTGAACTTGTAATATTACAATTGCTCCAAACTTTATGCGATTATGTCACATCTTACTCAATTGAGCATCCAAGATTTTGTTTTTATTTTTTAATTTATCCAAGTTTTTAGAGTAGGTTATTTACCTACTTTAGCTCATGTTTACTAAGTGCACTATTTATCACTATTTATTTTTCCCATTGTGGATTTATCCCACATTAGTTATGATGCTTTGCTTCTTGATCTTCCTTACCTATATATGCAAGGCTCTTTCTGTGTATTAAACAAGTTTTAAAAATCAAATCTCTCAAACAAAGCTCTTAAACAAAGCCATAAGCTAAGCTTATAGAAGAATTTATATGGAGATATATGATATTGCTCTTTATTTTTTGAATTTTCTTGTCATGTGATGTTTTTTTTTTATCACCTATGATATTTGTGGCTTGGAATGATCAAGTCTTCATTATTTTCATGGTATTAGAGTGGGAGGTTTTATAGGCATCCACTTGGAGTTTTTAGTAAGGGTTTATGATCATTCCATAGATCTTCTTCTTTTATTAGATATTCTTTACATACTAAATATGATCTTCTCTTGCATCCTCTTTGGGTGGTCCTGAGAATCAGAAAGGTGTGCAATAAATTCTAGTGAGAAGATATTGGAGGCTTTGTGGATTGTTTGTTTCTATCTTCTTATAGATCAAAGCATTCTTGGTTGTGGAAGAAACCCATAAATAATTGTGCCATTATTGGATTTGCATCATTGGAATTCCTAGTATGCATCCTAATCTCAATTTGTGTCCTTATTATATACATTATTTACCAGTTGGGTTCTTTCCCCTTATGGCGTCCATATGTGCAATTTGCTCTCATAGAGGTTTTTTTAGTGAGTTGGGAGCTCATCTTCTAAAGAATGACTGGTTTTCAACAAACTTATCTTTATCTATGATGGATCCTACAAAAAAAATTATGGGTTTTGTGTGCCTTGATTTCATATTTCTAAATTATTTTGAAATTCATAATTTCATTGAGTGATGAAAAAGTTATGGTAGTTTTACTAACAACTAGTTTTTGTTTTTCTTAAGTGGAAAATATACTATTTTAATTTCTTGGCCATTAAGTGGAATTGTTTTTCCATTAAAGTGTATATAGGGGTGTATGAGAGGATTGTTTGAGTCTTTTTAATTATCTGTGGTTAAATTCTAGTTCCAATGAGTGGTGAAAGTCTATTTTTTTACTAATTTGGTCACTAAAACGAGTTTGTGTAATTTTTAATGTTTTTGAATCATTTTACTAAAATTCGTAAAGCCTAAAATTTTTGAATTGTAACTCATATTTGAGTTTAGTTTTTTTTAGAAATATATGGTTTTCAATTCTCTATCAATTGGTGTCATCACTTTTCAAAAAAATTCTCAATTATAAAGTGCCAAATTTTTTTTTGGGGGGGTTACACATTTTTGAGAGTTTATTTATTTATTGTCATTCTTTGAATCAAGATTTGTTCTTTTGTGGGGATTATTATTTATTCTTCCCAAATTCTTACTTGTATTTTGATATTAGAACCCTTCAACAACTCAAATTACACCACTTAGAAAATAAAAATGAAGACACACCTTCAACTGAAATGTTTGTGGAGAGTTATGCTTGGTAACATTCCCCAATATAAAGATGAGGAAGTTATTACTTATATTAAAACCAAGAAAAATGAGGCTCTTTGTTTGATTCACCTCCATATTTTAGATAGTTTTCAATGTTATGTCACATATGCCACATTACCAAAGGAAGCTTGGGATGCTATTGTAGCCTTATTTGAGAAGGATACTGAGTCTTCTAGGTCTTTTTCACCCTCTTTTACTCCACCTCCTATTGAAATTCTCTCTCCTCCTATTAGCAAGAATTTTGATTTTGATGATGACATTGATGTTGTTCAATATTTGAGTCTTGACAGTGACATGGGTGAAGCACTATTAACACTTCCTTCTTCTCCTCATATCAACAAAGTTTTCTCTTCTGATGATGCACTCTCTCCTCCTACTATAGTTTCTTGTGATGACACATTCTTGACAAACTTTTCTCTTGATTTATTGATCCACCACTATGGGATGAGTTTATGCTAGACTTTGGATGTCTATTTTTAGAACCTACCTTTGTTCCTATGTAAGATGTTGAGCTGCCACAAATTATCATTTTAGAGGAATCTATTAGTTCTAATGAGAGTAGACTTGTTGAGCATTATGTTCCACTTTCCATGGGCATTCTTTTAGTGAATGTTCCATGTCTTTCTTGTGATTGGTCCTTTTTCATGGCATTACATCTAGTTTTTGTGTATGATCTTGCCAGGCCTATGCCACACTTTAGTTTAGACATGATTCAGATATCTTGTATTGTTGCCTCCATCTTCCATTGTGTAATGAGTAGAATTATCGTACACTATTCATGTTATTCCTTTGGAAAAAGGAAGAAACATTGTTTGATGTAGATGGAGATTCTATAGTCTTCTAACTAAGGACATCGACATCAACCCTTATCACCTTGTGAGCTTGACTTGGATTATAGGCAATTTTACTATTGATGATAGTTGTCCTTGGGTGAATATTTTTTTCCTATGGATTTTATCTCTCCACTTCATGGATATATTATCCATGACTACCTAATCAAGCCTTATTGATAGGACTCATATTGTGGATATGCCACTTTTTTTTGGGCTAGTTTTAGCCCCTAATTTCACTTGAAGGGGGGTGTTAGAGTATGTTATTTACCTATCTTAGCTCATGTTTACTAGGTGAACTATTTAATTTTTCCATTATGTATTTATCCCACATTTATTATGATGATTTGATTCTTGATCTTCCTTGCCTATATATTCAAGGCTCTTTCTTTGTATTAAACAATTTTTAAATCTTAAAGCTCTTAGATAAAACTCTTAAGCAAAGCCATAATTTAAGATTATAGAAGAAGTAATATGGAGATGTATGATATTGCTATTTTTTTTAGCATTTGATTATCATGTGATGATTTGATGTTATCACCTATGATCTTTGTGGCTTGGAATGATCTAGTCTTCATTCCTTTCACAAGTTTGGATCCTAATTTATTGGATATGTTTGATATATGTTTCCACTATTTCTAATTTATTAAATTAATGATTATAATACACTATTGTATGAAACTTCATTTTAAAACATCAGTTAAGATAAGTTAAAGTGGAAAAAATAGTATGAAGATGATGAAACATATTTATAATGCTAAATTTAGTAGATTTCAAACATTAGATCCAATGATTTTGTCAAGATTGACAAAAATATGATTAAATATAGGTGGTGGTTATGTAACTATTAGAGTTTGTAGGGTTGGTTGTATAACTATAAATTTCTATAGGAAATGATTTATCCATGGTATAAAAAATGGGTGGATGAATGGTTGCAAATGTTCCTTCTCACTCTTGATGGCTTAACTAAGCTTCTTGGCAGGTTCATTAATATAAATGAATAAAAAAGAGATATATGAAATACAAAGATAATTTTAAGAGGTATTGTAATTGGATAACCATTTTATAATTACAATTTTTGAGTCTTTTATCATGTTATCTCATTTTTATACTAGCTATGAGTGGTTGTTACAGTGTTGGGATTATTTATGAGGTATTGTAAGAGTGAAAATAAGTTGTGTGCAAACTTTGGATAATGCGTAATGCAAGATATCTCCATGAAAGGAAAGGAAGTGGAATTAACTTGTATATATTATGAATTATCTAGTGGAAAGGGGAGTGCAATTGACTCATCCACTAGAGTTTTTACCATGTCAAGTTTTCTTTAGGTCATATCTTATGTTCTATGTGTTTTGTGTTGTATTATTTTTATCTCCATTTACTATAGTAGGATTTTATTTCAATTACATCACTTCATATCTTTAATTTAATAATAAAAATAGTTTAGAATAATAATATTTAAATATGTTGATATAAGAATATAGGATCCAAGTTGGTGAATCTTAGTGTGGAATATATACCTATTTTACATATCAGATTGGTATTTGAGAAATTGTTTTCCTTTTCACCATAAAATATTTATAATGCATTCCCAAAGATGAGTACATTTTTGTTTTAATGTAGTGGGTGGTTTTATGTGATTATGTGTATTTTTATGCATGTTACCTGAGAAATAAGTGTTAATGGGTAAGGTGAATTGGTTCCCTTACAAGGAGACATCTCCATAATGAAGTAGACAAAATAAGTTAGAAACCTGACACATTTTAATGATGAAAAGGCCTAAACAACCAAAGAATGGTTACACAAGTTTGAAGAGGATGTTGCAAGTATTTATATTTACATGAAGAAGCTTGATAAGTTTTAATCCATTATGGGCATACTCTTGGAAAAGATAGGCATTTATACAGAGGCACTAGAAGCAAGTGAGGTGATATAAATTCCCAATTATGAGAATATGTTTCATACCAATAAGGCTCCACCTCAATTTAAAGCTAAATCAAAGATTGAAATTTAGTTATAGGAAGGAAAGGTAAATGTGGAGAGTTAAATGATTGGATATCTCAATTTGAGGTATATTTCATTTTACATTAGATTAATGAGTGTTAGAAAATATCTGTTGTAAGGTTAACGTTATCTAGTTATGCAATAATTTATTTTGAGAGATATGCTCATTATTTGTCTATAAATAAGATACCACCAATTAGGAAGCGAGATGAGTTTAATTTTATGATTAAGAAGCAATTCTGTCTTATTTACTATCAATAGGAAAGATCTATTGTTTAGTAATATCGAAGTCAATAACTATGACAAAGTGATCATGATTATACTAACGTGTTTTTCAAGATGATGGTTTAAATGGGTAAATACACCTTTGATCCTAATATATTGATGAAGTATGTTAGGGGAATGCATAGTCACTTGAGGAGGATGGTACTTCTTTCCAAACCCAAGGATCTTGATTATGCTTGTTCTCAAGCTCATTATTTTGAGATGGATGAAGAGAAGGGGTTTTCTCCCTCTTCAAATGCTATGGAAGGTGTGTTCAATGATAATTATATTTATAATAAAAAATTTGTGAATCATTATGGGTACTATGATGTTAATGGTAATACTTAGGAGACTTGTTGGAAGTTACATCCATAATTGCATCACTTTAGGAAGAAGAGGAAGAATAAAGTTAATACCTTAGGTCTGGAAAAATAGGACGAGTAAAAAAAATATGGGGAAAAGAGGATATGTTTTCCTTCCCTTCAAAGGAAGGTATGTTTAGGAAAAGACTCTAAAAAAGGTGAAACTTCAAAAAAATTCCATATCTAAGTCTAGATTAAGAAGAAAAAGGTAGATGCTCTTTTTGATATGTGCTCTCAAGAAAAATTAATTATTTAATAATTAGGAGATAGATTTGGGTTGGAAGTATAAAATCATACAAATTAGTATTCACTATGATGAGTTTTATAAGCAAAGTGATGTTAAGTTTGAAATAAGGGAAATTTTCATTGACAATATTGTTTTGGATGTAGTACTGATGGATGTTTATGGCCTAATCTTTGGCACCCCTACATGTATGTGGGTGATGTTGTCTTCTTGAGAAATTAAAATAAATATAAATTAGTCAAGGATATGAATGGATACATTATCCAACTATTTATATGGAAATATTTTATCTCCTTAGTAAGTACAATGCATTGGAAAGAGTATTCAACATCATTTAGGTAAAACATAAAATCAACATAGAGCTTCCAACTCTATCGTAACAATAAAGTACATCTCCATGGTGACGTGACAAAGTCTTATATTAACTTGGGAAACATGGTATGGTTTGGTCACATGTGGTAACAAAATAAATATATATGAATTAAATACATGTATTCCTAATACATGACCATTAAATTGTAAAATGTATCTAGCTAGTATTTATATAGTAGTGTTGTACTATGAAGATATGATTGATAGGCTGAATATATTAGAGAGACCTAAATAGAGATAAATAGAATGATATTATAGGTTATAGATAATATAAATACTTGTAATATCTTAGAGAAGAGAAATAATAGAGTGAAGAGTGTGGAGATATAGAGTAATGAGATATGTGGAGTTGTAAATGATATTTAAACTATAATTATATAACTAAAGAGAGTTAGAGTAGGATATATTCATGTATTATGCACTATACCTCATATATTTTTTGAAATTGATGTTTATGTGTGTAAACATTCTATTTATTCCCTAATTTGATCTTCCTCTCCATGCATTACTTTGTTACATCATCCTTTGTTTTCTTGGATCTTTAATATTTTCTTTAGGTGTTTCATTCCTTTCTAGATAAGGTATTCTACTAGTTCATCTATTTTTTTGCTTCCATTCTTATAAAATAGTGTTGCTTTAAGGAAATAAAAGGAATCATGTGTTCATTTATCATGACATAACCACTATCCACCTATGGTTCTTATATGCAGTCTCTCATAATGTGGCCAATAACTACAATCATAATAAGTAGGACGCACTCTCTCCTAGTTGTATCCTTAGTTATAACCTCTACATACTTGATAAATTCCTCTTCCTCAAGAGAATCCACTTCTATATCTAGAATGGCCTCTTCCTCGATATCCACCTCAATTACTATTATAGTATTGAGGCTAAGGATTTTGGTGTGAAAAAAATTATATGGATGGAGGGTTTAGGTATTGTTGGTCAGGATGTAGTATAGTAGGGTTTCCTATTTTTGGATGTAGTGATGGAGTATGTTATATTTCCATTTCCCATATTCTATTAATCTACTCTATCTCTGCCAATACATCATGTCCCAGGCATGTGTGATTATAGTGATTAAAATACCTACATGTAATATAATACATCAATTGGTTGGTTGATGGTGATACCTCCATCATTAAACACAAATGTTGTGGGTATTGGTCATAGGTTTGGAATATTCATAAATAATATCTCTATATATTGGCTATTGAATTGGGGGGACATACCCATTGGTGCCTAATATGTTCTTACCTTTACCACTCATTTCTCCATTTCTTGGTGTGGACACTCTATCCATGAATTCCCTTTTATGAAATAAATGGTACACCATATTCAAGCTCATGGTGGGTTAATTTTTTTTAGTGGTGAGATAAATTATCCACCCTTCATTTGAATCTTTTGTTTCAGTTGAAATTTCTCGAAAACCTACCATAATCTCTCCATGTTATATTTTAAGGAGTATGTCTCTCATATCCATGATTCAGATTTTAGGCGTGATGCCATATATAGTGTTTATGAATAAGTATTAAATATATTTCCATCCATATTTTAACACATGCATGATTAATCTTGCAACAAACCATTCAATCATGTGTTTCTCATTTAGAAGTTCCTCCAATTTGCTTACTATTTCCTTAAATTGTTGATCATATTCTTTCACAGTTTCATTTTATTTATTTATTAGCTATTTAATTTTAATTACACTCTCAGTTGGGATATATGAATAATATAAATACCCATTTGAATTATTTTTTCACACCAGCCCATAAGTTTTCATGTCCTACTTTGATTTTCATATACAACATCAATGTATCATCTCTTAACGTCCCAATGAAATCAAATAAAAGTAACTTCTTATGTGCCTCTATAATATGAATCTAGTACAAATAGTTTTTCCTTGTAATACTTGTTATCTTTTCTAAAAAAGGGAAAATTCATTCTATAATGTGTCATCTTCAAGGTGTTGGATTGTTTTTTCGCACTCATACTACACAAAGTTAATTGATGTGCTCATTTTTGAAGTACTACTAGAGTGTCTTGGTTGGTTATATATTTTTTATATAACTAGTGTTTGAATCCATAATTTATCTCTTATTAATTATATTTGAAAATATTTTTCCCTAAGTCCTCTACCTGATTATCTAAAAACTCCCTTTTACTTTCTAATTTGTTGCTAAAAATTTAATAACTATTCTTTACTACCTCTCCTACATGTACTTATTAATATTTAATGAATAGATGTTTGTGTTTGATTTAAAGTGGAAAGGTAGATGACATTTGGTCCAAAGGGTTAATCTCCTCATGTGTCTCTTGTAGCTTGGGTTTTGAATCAGGGTTTCACTTTTAGTATCCTCTTCATAGTCTTATATCTCTACCTTATCTTCTTCCTTAATATTTTCATTTTATAATCCATTATCTCCTAATATAATTTATTCATTCTCTCTCTCTCTTGTTTCTCCTTAATATTACTACTAAGATTCATTTCTTACTCATTATCTTCCTTAAGGTTGGTATCACTCCCAATATCTCTTTGTTATTCTATTTTATCACTAAGTATTATTTATTCTTGGTTATCTCCTCTTATACTCCCTTACTCAATTGCTAAAATATTTTCTCTTAGCTCTTCCTTATAACTATCTTATCCTATTTTTATGGTATATTATATTTTTTATTCTCCATATATTTCCTTACTATTTCCTATCCCTGATCTAGTGTGGGCTAAACTTATTGCCATCGATTGGTCTTCCACTCTCAAGATTTAGAATAGTTTGGGGGTTTCCATTAGTATAGATAGACCTAATAGTTTATATTTTATATCATTCATGAATTTATATGATGTGTAATACAATGTATATTAAATTTTATTTATTTCACTAGCCTCATTTATGCCTTATAGTGCCACTAATGCTAAATCATTTATTTCTGTTAGAGGGACATGCTCATAATTTTCAATATGGGAATCTTCACTAGTAGAGGCTAGATTGGTATATTCAATTGTCCTAGTTCTCCTGAATATCATATCTTCTCTTTATTTCTTTTGAATTTCCCTTATAATTTTCAATCTAATTCTCTCTTCCTCAAACTATTTTCTCATCTCATTATTTACCATTTTTTCTTTTATGACTTCTTAGATTTATTCTCTTACTAATATCATTATCGTGGTCTCAATTAATTTATATCTAAGATGGTACTTATCCTCCTATCCTGTACATATTATTTCATCTACCCCAAATTTTTATACCAAGTATTATGATAAGTCACATCTTTTTTGGATCCTCTTTATTTTTGCATGCCATCCCTTAGGTGCATGGCCCCTAAAGGATATGTTTTCCTTCATTAACAACCATTTATCCATAAATAGATTAAAAATTAATAGTGGTACCCTATCTAAAAACCTTCTCTTCACCATTTTGTTATTTTGAATTTATTGGCATTATAGCTTGTCCAACCTTAAATAACTCAACAATCAAGAAGGAATCGAGTGTAGTCTAGAATTAATAATCAATTACCCAAGTCCAAGTGTGGCAATGCTTTTGAGGACCTAAATATTTTCCACAATACACTTAATTGGTTTATTAATATGAAATATTGATCTGTATTATGTTTATCCTATCCTAATATTAAAGGCCATAATATATTGATAAATATGACCAGGAATTATTCCTCATGTGATCTGAAGAAGGATGCCTTTACTTCAAGCAATGACTCACAAATTATTTTCATTTCAAATTGGGATATTTTTTGATATTTTCCCCACCACTCTTTGATTTATGTTAATGTTTTATTCAAAAAATACTTGGATACATACCTTTGTACTTTATCTAACTAAATTTTATATGATACCACCAAATGTTGATATAAAATTTACATCTTTCGCTATAGATAGTATGTGATTTGAGTACATTCTAGTTATATTTAATCAAACACAAAGGTTAGTATTGTATGGAGTTAACTATAATATGAATTCATAAATTAAAATAGTGATCATTAATGATACATAGTACACATACATCTCCTACTCTAACTCTATTTATTTCTATAATTATAATTAGAACAACCTTAACAATTTTGTAAATGTATTTATTCTATACCTCCACACTATTTAATCTATTATTATTCTTATCTAAGATATTAAAAGTATTTATATACTATGGAACCTCTTATATCACTATATTTATCTCTATTATATTCTCTCTATTCTATTTAACCTATTAGTCTTATCTTTCATATTACAATACTACAATACAAATACTGTCTAGATACCTCTTACAACTCAATGGTCATGTATTTTTAAGATAAGAATTTTATTCATATAGATTTATTATGTTACTATAGGTGACCAATTCACATCACATTTCCTCAATTGTTATAATTCTATGTCCCATAAGCATGGAGATGTACTTTGATGTTGTGGTAATGTTAAAAGCTTTGCAGTGATTTTGTGTTCAACCTCAATGCTATTGAAGAATACTACCAACACAACTCAAGGTAAATTTTTTTAAAGGTGGTAAAAATATGAATTTCCTACTTTTAAAATATAAGGGGAAAGATTGGTGGATTCATTTTAAGGCATATTTACTAAGGGGAAAATTTACTATTGTGTTGTCATATATCTATGTGTAGTATTCAGCCTAATTTGATGCAAGGAAATAGGCCACAAAAGGGGAACATAGAGGTGAATGTTGAAGTTCAAAGGATAGATAAATTATTACAACATATACACCTCTAAGAGATCACAAGGAAGCACATACATAGATTTATCACCCTATGAGTTCTTGATGCTTTTAAGGACCAAAAGCCTCAAGTTGGGGAGGCATGATCCAAAATTTGATCATAATGTACTTTCTATAATTTTTAAATGTTTTTTCCATTACCAATTTATGTAATTCATGTTTGTAAGATACTATTGTAAGATACTTCATGTTAAAATATTATTTTAGATAAGCTATAGTGGTATAGTCAGTATGAAGATTATCATAACATTCTTAAAATAGTGAAGTACTTTCATACTTTAAATACAAGGACTTTTTCAAGGATGATGAAATTGTTAATAAATGAAAGTGATTGTTGTGTATCCATTGGTGTCTTCACATGGTGATTTTAAAACCACCTTGGGGGTTTTATAACCTATGGTTTACATAAAGTGGTGGTTTCTCCTTGGTATAAAACTAGGAAAATGAATGGTTGAAAATATTACTTCTCCTTATTAGAAGTTTTTTAAAGTTTCTTGGAGGGTTAATTAGTTAAAAGGAATAAATCATGATCTTTATAGAAGGAAAAAAATCAATGTGAGGTCTTGAAATTATATCCACATTTTAGAATTGTAATTTTTGGGTCTTTTTTCATCTTGTCTCATTGTTATCCTATATACGATTGGGTTTTTATAGTGTAAGGATTGTTTATTAGGTGTTTTAAGAGTGTAAATAATTTGTGTGCAAGATTTAGATAATGATTAAGACAAGCTCTATAAATGAAATGCCAAGAAGTGGTGGTAAATTTTACATGTTGAGAATCACATAGTATAAAAGGGAGTGAAATTGACTCACCCACTAGAGTTTTTCCCACAATGGATTTTATATAGATCATATTTGTAGATATGGATTTAAAAGATAACTAAGAACAAATTAAACAAAGAAAACACAAGTTACCTTCCCAAGAGCTTTGAATCACCCAGATGTGGCTCAAAACATGATTTTTCTCTTGATTTGGTGCTCAAGTCTTCAACAATGGTGTAAGTAGCTCCTCCACCATATCAATAACACCAACTAAAATAGGCTCATGATATGAAAATCAATTTTATGCCTATAAATTAATCTATCTTATTACAAATAAAGCATTATCAAACTACACTCAAATGGATTATAGAGAGAATCCTTCATTATAAGTTTACACAAATGAAGCTTAATCAAAGTGGTCTTGGCCATCCTATTTATAGATTTTCCAAATTGATCAAGATAAACCATGACCATCCATCTTAAGATCAAGATGTGTGGCCATGAATTAATCTAATTATTCAAATAAAATAAATAACTATCCACATAAATATTTGGGAGGAAGGGGTATTAAAGAAGCATGGGAAGCCATAATCTTGATATTTGTTATACTTATGGCTTATGGATGCCACCCTAAAAATGATGTCACTTGATGATACAGTTAATAGGAATCAATTTCCAATGAATAAATATTCAATAACTTCCAAGGAATTCTTACTTAAGATCATAATCTAGTTTATTTTGCCTAAGTAAGATTAATCAAATTTTAACCAATTCTTTAGAAATTGGTTGCACTTGATTAATCAAATTGGTTATAAATTCATATTACTAGGTCATAATTTGATTGGAGAGGAATTAGAAGGCAATTTTAGTTATGTACAGACTATTATGCCATTTAGGATGTTGTTGACATAAAATAACACATGCATGTGTTATGTGCTTCTAAATTAGAAGAAAAGAGTGATCCAGAGCAATAAAATGCATTTTCATAATTTTGACTTGAAATGATATAATTTAAGTTAATAATCACATAAAATGAATTTCCCCATTTAGGGATACATTAGCCTAAATTAGTAATTGTATCTGAAAATATTGAACCATTTAGTGTGTTTAAGTGATTTTGGCTTAATTTGAGTGTTTTCACAAATTTTGTGTAAGATTGACAATTTCATCACAATGGTGTTAGGAGTTGGATATCTAGATTTTGCCCCTATTTGAGAAGGTGTGGTGAGACATTCAATGAAGCAACATATTTTCAATGAAAAGAGTTGTCAAGAATAAATTAGAAGGAAATGACCCATGATGCCCCCTTGAGAGGACATATAAAAATGAAAGAGAAGGATGGACTCTTACAAAGAGAGAGAAAGTGAGATTAACCCATGAAACAGATTAAATCCAGATAGCTAATGCTTACATGTGTTGGATTCCATTAATGATAAAAATATAATTAGATTATAATGGGCCCCGAATATGGGGGAAGGTGAAGGATACAATCCAAAAATATAAATGACACACCCAAAGCTAGGGTGTAAGCTACACGCTTACGAAATGATCAATCTTATGACAAGTTGCATACTAAAATATTGCCAGAATAAGGGCAAAATTTGTAGAGCTTAGAATTAGAATAAAAATGAGAATCATGTCTCTAAAGAGAGGAATTAATAATGTGTTCAATTAAAGTGTATTTGATCAGTTGAAAAAGCAATTTTACCCCAGTAGGGCTGATTTTGATCACTAATAAAGAATGGTTTTCCCCCTAAAAGGCTGATTTAGATTTGTAACTAGTTAAAATGTTGTGCCCCTGTAGGGAAAATTGAAAAGCATAGCTCAAGGATTTAACCTAGTGCATAGATTAAAGATGAGCAAGTGAAAACAAAGATGCAAAGGATGAATGATTAAAATAAACATGAAAAACTAGGCATACAAGGATGCACAAAGTGATGAAAGAGATGAAAATAAGAATGAAGGTGGCTGAGCTAACCCAAGATACATTATGTATCCAAGCATTGCTTACATAGTCCAAATGGAACTCAAGTCAATGTAGTTCACCCAAAAGTGGGAGAGAATAGAATGAGGGATGAAAAAAATTGACTAGTGTTCAATTAGACTCATAATGTATCCTAAGAGATGCAGGTCTTGTATAGAGTTGGGTGTGATATAAACCATTGGTACCTAGTTTCATTGGTGTTCTTGAGAGCTGTTCATTGGAGTTACATCGAAGTTGAGACTTGGAACCAAAGCACAAAGTGCTTGCTATAACAAATTGAAATTACACATCATAAGTATGAATAACCTATAATGACATTGCATTTCAATTGTGTTGACCTATTTCAAATGTGAATACTTATAACTAAGGATAATGATAAGAACTATCAAGACCAGAGTTACAACTATTTACATTTAAATAAAAACAAACAAAAACAAAGAAAAACATAAATGAACCCAACTTAAAATCAAGATATGAACAATCAAGATTCAATTAGGAACAAGAATGTTTAAAAATAAATAAAAAACAACTTAATAACATGAGATCAAGATATTAATAACCAAGATCTATGTGGACCATCAAGATGTACTTGTAAAAATAAAATAAAAGAACAAGACCAAATAGGAAAACAAAATACTAAGAAGGAACAAGAAGGAATAACCAAAGGAAAGAAAGAAAGAAAATAAGAGATCAAAAAGCACAACAAAATACCAATAAAAATCAAATAAACACACAAAAATAAAAACTATGTTAGTGTGGTTTTGAAAATAATTGTTCAAGCACGTGTAGTAGAGGCGTTACTTTCTACAATAGAATAACAAGAACAAAGACAAAAAATTTCCCCAAAGTGATAGGGAAACAACACAAAAGAAATGGGGGAAGAGAGAAAAAGGAAGGGGGTGGATAAGTTGACTTTAGATGTACTAGACAAGTGGATGTTACCTACATAATTCCATGGTTGAATGGTCCAACATAAAACTTAAGCCAAATGTAGTTTTCTCAAGAAGTGGGATAGAAGAAAAGTGATTATTAGAAAAACCTGATTAATTTTGTAGAATAAATGGGAAGATGGGAATGGTTTTGAGAAATAACAAGCTACTGGGTCAAATGAGAATGGTCTTGTAAAATGTCAAGTGTGTGGGATAATTACTTTAAAAATGGCAAGAGTGTGGAGATCGGAATATAAAAAAATGTAGGATAATGTTTTTGTTATTTTATGGATCATTTTATAATGTTTTTGGTGTTTTGGGGATAAAATATGTACAAGGGAAATTGGATAATCAAGGAGATTATCATCTAAGAGTAGAAGTTCCAATAATATCTAAGTTGACTATAATGGCACATACTCACAAATTGTTGAGAGAAAGGATCCTATTAAGGAAACAATACCTACCAAATAGTAACAAAATAATAGAGCAACATGCAATATTAGATAAATATAAAGAACCATCCAGTAGGCAAATATCCTAAGCTAAATATGAATTCATGTTCACTTATCTATAAAATAAGTTGCAAAATACCATTTAGGCTGAGATGCTTTATAGAATTGGCATTGAATGTGTTCATAATGCCTATGATTCATAATCAGGATCATAATTGGTTAAGGGAGAAAAGATGCCTAAGTTACAATAGCCCTATATATGAAAAGAATGTGGTTCTCAAAGAGAATAGTCCTAAATGAATATGGTCCAAAAGAGGATAGTCTAGGGTGGGATAAAATGTGTTTAGAGTGCCAATGGTCCAAAGATTTCACTATCTAGAGTCATGAAAATAATATGGTTCTTGAAAGAATAGTCCAGGGTAGGTCAAAAGAATATAGTCAAAAATGGGACATTCTAGGATATAATGGTAGAATAAAATACTTCAGCACAAGTTGCCCCTACGTAAGGGGTCTTGTAGACAATGGTTCAAAGTTGTCAAGCATAGAACCTCTTAAGGTGCATAATGTTCATGGGCTCTAGAAGTTATTCACCATTTGGAGTTTCTAGCTTGTATGCCCCTAATCTATAGTTTGGTGTGATAACGTAAGTTCAAAGCTAATTGGATTGGATCTTGCCCTTTTCCATGCATTTAACATTTGTGTTCTTCTTTTTCTCTTTCAAAACTAATCACCAATCTCAAATTCCTGAGGGAGAATACACTTGTTTTAGCTTTTCCACAATATGTTCTTAAAGGCCTGTAATTTTTCTAGGGTATCCAAATGTTTACCATCAATAAGTTATAGTTATTTCAACCTTGAGACTCTATATTCATCATCATCTTCAATAGGCTCCAAAGATACTCGTAATGAAGGTAGATTGATCTCAATTAGGATAATAGTTACTATGCCATAAACAAGGGAGTATGGAATGGCTCTTGTAGGGGTTTAATGACTAGTTTGTTAATCCCAAAGGGTAGGAAAGATTTGTAAGTGATAATTATGGCCAACATCATTGATAATATTATTTAAAATCCCTACAATGATCTTGTTTGATGCCTCATCTTGTCCATTGCCTTATGAGTTATATGGTGTGGATTTCTTGTACTTGATTTTGAATTTTGCACAAAGGTCTTTAACATCTCTATTTACAAAGGATCCACCATTAACACATATAATTCATGTTATGATGTCATATCAACATATGATATGGTAATGAATGAATTTGGATTTTTACTTCTTAGTGACATAAGTGAGAGGAATGGCCTAAATCCACTTAGTAAAATACTCAATAACAGTCAAAATATGTTTATGACCATATGAAGATGTTGGGTTAATTTTTTTGAGATCAAGGCCCTATGTAGAAAATGGCCATGGAGTAGTGATCAGATATAGTAGAAAATAAGGTGCATGTATCGAATTTCCATGTTGCTGATAAGGAACACACTTTCTCACATAATTACAAACACTTGTCTCCATTTTTGGCCAATAATAGCCTATTATAAGGAGATTTTTAGCTAAGAATATACTGTTGGTGTGGGCCCCACTTATTCCTTCATGAGCCTCCTTCAACACTAGCTTGGATTTTCCTAAAGATAAATAATGAAGTAACGCTCCATCATAGCCTTTATGATAAAGTGTGTTTTCAAGGAGGGTATAAAGGGCTAGATGGTGAAGGAATAGTTTCAACCAGTTATTAGATAAGTCAGGTGGAAAAACATGATCATGTAAATAATTTTAATAGTATTGATACCAAGGTAGTTCAGGTGGGGGATTGGGACCAATAATGACACATACCCTTTCTGAATCTGACATAATATGTGTAGGATGTAGAAGATTCTCAATAAAAAATTGATACTCTTTATCACTACTATAAATTTATATCATGGACCCAATTTTTTCCATTGCATCAACAAATCTATTGTTGACCCTTGATACTTGTTTAAATTTTAGAGATTTAAAATGAGATTTTAGATTACAATAATTTGCTTGTAAGGAACAAGCATGTCATCTATACTATTTTGATATTGATCAGTGGTTTGATTGATGATTAATTGGTAATCACCATAGACCATTAAATTATAGATGTCCCACTATATGACAAGATGAAGTCCTACAATAAATGCCTCATACTTAGTCATATTGTTGGTATAATGAAAATTGATATGGAATGCCTTGGAATCAGATCCCCTCATGATGTAATTAACAATATGTCAACTCTAGATCCTTTGATAGATTTTTTATTCTGATACTCAACATCAAATTCACTTTAGAGCATGACCCAATTTACCATATGTCTTATGAGAATTATTTTGGATAATAAAAATTTGAGAGGATCCACCTTAGCGATGACAATTATTTTGTTATTTAACATATAGTGTCACAACTTTTAGAAAGAGAGAACCATAGCTAAACATGCCTTCTCAATAGGCATATAATTATGTTCATAAGACACTAGTGTGTAGCTCAAATAATAAACTACATGTTCTTTACCTTGATCATCATGTTGGTCCAAAATTGCCCCCAGTGCATGCTCAATTATTGATATGTAAAGAAACAATGGTTATCCAAGTGTTGGTAGTCTCAAAACTGACTGATTGGCCAAATATGTATTTAGCTTTACAAATGCTAATTGATAGTTTTCATCCCATTCAAACATGACCCATTTCTTCAAGATATGAGTAAATGGGTGGCACTTATCTACCAATTAGGAAATGAACCTATGGATAGATTGGATCTTTCCTTACAAGCTTCAGAGCTGTTTAAGATTTGAAGGTGGAGGAATTTCAACAATAGCCTTGACCTTAGCAAGGTTGACTTCAATCCCTATTTTCAATACAATGAACCCTATCAATTTCCCTAAAGTGATGCCAAAGACACACTTCTTAGGATTTAGGCAGACTTTATATTTATGAAGCCTCTCAAAGATTATTCATAGAAAATTAAGATGTCCAACACGTGTTATTGATTTTGATAGTATGTCATCAACATATTACTCAAAAAAAATCATGCATTATATCATATAAGATGATAGTCATGGCATGATGATATATGGCTCTGACATTCTTCAAGCCAAATAGCATGACTTGGTAAAAAAATGTTCCCCATAGAGTGGTGAATTTAGTATTGTGTTGATCTTCTTGGGCTATCTTGATTTGATTATATCCATAAAATCCATCCATGAGGGACAGCATCTCATACCCAATAGTAGAATTGGTAATCATGTTGATGTTGGGCATATGAAAATCATATTTTGGGCATGATTTGTTAATATCTTTGAAATCTATACAAATAAGTATACCCTATGGATTTTTGCTGACTAGAAATATGATATCCATTCAAAATATTTTAGTGGTCTAATGAATCCTACTCCCAATAACTTTTCCAATATAGATTTTACCAAAAGAGTGATGCATGGATGCATCTTTCTCAATTTTTGTTTAACTAGTTTGGTATCTAGATAAACAACAAGTCAATGCACTACCAAGTGAGGGTCTAGGCCTAGCATGTCTGAATATGCCCATGCAAAAATATCAATGAAATCCATCAAAATGGATATATTGTGTTCACTTTTTTGCTTTGGTAAGGGAAACTCCAAGATATTCAATTTTGGGATTATCATATGTTCCCATGTTCAATTAAACTATGTTTTCTAAAAGAAGTGTAGAACCATCTTCAAGAATAGTAGGAAAGGTATGATCATGATCATCTTATTCTACTACATTTTCTAGTTATTCATCCCAAATCTCTGTATAATGTGATGAATCTAAATCTTAAATCTCAAGCAATGGTCAAGTAAAAAAAAATCTCTAGAAACTCCAGAGAAATATGCCCAAACATTTGTTGTTGTTTTGAAGATATGCTTGTACTGGCTATAGAGTTAGGACTTGATGGACCTTGAGCATCCTTTAGGGATGAGAAAACTTTCCCATCCAAGAGCACCTGAAACAAGTTTGAACTCAAAGGTTTGTCTTTATCTTAACATTTTCCCTAATCAATAAGAATCTCAAAGAGGTTTTCACCCAAAGATCTTGATGTTTATCTTTTTTATGACCAAGAAATTTTTCCTACTCTCTAAATTAGGAAGAAGGATCCAATGAAAAATCAAATCCTTGTTTGTGATCACCAATGGGCAATCCATCTCTTAGGCCCATATATTTTGTAATTAATTCTTCATTTTGAAACTCATTATGGTATATGAACAAATTTTGTTGGTCCCAATCAGTGAGTTTGGGATGGCAAAAACATAAGGAATAATGAGGTGTTAAGTTCATAATGGCATTTTGATCAAATAAAAATGAGTGAGCAAGTTCATTAAAATGGCTATAATGGGATGCTACATCACTTTTAGGAGTCTCATCACTAGTCAATTCATAATAATCACTATAAAAAGTCATGAGGTCACCCTTAATAAGTGTAAATCTGAGACCATGATTTAAATTAGGTACTCTAATTGATAAAGGTTCTAAGATTACTTATGCTCATGGGCCAAGGCCTTTTCTTATATAATCAAAATTGTCTATAATACAATTAGGGATAGGATATTTTGGATTATGAAAGTATTTAATAATGCCATAAAAATATAACTAGTCTCCTTCTGTGAAAAGATCTAAATCTTATTTTGGAAAAGTAGTAGGTACAAATACCATAGGTGGTTTTCATTGTTATTTTTTCTATTTCCAGATCAAGTTGGATTTGTTTGGGCTTTTAGAAGGTTTGGGTTTACCAAATGTTTTAGGGAGACTTTAGTAACTTAAAAACATGGAAGGCATCCTTAAAATGGTACATAGAAAATCCCAAATCTTTTATAACAACATATTTTATAAGAGTTGCAGGAAATGGATCAGTTGAAGTGGAAGCAAAGTCACTAAGGTTGATATAATTGGATGGTGGTGGATGTGAAACTATATCTATGTTCTTATTTTCAACTAATTTAGAACCTAGATAATAGTTATGATTGTGGAACTCAACCTTAAAATGTTTGTAATACTAATAAGGCTATAGATCAGTAGGAATAGTAACTATGGGGAAACTTAAGGCACTGATGCAAGGTGGATGGAATGGTTTATAATTAATCAATCCAAGGATGAAAAAAAGTATGTCATAAGGAATCTCAATGTCCACAATATGTAATAATGTGTGGTGGAAAACAAACCCAAAAATGATTGACAAATAAATGATACTAGAAAACTCCCTCTCAATGTTTTTGTAAGCCTTTATGGTGATTGTCTTTGGTTGAATGCCCTTCGTAGTGTATCCCAACTCTATACTAGTTTGAGGGACACTATATTATGCCTTGAACCATTATCTATAATAACCTACTTAATCTTATGGTTTTAAATAATGACCTCAATATAAAGTGGGTTGTTATGGCTTAGACCTAGGGTAGTCATGTCTTTTTGATCAAACATGAGCTATCAAAATGAAGACAAGTGTCCAACTAGTGTTTAGAATTGTTCATGATTAATATATTTGGGAATAGTTTATTATTTTAAAAGGTTGTTCAAGATAGTTATATGGACTTCAAACATAGATAAGAGATTCAAAATGGAAATCTATGTAGGAATTTTACCTAGTTACTCTGATAGACTATAAGTCTTTTTAACATTATGATGAGATGGCTTAGCCTTGGTTAGCACAATATTTGGATTTGGATTCAAAGGCACAATGTTTACATTGGGTTTAGTAGAAGAAGAGGTTAAAGGGCAGACAGCGTAACTCACAAGCATCTAGTTGTGATTGTGAAATCTAGAGGTGCTAAGGAGCCATTATAATTAGATGATGAAGGTAAAGGGTCTTGGAGGGTGACTCATGGGTGTCTAGTTATATTGGATCAATTTTGAGTTGATGAGGAGCCATTTTAATTAGAGGAAGGATGGGGTGTAAAAATAATAACCCATGTAAATGGAGGTATAACAAAATTACATGAACTCAATGTGGCATTACTAGAGAGAGAGGGTGTTAACTAGAGAGAGAGAGGGTGTTAACCCTATAACAATGATTATAACACTATGAGAAGTAAGGGATGGTTCACAAGATTTAATAATAACATTAGAAATGTGGGTTGTAGAAATGCATCCCATGGTATTGTTATAATCATAAGGCATGTTGTTATAACCCGAGTTATTATCATGGGTATTATGATCTTGATTACGATCATGCTAATTACAATTTTGACCCTGATTCTTGTTTTGATTCTACCACTAATTATATCCTTGGTGGTTGTCTATTATGTCAAGGAAATAGATCTTGGTATATTCCCATATCCTGATTAGTGCCTTATAGAGCAAGCTTTCTCTTGATCAAATATTTGATAAGATGTTGTAATTAGACATGACAATAAGCACCATGACTAATAACCTGATGGAAATTACACCATTCATCTTCCTTTTATCAATATAGCTTTGGTTGATATATAATAAATAGCCTTAGTATAGGATATATAATTAGGTTAGTTGATATGAGCTTTTAAAACACCATCTCAATGGGCTTTCCCAATTTACTGAAGACTCTGAATTGCTTATGGAATGTCCTCCATGGAGGTTGTCTTTACAAATTGGCTAGTGGATTAGGTGGAGTTAATTTGAAATTTGGAGCTAGTAGGGCCTACACCATTTGTATGTGTCTTGCTTTAGTCACACCATTCCTAACCATGTTCTTGTTCTTATTGAAACCCATAGGTTTCTTAGTTTTAACAATTTAACTAAGAGATTAGGTCTAATTTAATGTTTGACCCCGTGAAAAAAATCTTGACAAGGCCTTTTACAATAAGTGACTTTTCAATCTGCACCCCTTTGTCTATAATTTATTAAAATGAGTTAATGCAATCAAGCCATAGATTTTATGTGACCTCAGGGTGTAATTTCTATGCAAAAATATCCACCTATTATTTGTATAGAAAATTATGTTGAAAGTGACCAACTAATGCTCTCCACCTCTATAGATATGTTGTGAAGCTTTCTCCATCATGCTATTTGGCTTTGCACAAGTCAACAATGGTCAATTCATGCTCGATGTTGTATGAGAAGTGGTTGACAAACTTCTCAAATAGGTCATTCCAATCTACAACTGATCCTTTGGGTAACTTAAGTAGCCAATTTAGAGCTTGTCTTGCTAAACTTTATAGAAATAAATGAGGAAAATAAATGTTATTGTACGAGACCTCTTAGCATAACACAAAGAATGCCTTGATGTGTTCACGAGGGTCACCCTTTCCTTTATATTTTTCAAATTTAGTTGCCTCAAAATGAGACAAAAATGGGAATTGGAGAAAATTTAAATCAAATTGATATGGGCATATCTCATCAAATTTTTACTTCTTGATTATGTTTCTTATCTCCAATCATGACACAATCTCCTACATCAAGTTCTATTCTTGAATGTCTAGTGCATTCATGGGTGGAACATAATTTTATTGGGTTGGTATGCTCCCCTGATGCTATTGGGGTGGTATGTGAATTTATTACATGGATTTGTTAGGGATATACACCCTATGGTCTGTAACTTTTTTTTGGTTCACTCCTTGAGTCAAGTAAGTGAGCCACTAATTCCTTGGAATCTATTGCCTTGAATTATACATGTTCTATTGATTTTGGATAGTCCATGGTCTATTTACCAACATACATGTTGGTTGAGATGAACTAGCCAATTTGTTTTATATGATTTCTTCAATGCATATTGAATTTTTTGGTCTTTGGTTTTGTGAAAAAATAAGAGGTTCTTGATGATTGAAAAATGTATGCTTCATGACTAGTGAAGCATGCTATGGAACCTCTTGGGACTTAGGTTGTTTGATTGAGACATTTTGATACATCATTATTGTGTTCTTAACTAGATTTTACATTGGTTTAACCAAATTCCCTTGCTCCTTGGAAGTGTCATTATGGATTAAAGTGGAAATTAAATAGTCTATCAAGCCTATGATAAGTTAATCTGCATATCATTGGCTTATATTTTTGATCTTGGTGACAAGATCTTGATCAATGGGTTTCAAATATATAAGTATTTAATTTCCTTTTCTATAATAATATATGTTCATTTATGCAATGTTTACGAAGGATTATTCTCACTATTTCTCTCCTTCTCTAACCAAGGTATGTAATTTCTCTATAGGAAAGTTCAAGGGTAGACTAGCACTAGATTCAATCAACCTTAAGAGTGCTTCATCTTTGTCCTTTTGGGGTTGACATTCCAAAAAGTCTTCCTTATATCCTATAGTCGTGGGAATGTCTTCAAATACCACATGATTATCTTGACCACCACAAAAGTGTTCCTCCTCATAGTTAGGGATGTAAGAGACCCCACTATGAGTGTACCTTTGAGTCATGTATAAATGGTTTCTCTCTAAATTTGGAAAGATTTGGGAAAAGTTTTTCAAACATTTAAAAAAGGTATGTATTTTTATCTTTCTATAAACAAAGTGACAAGGAACATAAGAGACTATAATAAAAAATGGGGTGGCATAGTACCACATATTTATAAGAATGTGTTCAATGAAATTACTTAACATTAGGTGGGGCTGGAATCATATAAATTAGAAGAGGGTATGATAACTCAAAAACTTAAGTGTAAACTAGTATACCAAATGTAGATTGAGATATATGTCAATATCATTAAAGCTAGTATAACTTTGACAAGTTACTACTAGAAAATTATAAGAAATCCCTTTGGATTAAGAAGGTGACAATATAAACCAAGATATTTAAGATGTGAAAATGTGTTAGAATTCTTAAGTATAAAACTAGAACCAAATGGGCAACACAATGCTACCACATGGAAATAGGAGGTAGAATAAAATGTGTTATAGAACCAAGAGTGTGAATGTTACATTAGATGACCTATGTTCACAATGATCAGATGATGATAAGTCTATAAATGGCCTTCAATCCAAATGAGAAATTAAACCCAAATTAGCTCAATTAAAGTGCAAATGGTAAAACTAATTAAAATGCTAACCTAAAACTTAGAAAGGTATAATTCTAAATTTGAATTATCAATGAAGGACTTTAAGATTATTGGAAAGTGGTTTAGACTCAAATGGGCAACATAACTACACCATTTAGACAATATAAACACAAAAGTTTAAGATGAGGTTTTAAACAAGGTAAAGATGATTTGGATTTGACCAGTATAATGCCTCCTTGCTCAAGAAATGGTGGACAAGAAATGTGTTTGGTTATAACGTATTGTTTACAAACAAGTTTTAGACTCAAATAAATAACCAAGTAAGTAAATACTACAAATACCAAATACAACTAAGTAAATTATCTTAAGCCCTAAACTGATAAGGTTGCATCATCTTATTGAAAACCATCTATATACGTGATCTTGGAAGGATTTTAATTACTAATCCAAAAATAAAAGTGCATGAATTGGTAGGGTATTTTACACCCCCTTCTACCAAGATATTATAAATCAATATGGACCTTTGGGTTATTCACCCTGCATCAAAAATACTCTTCAACAAGTGGGGTTGTCTAAAACTTAAATTTATGATTGTCTTGATAGTCTTAAGTGTGGGTAATTCTAGAGATGCAACATGTCAATTAGATCCATGTAAATTAGCTTGTTATGAAATGTATTATATTTTTCATGACCACTACATACATCAACTGTTTAGTGTAGTGCAATCTCCTGATCGATCATACATTCTAAGTTAGATTAACACTAACGAAGTTTACTTAACTACTCAAGCAAATGTCCCAGTGGGTCACCCTCAATTTATATACCCCAATCTGAAGAGGGGTTGAATACAATGTCAGAAGATGAAACCCTAGGTCAAAGCTTCCCTAAAGAACTCTTGAAGAGGCTATGAACTTCCATCCATAAGCCAAATTGCATAAAAATAAATGAATTAAAAATAATTTAGAGGTTGTTTTAGATCACCCAAACCATACAAGTTTTTTGGAGATATTATACAAATTCCTTTTCATGTGTTAGACAATGGCACAATCATAATGAAAAGGCACTTTTGATCACCCAATTTCCCTAAAGGGGATAGGGGGAGAGCATACATGCACTCATAATTTTATTCAAACAACATACAAGCAATAGATGATTTACATAAAACAATACTTCAAGAAATTTGAAATTTAGTTAAGTGTAAGTTTTAAGCACAAAATTGAAATGTTAAGTGAAGTTCTTGGCCCCTTGGCCTTATTTTGAAAAAACTTTGAAAAACTTCACAAAATAATTAATCAAACCATATAAGTTCCTTTTAAACACCAAAGGGAAGGTTAAAGACTTAATTATGCTTCAAATTTTGATCACTTTTCCACATGAGTCCTATAAGGTTAGAGATTTCCCCCCTACTTTAGATCAAATTTGATAATCAAACAAGAAAGTTTGGAATTCTTGCTTTCAGGGTCTCTATTTTTTACACATAGAGATTGATGTTAGTCAACAATGACCAATGTTAATTGTAGCAAGATTGATGCTAGTCATAAACATAATTGATGCTAGTAAAAAATGATTGATAACAGTCGCCTGTGAAACCTTAGGAAAAAATATTTGACAAAAAATACTTTTTAGCCTAAGTTACGATAAATTATCCAAAATAAACTTTTGGATCAAGTAAAATAATATTTAGACAGAGATTTATAAACTCAAATTGAAAACTAAAACTTTGAATAAAGCTCTAAAATGCAAGTTTTTAGATGTTTTTTCCATGTAAACTAACCAATACTAGTTAGCCTTAACTAATGTCAATTACACAAAACCAATTTTGATAACTGTGTGACTTATGGATCAATAAAAAATGTCAAAAACATGAGAAAATGAAGATAAAAATTTATTGTTAAGGGTTTTTAAAGACTTTTTAGATTTTCTAGAAATGCCAAAGTGTCTCCCTTTCTTGAATGGGTTGAATTGTCCCACTGGGTGTGCCAAGATGTATATATGGATTAAAAACCTGATTAGATCAAGCATTAGTCATGAAAACCATGAAAAATACATAAATAACTAACAATATAGGCCAACCTATTCAATGGGGTATTAAAAATGATAACTAAGAGAAAAGGAAAGAAAGAAAACACAAGTTGCCTTCCCAAGAGCTTCCCATCACCCAAATGTGGCTTAAAATGTGATTTTTACCTTGATTTGGTGCTCAAGTCTTCAATAATGGTGTAAGGCCAAGCTCCTCCACCATTTTAAAAACACCAACTAAACTAGGCTCATGATATGAAAATTGATGTTATGCCTATTAATGAAACTATCCTATTGAAAATAAATCATTATCAAACTACACTTAAATGACTTGTAGAGAGAATCTTACATTATAGGTTTACACAAATGAAGCTTAATCGAAGTGGTCTTGGCCCTCCTATTTATAAATTTTCTAAATTGATCAGGATCAACCATGACTTTCCATCTCAAGGTTAATATGTGTGGTCATGAATTAATCCAATTATGTAAATAAAATTCATAAATAGCCTCATAAATATTTGGAAGGGAAATTAAAGAAGCATGGGAAGCCATAATCCTAATATTTGTTTCACTTATGGCTTATGGATGCCACCTTACAAATGATGTCACTTGATGTTGTAGTTAATAAGAATCAATTTCCAATAAATAAATATTCAATAACTTTCATGGAATTCTTACTTAAGCTCATAATTTAGTTTATTTTGCCTAAGTAAGATTAATCAAATTTTAACCAATTCTTTAGAAATTGGTTGCACTTCATTAATCAAATTGGACATAAATGCATATTATTGGGTTGTAATTTGACTAGAGAGGAATTAGAAGTTGATGTTAGCTACATACAAACCATTATCCCATTTAGGACATTGTCGACACAAAATAACACATGCATGTGTCATGTGCTGCTGAATTAGATGAAACGAGTGATCTAGAGCAACAAAATGCATTTTTGTCATATTGACTCAAAATAATCTGATCAAAGTTAATAATCACATAAAATTCATTCCCCCATTGAGGGATACATTAGCCTAAATCAACACTTGTATATGAAAATCTTGAAATATTTAGTGTGTTTAAATGATTTTGGCCTAATTTGTGCATTTTCACAAATTTCAAGTAAGATTGACAATTTCATCACAATGGTGTTAGGAATTGGATGTCTACAATATATTATGTTTTATGTGTTTGGTTTTGCCTTATTTTTCTCTTCATTTCTTATAGTAGGTCATAATTTCAATTGTAACACTTTATATCTCTATTTAATCAATAAAACTAAATTAAAACAATAATATTTCAATTAGTATGTTGAGCTAGGAATATAGAATCTATGTTGGTGAAGCTTAATGTGGAACATCCAAAAAGTTTATGGATTATTAATTATATATTACAAGGTTTATAAGTGAGATGTATTAGTAGTATGGATATTTTTAATTTCTTGTTAACATTGATTAATATCAAAAGTCAATTTGGTAGTTTTTTTTTTTCAAAGTATTATCTCATTTCATATATGGATTTGACTTGTGATCCATGTCCTAGATTTAAAATAAATATCAAACATTTCATTATCTTCATGGAATTAAAATTCCAATAGTTATATTTGTTCCTAAAACATCCTTATAGTTGGGCTTTCTCCCTCAATCATTTAAATTATTTTTTAATTGATTCCATTTTTGTTTCATAATTTTTTTTAATAACATCTATTATAGACTTAAATTTTGGATCTCTAACCCCTTTTAGTCTATATACCAAGTGATTTAGAGTTTGTTCCTCTCTCACTAACTTATCAATTTGTCTATAAACATACTACAAACCCACATCCCCTCCAAGGTCTTCTTTAATTTCCACATCATTATTACCCTTACGTATATCCCTCAATTAATTAGGTTCATAAATCATGTTTAAGTTCATGACATCATGTTGAACCTTTGGATTCTTGTAATATTATTGAATTTGAGTTAATCCTTGTATTTATTGAGCTATTTTTTATTTATATAGTATTCAAAGTTTATGTGGGGATATATTAATCAATTACATCCTTCAACATTGAATGTTTTTGTTGATATTTAAATTATATGGCTATTTCATAAATTTATGCATGTTACTAGTTATGTCATAAGAATTAATATGCTCTTTATAAAAAATTGATATATGAATATGAAGTACTAGTTTCCTTTTACTTATCACAACTTTCCATTCATCACTATCAATTATTAAATTACTTAGAAAGTGTTAGAATAATTATAAATATTGTTGTTACTTTCACAACATGCCCTAATTCCCCTTAGAATCATGGTACCCCTCTATTTATTTTTTTCATTAGTCTCACTTATACTTGTGGGTTGGTTGGTCTTAAATCTCTCAAGTTGTTATTATAAGATGTCTCAATTTACATGTTGACTCAGGTCCCAAAATTCTTCCTTTCTAGAGACCAAATTTTTGTGATTAATTTTCATATAAAACACTTTGTAAAAAAATGATCTCTTGATGTTATAATTTTACTTCAATAAATCTCATTTTTCAGTGTGCTGATGTCTTAGACCTGATCAATAGCTTATCAAAACTTGATACCTACTTATAGCATATCAGACCCTAAGACCTAGTTGGAAGCCTGCCCAAGCTTGGGACATTCTTGGTAACCTAATAGATCCTAGTACCTTCTCAGTGGCCTAATAGATTCTAAGACCTTCTTGGTAGCCTTCAAGAGCTTGTGACCTTTTTGATAACTTGTTAGAGCCCAAGACCTATTGGAATAAATTTGACAACATGGTTTTTGGGATATAAATGTTTTCCTATTTCTCCATTTTTAATGTTGTCTATGGCATTAAGAAGCTAAATCTAACATAATCATTGTGATATAAGGTTTTTTTGGAAAAATTATGCCACTTAAAATTTGTAATAGTAAAGTTTTTAATTAGATTTATAAGCTGCATTTTAATGAGTTAAAAGTTTTTCTTTTAATTTTGCCAATAAAGTAAATTGTTTTATCTATTTTCTAAGTGTGAATGGATATAAAATGTAAATACCTTAGAAATGGGGTGGGTGGGGGGAATTGAAACTCAAGTTCAAATTAAAGTGATTATTTCCTTCCATTAACCAAATTTCTATAATTATCCAACTTAGATCCATTTGAAGGGATGACTCTTTGTTGATATGAGAAGACACATTAGACCAAACATTATTTTTTATGTATTCATTTTTCTTTCTGGGTTATTTCCATTTTATGCTTAGCCTTACTATTATGCTAGAAAAATCTATATTCAAATGATTGTAATCACTCAAACATTTCACTATTCAAGTGAATATTTTATTAATTAAAGTTATGAAAGTTTATTTTCATTTCATGTGCATGCATATGATGTATGTATTCTCTTTATTTATAAATTTTCTATCCTCAGACTCTTTCAATATCCTTGTACATGGTTGTGTTAATACTAGTCAGGTGAGAGATTGGTTTTGTGGGTGTATTTAATCATATGTTCTAGACTTTTATTCATCACAATATGCTCTTTTTCTCTTTTCCCATTTTTATATTGCTCATTTTTTTACAAATCAATTAATTAGGGTTTAATGTGAAATATAATTGAATCAATGATTTTAAAGTTTTATCTTGATTTCAAAATAACATTCTTTATTGTTTATGCATTGTTGAAATTTTATATGCAATGGAATGAAAGTTAAAATTAGCCATATATATTTTATTAAAATTTGATAATGTTGATTTATTTTTGGAAAATTAAGTTTATGCATGTTTTTTGTCATTTTTGAAACATGCTTAATTCCCATATTTAAAAAGTGGACAAAACTTTCATCTCCCTCTTTTTTTCAAGTTAGAACTACATTTAAATTTAAAACCAAGAGGCCCTTTGATTTGGAATAGTTTTACATTGATCAACTGGGTTACCTAAGATGCCATGACTTGGTAGATATAGACCTTGAGGAAACTTTCAGATCTCCTTTTAGGAGAGGCTATATGACTCACTATCCACCTAAGTTGGTGTGTTATGACCCATAAGCAACTACCTTAGGACAAATACCCATAATGCATGCAATAATATAAATCGAACAAAATCTTAAAGAGACAAAATATAAATATTTATGTAGGTAACATTGTTATATATTTAGATTAAGAGTTTACATAATTTCACTAGTATTAAAAAAAAAATCTCATCTATAATGTACTTCACCCACTAGCCTTCTAAGCTCTTATATAGATAAGAGGTGACTGGGGTTAGGGTTACATTTTGGAGAGTAGTTACTTGTAGAACCGATCATATTAGAGATAAGTCTAACCTATTATTAGTGGAATTTAATTAAGTAAATAATTAATTTATAGTATTCTCTAATAATTGGTTATGGATAAGTGTGCATCAATTAGTGTTTATCCATAAACTATATTACAAATGAATAATATAGGTACATCTTAAACCATTAAAATTAAAAAAATAACATCCCCACTTAAGATGTAGTTTGAAAAAGGAAGGAAAGATAAATCATTAAACTATGCCCCTTGATGACACCTTCATTCCTTCCCAAAAGTATCCCAATTTGAACAAACCAGGGCTCAAATAAGGGTTTTGTCAATATGTCTACAACCTAATCATCTACTAAAAAATACTTAAGATAAATGACCTTGTACTATATTAGTGGCTAAGTATAATTCATACGTATCTCAACTGATTTATGGATTAGTTATCTATTATGTTATGAGAAATTTGGATATCACTCTGGTTGTTGCACCAAAATATTGTGGGTTTATCTTATATAAACTTGAACTCAAAATGCATGCACCATATCAAAATTGACTCACGACCAACAATAATAACTCCATTATAACCAACGTCTATAGTAGACAAAACCATATTATAATATTTCTTTCAAGACTAATCCATGAGACCTACCCCAATATGATATATATGTCTTGTGGTTAACTTGAAATCATGTGGATCTGTTTCCCGATCACCATCTATGTAACCTATAATTTTTAATTTTACATAAAAAGTGTAATAAAAAATTGATCCTTTTCCTCTTGAATTATGCTCAATCCCATTATTATTATTACCACAAAGATACCTTAGAATTCCATTTTTAGATTTCCAATAGTTATCTTGGTGTCCATGACATAAGAGTGACACTAGGTTCATAGTAAAAGAAAGACCATGATGAGTATTAACCAAGTATATAATACTTAATCAATTTCATATAGTGTGTACCATCAACCAAGTGAAAATAAAAATTGGTGGAAATCTTGAATCATAAACAAAAATTTATGTCCTAATTCACATTAACATCATTTTCACTTACACCCTATGGTGCCCCCTTCAACAGTTTTATGGTTTTAATTTTTATTTTTTAGTAATTTTTAAACCAAATTTGGAACACTAGTGGGATAACACTTATATAAATAAGTATAATGGGTGCACAAGAGGTATCTATGAGAATAAAACATTAAAAAATAATCAAAAACTCTAATACTCTAAAATATTGACTAAAAGTGCTACCAAATGATTGGAAATGCAATGGAAATGGAAAGAGATAGGAGAATACTAAAAAAACACCTGGGTGATAAATTATTAAATTTAGAATTGGGAGGAGGAATTGGAAGTTAATGAACTACAATATTTAAAATATGACTATTTTGTACTTCTTGGTTAGAACCAATAGAACACTAATAGTTTCTTGCCCAAAATTAGAAGGTGGCTAATTTTGTCTACCAATTATGTCCTCTAATTTTTATAGACTCTATATCTCTTGGGGTTATTTTTTAGATAGATGATGAATAGGGATGTGGATTTTATTTAAAAAAATTATAATGCACTAAATTTATTATCCTTTGATCTTGACATGATCTTGAATCAATGTATGCATAAAAGAGTGTGTGCATGTTAGTTGACTTATGAAACCTATTGAAGATTTTTAGTAACATATTTTGTATGCTTTAAATTAGAGTAAATCTAGTTGAAATGATCCATGAGTGAATCCCAACCCAATGAGAGATAATATTTCACCTCTTCTCCTTAGATAATTAAGTGTGGCTTTATACTTCATTGTGACCTTATTTTGGTACAAGATGTGATAAAATAAGACAAATTATTTTTGATATAATGTAAACTCAATGTGTAGGCTCCTTTAAAAATGTATGATGGATTTTATCAATGTGTGGCTCAATAAATTGAAGTCAAATGGATATGAGATCACTTGGTAAATGACTAAGGATTAATTTTTATTTATAGGGCTCCCTAAGACTCTTTGAGAATAGGTAGAGAATAGTGGTAATAAAAATTAAATGTGTGGGGAATCAAACCATGGATGAATAAATGCATAAAATAATGAGGTTCAGAATTGGTAGGTCAAGGATTCTGATCAAGATGAAATTGAAGGATTTTTTATTCTAACCTGGAGAGAAAATAATATTAGAATAGAGACCAAGTTGAATAAAGAATGATTAAATATGATCTTGGGTTGAAAACTAACACACTTTAGGCTTATCCATGTAAATATAGATGAATCTAGGCCATTGGGATTCTAATATGGGATGAAAGAATCCAAAAGTATCCAAATGCACACAAGTGAACCAACTATGGAAATGCATGACAAAGATGCAATAGAAAAAGGTCTTGTAAAAAAATTAGGTATCTACATAGTGCCCCAATTTGATGTACATATGTGTGAATACATGTGTACATTAAATCAATACTGAATTTAATCACATAATTACACTTACCTAGGGGATGGAAGGATGAAGAATCTAGATGCTTGAATAAGCTCCACCCATGTCTTGGGTTTATAAATCTAGTAAATATTGTTGTACCTACAAACAATCATGAAGAAATATAGTTATTTAATTAATTGAGATAAATTAGTGTGAATATACAAACATGAAAGATAAATTTAAAAATAGTTATCATAAGAATCAATACACCTAATGGTATCTTAAAAAGAGTTATCACTCATGTGAATATCTAGTACAAGAAGCTGAAAAATTGAAATTTGACATCTTGGCACTAGTGAATTCAAAAGAAAATCAGACCTGTAGGACTTTAGGAGAAAGTATTGACAAATTTAATCTTCTTATTTATCAAGCAATAATATATTTAGGGAAAATATTAGTCAATCTTTGTAAATTTCTTTTGTTGAAAAATAGTCCATGAAAATCTGATTTTAGGAGTAGAATATTTGGATGTGTTATCACAAAATTTATACCCCTCTATTTTTTTAATATTTTGAAAATAATTATAATAAATTATCATACCTCATGATTTTATACCATTGTTTTGGTGGGGGTGAAGTTTTATATTTAAAATTATGTTTAATTTGGATCTATTTTGCATTTTAAACTGTTGTCTTGTTTTTCACACTTCATTAATTTTATAGAGAATTGATTTAATTAGTTTTAATTAGGCTGGACGTTGATGACATAATAAAGTGGTGTAGATAATGTCACATTTTATTTCTAAATAATGATATGCTTAAATTTTGTGACTGCCATTTAGGTGATATTTATTGTTAATGATAATATTTTCATGTGAAGATTCTTTTGGATTTGTCAACATGATGTTGAAGTCACTAATCTAAATATAATTCATTATGTATGTTAATAATGGAATATGTTATATTATTGCTTTCATATTTATACCCAATTATATATTCATTACAAACATAACATAGATAAAAATAGTAAGAGAACAATCATTACTCATTTGCTATTATTTTGAATAACAACATCCATAACAATGATAAGCTAAGTAAATCACCTTCACATTATTTCAATTTAAAATATTTCCAAGGTGATAAAGTTGATATTTGAAAAATTTAAGAAACCATGGAGGAAGCATATTATACCATTAGAAGATTTATTATTAAATTTTTAATGGATATGTTTCTACTTTCAATATGTGAAGAATTCCATAGTTCATATAAAGAAAGTGATAAAGACCACAATGCAACTTATTACACACTGGAACAAATAATATAAAGTGGGAAATATTATTATTTATTTTGCATTTGTATTTTTGAAGGAAATTATTAAAGGTTAGCATTACTACTTTGGTTCTCAATAAATTTTAATTTCACTAGGGTATGCAACCATTAATGCCAAAATGTCTCCATAAACAAACATGATAGTATGAATTGAATGTAATATTTGGATTTGGAAGCATGACCAATAAGGTTTTATTTTTATTTATGATCTCATTTATTTTATCATTTTTATAAGTCAAATTTGGCATAGTAAATCTCTTTAATTTTATATTATAGAGGTTATGAAGTTTTCTAAGTTATTTGCTTTGACTACCAGATATGGAAATGCAATATTTGTTCTATTTTGGGAAGATATAAGGAATAAATTTAATTTTTGATATGGTTAATAGCTTTTTCTGGGTCAATCAATGAATAAAATGGTTTTATATTTTAAATATTTTCCTTTTTAAAGCCTTAGTTTTGAGATTTATTTTGGGTATACGAGACGACTCTTTCATTTTCATTTAATACCAATGCTAGTTTTTTTAATTAAAAATCAAGAGGGTTTCTTTTGTTATTGAATAATGGAGTGGTTTTAAGTTTTTGAGACAACATTTTTTACCTTGATAAGTTTTTTTTAAGTTTTTTTTTTTTAAAAGTAACTTTTATTGGTTTATACTTTGCACTAAAAATTGCAATGGTTTTTTTTCTATATTATTTTCTCACTACAATAATGTGTGAAGGATAAAATATCTACATAATGTTTATTATTTTTCAAAGCAAATATTATTTTTCATTAATATATTTGAAAATAACCCATTTTCTTATTTCTCGATGTTGATAAGTGGTTTCACTGAGCTTTGAAACCCTAATATAAAGATCTTTGTTGTAATCACAAGTGTTCTCAATTTTATTAAATCTTGATACAACATTAATCCTAAAGATAATAATATGATTTCATCTATTTGAGTATATTCTCAATTGAATATAAGTGTAAAAGTTTTTAGCTTTGAAGAAGTTGACACATTTTTTGAAAAAATTATCACTATAGAGCCATTATGGTAACTTGTGTTTATTTGGGAATATGAAGGTTTGGATATCAGATGATAAATGTTTGTGAGTTTCTTATTGAATAATTTGTAATATTGATATCAAAAATGTTTTAAGTTTTTCTAAATGACTATGCATGATCCAAGGATACATAATTCCTTAGTGGGTAAACTTCAAATGGTTTTAAGTTTTTGAAAGAATTTACTTTGATGGGTCACTATTCATAGTATTCTAAAATTATAATCTTGTTTTTCATGGTTTCATTCTTATTTAGCATGATTAAATAAAAGGGTTAATTATTCTTTGATATTGTATGATTGATAGAGACAATTGATAAGAATGCCTTAGTTGTGATAGTGTTTTGAACTTATAGTTCTTCTCTCAGAACCTAATGCATAGATAAAGTATAAGTTTATAATATTTTTTATCCTATTTTTATGACTTAAAGGTAGATAGTTTAGCACACATTTCATATGAATGATTTTTGTTAATAGGTTTTCTTTAACTTAGTTATTTTGGTTATATCATACACCCTTGTCTTCCTTTAGAGGATGATATTAACTCTTGGTCTAGAAATTATGCATCTTACAGGTAATAAGAATTTATAAAATGCATTATTTTCACAAGAATTTTATTACCAATATAAAGTAGGTATACAATTTTTATTTATTTAAAAAATATATCTTATAAGAAAGTTTTATTATAAAAATATAATGATTTCAATGTTTTTGGCTACAATTTATGGAGCTACAAGACTTCATCTTGATTGTTTAACTACAACCTTTTGGAAAACTAGTGATTACTTGTTGCTCATAAGTTGTTGTCAACCATGCCCAAATATATACCTTATATTTAGAATACCACCACATTAATATATTAATGCAAGGAGATGTGGGTTTCCTACAAGTGATCAAGATTGGTAAAGGGGTTGAAATATAACCTATACCTGAGTCTTTTGTAGTGAATTTGGTAGATCTACTTCAAGATTATAGTAAAATATAATATTTAAATTACATACATAGTTCCTATCTTTCCAAAACTTATTTTTAGAGGACTAAATTTTTATTTTTTTTGCATGACTTTTTATTAGGATACGAGGAATGGAAGATTCAAGATCATTGGGAACCATATTTTAACCAATCGTACCATTATTCATATATATTCCTACCGTCTGTGAACCTTGATTAGATATTTTAATTGATATTAAAGAATCCATGGTAGATGAGGAGCATCCAAATTTGTATATAAAAATACCTACAAGTGTTTTTTATATCTCAATGGAATAATAATTCCATTCAATATGTAACAATATGATTATTTTTTAAAAACTTAGGAAAATGATTGAAATTTTCTATTTTTAGATATAAGATTGTTTGTTAAAAATAATGTGCTTATTTTTTATTGGAGTAATCCTGTTTTGACCAACACACCCCATTATTATTTGAATACAGGCCCACTTCTCATATGAATTAAATTTTAAAGCATCTGGGTTTTCATAAAAATAGTGATTTAATATCTAGTTATTAGGCTTGATCTTTCTCTAATTTTAAGATGTTGGTCAAATAAATATCTAAAAAAATAGTTTGAGTTGACTGATTACAAAAAAATACAAGTTTTTATTTCTTTGACTAATGCAATAATATATGTGATTCATTTCACTTCAGATCATTTTCACACTATTTAGGAAAATATGTGCCATAGGACTTGTGAGGCTTGAAAACTAAATTTTTTCCCTATTAACACTTCCTTGCAACATTTCTTTGATTTTTTTAGCTTAATTATAACTATTTGATCACTAATGTATGAATTTCAACATGTATCCTTCTTCGTATTTATTTTTGGCCTTGATGTTTCTTCAAATTTCATAGAAATACTAATAGAACCTATGCTTATTGTGGATTTCCAAGGGTGTCATCCTTATTCAAGATGCATTACACACTCTTACTACATATATACATCAATATATTTAACTTCAAGACCCCAATCCATTCAAATCATGACACATATTATTCCATAATTATATGTGTAACTACCATTTGTCAAATTTTCATGTTCTCACATCCTCTCATTTTACAAAAGAGTTTACACAAAGATCAATAATGGTAAAGTAGTGACACAATCTAGAGGCTCCATGTTGCATAATGTCACATCCTTGCCACTTTTGATTTAATTTAAATATATATGGATGTGATAATGTGTGGTTTAAAAAAATCATAGTAGGAAGCATGTCATAATATTATTTCCTAAGAAACTTGTAATCATAAGACAAATAAAAAATACTAAGGATAGTGAGGCCCCAAACCATTCAGATAGAGACATATGGATAACCTAGAGGCACTCACACATTAACTTAATTCAAATAAATATTACACAATGGAAAACATAATGCCACATATATGGTATATAATTTCATTATGAACCCATGAAAACATAGGATAAAATAAAAATTACAAATGGAAAAAAACCTTCAAATAAACGCAAAAAGATACCTTAGCATTTAATCTGCATGAACCAACAATTTCACTTCTACATTAAAATATTTAAAGTGTACAAATGGATAAAATGAAATTCATTAAATCATTACCTAAATTCAAATAGACTCAATTTAATAAACATTCATATAAATAACATCTAAAATTCTATAGAACTTATTAGTGATTCAAATCCAAGAAGTATACATATGCCAAAAAGAGAATTGATAGAATTTATGGCTACAAAGTTATATCCTATTACCTATTATGATATATAAATAAACAAGTGTTCAAAAACACTTAATTAATATGAAATGTCCTAGTAATGATATTTAAGCACTATAGCGTAGTCTATGATGAAGTGGTAGGGGCTAGGCCAATATTTGATGAAGAGAGCTCTACCTCAGAGCACACCACCTAAACAAATGATTTCCTAGCCATAAAATAAGTTAGGATCCTTAAATTAGAGGACACAAACTACAAAAATGATTTACTATCCATACAATAAGTTGGTATCCATAAATTTGCAACCAAACCATAGGTATTTCCATATATAGACTTGTTCCAGAATGTCTTTGTCATAAGGCAATATTTAGATGATTTCATCCTATCATTGAAAAATAAAATAAAAGTTGCATTCATGGTTGGAATTCCTGTCAAGGGGTATTATCAAATGACCCAACCCATTATTATATAAAATAAGTAGGTTGTATTAGAATGGATCACCAAAAAAATGTTAGGGAAGAAGGCCCTCAAGAGGTGGGTAAACTAGGAAAATATTGACATCACTATTTGCCAATTTTGACTAGGAATATGAATTGGTGTTGAATTAGTGAACTAAGTATATAGGGCTCCCAATATATATATTTTAAAAAACTTCTAGGTGTCCCTCCTCTCCATGATCATCAATGATAGGCATATTTTGGCCTTGGGATAAATCATTGATTTTAATCTCAATGAAGAATTGTTAGCATATGCATAGGTGGGTTGAATTTATTATAATGTGGTATTATTTAAGGTGTGAAAAAGGAGAAAATTAAAAAATGTGTGTCAAGTAGAGATAAAGGAAATTTGAATAGTCATTTAGAAATCAAATATTCATTTTTTGTTTGTTAAAAAGAGAAGGAAGCCAAACATTAAGAGATAAGTCTATATGGTCAATAAATAAAATTTTATGACCTCTCGACCATAAGACTAAGATTGAGAAGATAGATAATAATGGAGATATCCTCATTTGTGTTGTTTATCTTTATATTATTGTGTTATATTATGTGTTGGCTCTCTTCATTTATTTTATTCTAAGACTTGTTTTAGCATGAAAATCTAGTTATGTTATTTATAATATATATCATATTATCTTTAAAATTCTATTGTCAATAATGTTGTGGTTGGTTGTTTGATTCATCCCCAAGTCTTGGTCATCATGAAGCATAATCAACCCAAAAATATAGTTATAAGTGTAAAATGGACATATGAGTTTTCAATGGTAGTTATAAGGCCCATATAACCACTCTTCAAATTTGTGTCCAACTTTACCAGATTGGAAATCAAATTATGATGGTTCACAGATTAAAAAATACTTGGTTTTTTGAATTTCTTTACTCTAGTCACCCTAGTCAAAGTGGTGGGAACCTTTATTATTAAGAGTATCTATAAAACCTAGGAAAATTCAAACCTTGGCTATTATGTAATGGTTTTGGCTTTAGGGATGGGTTATCCATTAACCAACAATCACTTTGGTGGTCATCGATCATAAACATCTAGACATTTCCTGTAGCAGAAGTGCCTTAGATTCATGCACTTAGATTCTACCATAGAGGTATCTACACTGTGAAAGACCTTTTATTCAAAGAAAATTGATTTTGGATCCCATAGAATGACTTCCAAGCTAAGTAAAAACTTTATCTAGATGACATAGGATCTTATGATGAGATTGTCGTAGTAGTGCCAATGAAGTTCCTTCATAATATTTTTATCACCTTTGCCTGCACTTGGTGGAAGGATTGGAAATGGTATAAAGATACTCCTTTAAAAAATAATATTTCTAGAAAAGGATATGAATGGCTCTCTCCACACATGCCTATGGTGGATAAACTCAACCAGAGGTGAGATATACATTCCTCCACTTCTCTCTAGAAGAAATGATTTCACACTATCTGGTTTACTTGTACTAATCCCAAAATTACTCACTTTAATTGGTGTTTGATTTATCAAGGCCTATCTATTGGTATAATGTTGGTATAATTGGGTATTTCTCTTCCCAAATGTCCCTTATGTGGCCACCTTGAAACCATGTTTCACCTTTTATATCACTACCCGAAGCCCCAATGTGCATGGTTATGGATTCAAGATTTTTTTTAGCCACTATTCGCCATTCCCTTTAGTTGGTGCCATATTATATTTGGGGATAACCCAAGTCTTCCTCCTTAGTTAACCCAAATTTGGCATGATTTTAAAATGGAAATTTTATTTTGAATTTGAAAAGAATGTAATTCAATGATATTTTCTAATAACTCTAATAACTCTCTATTTTATATTTATGATAAAGCTTCCATTGTTTTTAATATTATTCTATATATTTAAGTGTAAATGGGCTTGATTAACTAAATCAGCTCTTCCATTACTGGGGTGATGCACCTTGCACTATTGCTCACGTGTTGCCTTCCTATCCTAAGGACACCCCACCTCATAATAGGGATGGTCCTCCTAAGGGTGGATCTCACCATAGACAACCTCACCACCATTCCTAGGTCTCTAGTTCATCATAATAATATCACTCTACCCTTATGGTACAATAAGGTGGTTAAGGTTCCCCCTATTGATTGATGTGCTAGTTGGGGTTCTCCACCTCTGCCACCTTGACATAGTTAGTAGTGGGGCTCCTTGCCTCTGGTGGCCTAACCCTATGGGAGATTGTAATTTGATAGTTCCTAGCATAGATCCTTTTAGCCTTTTGATAAAATTTCTCTGTGGCTTAATTTAACCATTTCTCCTCTACATGCTGCTGAAGAAAAAAATAATCTTGACCAAGTCGATGATGACACTAGATGGGACCCAGTGGATGATCAAAAAGATATTTTAGGATTTAGGTGGGGTGGTCCTCCTAACAATGACCTACTCTTAACTAGTTTATATTTTTCTTCTACTTAATTTGATCTCTTTTTTGATGTACTAGAGATTTTTCTAGGTGTGGCCTAGTTTGTTTGTTACTTTTATGGCCTTGGGCCTTTTGTTTCCTAGACATCACCTAATTTGACTTTGGTGGTGTGCCCTTTACCACCTTTTTTTGTGAATAGTCTTGTACATGTTTTATTTATAATGAATTTATAATCTCTATATCATTAAAAAATTATGATGGTTCTATTGTGTCATTCCAAATAACATGGTGGTTGTAAAAGAAATCTATTGAACCTAAAGAACATTTTTTGATCAAATTGGGTTCCATATATCTTCACTAAGTCACAATAAATTGATTAAAATGAAGCAAATGAAATAATTTCATTCCATCTATGGTCAATTAAAGGTAGTGATTCATATTTTACATGTTATGTACATCAATGTGCAAAAGTATGTTGGATCATGTGATGTGTTTGATGAAATGCTTGAACAAAATGTGATCTCTGGAGAATGGGATATCATAGAGAGTGTTTAATAGATAAAAGTGAATTTAAGAGAGTAAATTTTGTGGACTATTCTCCCTCTCATTAGTAACCATATAACTTCAGTTCAGGGGATGATCACAAAGCAAAACTTATATCTTTTTGTCTTTCATATTTTAGATATTTGCATAGTAGGACAAGTACTTGAGAATTTACACTTGGTTAAATTTTGGAATCCATGGTGGTAAAATCAATTTTAGACTCAATATTTAAATTCACCAATGAGTTTAATTGTTTTGGCCATGGCTAATATATTACGGGATCACAATTACAATTGTTGGAGCCTAAATTCAATAGTAAAGCAAAGAGTTGTTCTAATTCTTCTACCTCTGGCTATGTCAATCTAAGGGATATAATTTCAAAGTCACACTACCCATTCCAAATTAAATCTCATAAACTCAAAGGATACTAGCATTACCACTCTAGAGAAGCTTAAAACCTCTTTTATAGATATATACACAAAGGAGAGAAACAACCTTTTAGTATTAGGGTTGAGTGTCCATATAACACCTCTAGAAATGCACCAAAATATGGTTATCATTGAAGCATAATGGTCCTATGAAATTGATTATATTTTTACTTTAAATAATATTTTCACGTTGATCCTAATAATCTGAACTATGATAGTAAAGAGAAAACTTTCCATGTAGTGGATTAAAATGTATCCCAGTATCTTGAGGAATGTAAAAACAAAGTTAGATTAGTAATAAATGAATATTTTACTATATATTATGTGGCTACAATAATTACCAATATTACCATTCTTGGTTGTCCAAGACATCATCATTATTTTCAAAACATTTTAGAAGGATGACAAATGGTAAATGAAGTGGGTAATAACTCAACTTTTTTTAATGGCCATAAAATGTCAAGTTATCCATTGATGGTGTATTGGCAGCTACATGGGTTGGAAAAGTGGAAATTGATGGGGAGATGGTGAGTTTGTTGCCAATATTATTGTTTAAAGTGATTATAGGGTATTAAAATTTATGAATACAACTCTAATTAATGACAAGGGATGATTCTTTTTTTCATTTGTTAAGTTGATTAAAAGAGGCCTAAATAGAGCCAAAGTGTTTACTATTTTTTGGTAAAAGTATAACATGCATTTATAGGTTATATAAGTATTTAGTTTTATAATTTATAGCATGATAAGTTGAGGGTATTAATTAGTTTTAGAAGTTATGGCATGAGAATCTGAGGGTAGTTAGCTACCTCAAATGCATATTAGTGGATTATAATTATAAACACTTGAACAGATATGGCCTTTCATATAAGTGTCTCGTGATGAGACACCTATATTTGTCTAGGTGAATGTTAGTGTTGGAATAATATATGTCTAAGCTTACCTATGGATAGTATAGGGTTTTTACCTAAGGAAAGTTAGATGTTACCTATGATAATTATTTATTACCTAGGTTATTTAGTCAGTGTATTTATTGAGATATTTTTATATCAATAATATTATGCATATATTTTCCTAATTGTGTATTCATAATAAATAGTTTTTTTCACATAAAAAACCATTTGTGCTATATATATGCTATAAAGCTATTAGATAATATAATGTTAATTTTATAGAATTAAGGATTATTAAATATTATTGTGGTGTGTGTGTGAATAAATATATTTTATTCTCTGGAATTGATTTTGTAGGTTATTGATGTGGGCTCTTTCTCCTAGATTGATCGTGTATATCTCCTACTAATTTATACATGGTACCAGAACTTGTATTTCTAGTTGAATATCCTCATCCCTAAATTTTTTGATCAATTTCAATTTTAATATAGGCCAAAATATTAGTTTATTGTCATGTTCCAATTTTTTTGTTTCTCTCTCACAAGTTGGCTTTTTTCTCAAGCATTTTCCTAGAAATTATGTTATTTTTAAAATTGTTTCAGGACATTAAAATTTCCAAAATTTAAAAATAAATATTAATTGGAAAGGTAAATTTTGTTAGGAATCTACAAAAAATTGAATTTTTTTATTTTGACTCGGCCATACAACCCATTTGGGAAAAAACTTCCAGACTGGTTTTTACAGTAGAACAAGGACTCGTATGGTTTTTGTATGGTATTTTCCCTAATTTTTACTTTTTAGAAAATTTGAGACTAGTTATGGAAAGCTTAGAATCTCATATTTCACCAAATATCAAGAGTTTTTCATGATTTGGAGGTTGTATAGTACTTTTATCTGATTAAATCCATACTTTTTAGTTTGTCCTACCTCTACATATAACAATACAATTTTCTTCAATTTGGATGCCGTACATAGTGATTTTTATGATTCTAAAACTTACTTGATGAACTAGATATCCCTAATATTTATCTCCAATTGTAAGTTTTTGAATTTATTTAGGCTATAAAATTCTTTGGATAGTTTTTTGTAGGACCCAGTCAAAGGGGTTTGTAGATTTTGTGGAGAGCAAGCTTTTGAAAATTTTAATAAGGGTTTTTCCTAATTACCAAATTTGGTTGGAGAGGAAATTAATTTTTTGTCAAATCCAACTTTTTTAGCCTCCTTCTCACACATGTGAGGTATATTTTTACCTTTTTTCTCATGTGTAAATTTAAGTCTTTTTTTCATGTTTTCAAATTTGACTTTGTTAAGGTGGAAAATAAAGATTTTATAAGGCTTTGATGTTATAAGGGTTCTTGGGTTCAAATCCCATTACTCAAATTAATTTTTTTGGGTCCAAAAACTTAAATATTACCTTTTAAAATATTTTAAGTGTAAAAATCTCATTGGGAGATGTTAAATTATAATGGGAGGTGTTTATTTTTTGTGAAGAAAGTTGTATAAGGAATGCCTTGGCCATTTCTATCAACATCATCTTATTCTTCAAGATCGAATATCAATTATTTGAACCCCTAAAATCCATAAATTACCATGTTTGGATGCTGAAAATGATACAACTACTTCAATCAAAGGGACTATGGAGGATTTTTGATGAGAACACACCTATAACATTTACCTCTGAAAAGGACAAATATGCATATGGCTGCAAATAGGATGAGGATCTTGGATTGATTTGTCTCAATGTTTGAGATAGTCTTCAATTCCACATTGTAGATGCCAAAACACCAAAAGAGGTATGGGATAAGTTTAAAACCTTATTTGGAAAAATAAATGAGTTCAAAATGTTACAATTGGATGTAGAATTTATTACGTTATCTCCATTAGATTTCCATTTTATAGATGAATTCTTGGCAAAATTAAAATTTATTAGGTCACAATTGAAAGGTAGTAAGAAGGATAAAAATGATCAGGAGTGCATCTTCATGATTTGTCTAAATTGAAAGGGCCATATAGTGTATTTTCATCTACCTTGTATACCATGATGGATAAATTAGGTAAAAAATTCAAACGACCTTCATTTGAAGTTTTTTATGAAAGGCTAACCAGAGAATAGTTAAAACTAATGGCTCTTGATGCTATTCCTATCCCAAGCCATGATTTAGTTGATAATAGGTTCAAAGGAAAGTATCCACAACCTTTTAAGGGCCCTCATGAATAGTCATCTTAATCTCCCAAGATCACTAAAAATAAGAAAAAATATGTCCCATGTAATTTTGGTAGTGGTTCAAATCATGATGAGAATAGATGCTTTAAGAAGATGGAAGATTTAGAGGTAGCATTGAAGCAACATTAGATCACTATTTCATCCTCTTCCACTCCTTCCATAGGGAAAGGCAAGGCACTTTTAGCTTGGGTCACTTTTGCATCTAATGTTGAATTGGATTTTGGTTATGGAACTCCTATTTGAAAGTTCCACACATAGATCCTCCTACCTATTTTATCTCTCTTATGTTTGAGCTTTGGTTCTTAGCAGTGTTCTTTAGGAATGACTCTCAATTTTTTTGATGTCTTCTATACATTGATAGCATTCTAGTTTTATGCATCATTTGGTGTGGGTTTTTTATGGGATTATTTTGTATTCGTACTGAGTTATAAAGGGGCTTGCTACTTTAACCTTGTTTACCTTCATGTGTTTGTGCTCTAATTATTTAGGAACTATTTCACTATTTTAATTTTTATATTACTCCATCATAACCAAGGCCATCTACTTGAGATATTTTGTATCTGTATCTTCATATTTTTTTAGGTAGTTGACAGTCTCTTTCAATAGGTTTTTGAGCTTGCCCTCCTTCTGAAGCACAATGTTATCTTGTCCTTGTTTGAGTAGTGGGATTGGCCCACTCATATAGATTTTTTGACATCACTCCACCCATTATAGAATTATGGGGTGTGTGTGTGTGCATATACTACTTTAGGTTTTGTGCTTATTACTATTTTTTGGCACACCATATCTTCTATTTGAGGTAGTTCATTCTGGTTGATTTTGGATTCTGATTTGGTAGTGTTTGTTTTTTAGCATTCCTAACACCTATCAGCTCTTTAGTAGTAGATTTAGACCTCACCATATATTTTATGCCTTTTAAGTTATTTGATTTTTTTTTTTTTTTTTTAATATGTGTACATGAGTACCTTATCAGGCTAGTAGTTGAGACTCATATTTTTTATTTTTTATACTCCCTATGTTTCATTTATGGGAGGGTGTTGGAATAATATATGTCTAAGCTACCTAGGGATAGTATAATGTTTTTACCTAAGGTAATTTAGATTTTACTTGGGATAATTATTTGTTACTTAGGCTAGTTAGTCAGTGTGTTTGTTGAGAGATTTTTCTCTTAACAATATTATGCATGTATTTTCCTAATTGTGTGTTCACAACAAATAGTTTATTTTCACATAACAAAATATTTATGTTATATATATGCTATAAATCTATTAGATAATATAAAATTAATTTGAGAGTATTAAGGAGACTCAACAATTATTATGGTGTGTGTCTAAATAAATATATTTTATTCACTAGAATTGATTTTGCAGGTTATTGATGTTGGCTCTTTCTCCTAGATTGATTATGTGTATCTCTTACTAATTTCTGTAGTTAGCATAGGCATAGGTTGGTGGAATTTATTATGATGTGTCATTATGTAAAGTGTGAAAAATGATAAAATTCATATTTATGTCTCAAGTAGCAACAAAGGAAAGTTGAAAAGTCATTTAGAAAGAAAAGAATCATTTCTTATTAGTTAAATAGAGAAGGAAGTGAAGCATTAAGAGACAAGCTTATATTGTTAAGAGATAAAATTCTATGGATTTTTCATCATAGGACTAAGATTGAGAAGATGGATAATGATGGGGATATCCTCATTTGTGTTTTTTATCTTTCTCTTGTTGTGTTGTATTGTATGATGTTTGTCTTCATTTATTTACTTCCAGCACTTATTTTGGCATTCCAATATGGTTCTATTATTTATAATACATGTTTTTTTGATTCAGAATTTATTTTCAATAAATCCCATGCCTAGACTATCAAATTAAATTATAAAATATATACTGAACATGGGAGCCTACTAGTATTACAATAACTTCACAGCCATCAGTATAAAATGAGGGCTTGTGTCCCCTTTCAGACTACCTATTCATGTTCTTAATAGGTAGGATAAACAGTATATTACCTACAAGATTATAAATGTAATTTAATTAGTATGAAATGACAAGAAGTAATCACCATGGACTTAAGTTTTATAAAAAAATAGTAGATGCATTTTTAAAGTTTAGACAAATTTGTATGTAGGTTCAACAAACAAGTAATATTACAATTTGAATGACCATGACCTACACCATTAGGACCCAAGGTGAAATGTTAAGGAAAATATAAAAATCCTTAAATGTTAAGGTGTCTATTGTATACAATCATAACCATCACCCTTAGGATTGGTTCTTCATCATTGTAAAGGATAATGAATATGTAAACATAAAGTTGAATACTAACGGCATTGCCCTCAAACCTTTTTAAAGAAAAAATCCATGCACATTTAAGAGAGACCAAGAACCTCTAAATTTAAAGAGGATTCACCAATAATACAGGAAATACTAATAAGAAAGTTGTTTCAAGGTATACCTCTGCCAATACACTCCAATAAGACAGTCTCATGTAGTAGGTAACTCAGTCTTGTGCTCCCCCATATTTTTAGTTTCCTTCTTATTTTTTTGTGGTTTCTATAATTCCTTCCCTCTTTCCACCTAATAAATATAAAATATAGTAATCACTCTCCATCCTACTCTATCAATGCCTCCAATTATGTATTCCATAATGGACACTCCTCAAGCAATGCCTCAAATGAAGATAGCCACACCAAGAGCCCCACTGATATAAGTCCCAGTGACCAAGGTTTACCAAAGACAATTAACATTTAGGACTTCAACATAATGCTCTCCAATAACTACTTTGCCTATGACTAGGTAGTTCCCACTTATTTTGATATTATCAATTTCACCCATCTTAGGTCGTGTGAACACAATGTCCTCCACTATAGACACCTTAGTGCCATTGATTAAACAAGTCCATATGCCAATAATTGACCCAATTACCATATCACCAAGTTCAAAGGTCACTATTATGGTTGTGATCACAAATATAATTAAACATTCCATATCAACCCCTAAGGAACCTAAATGAAATGGAAAATTATCATTTATTTTCATAATCAAAGCTTAATTAGTATCTAATTAACCTAATATTCAAATAAAAACTATAGTCCTTCCTCATTAAATTATAACAACCTCTTCTTCTCCTCCAACTACAACTCCTTCTCCAACACCTACCAATCCTATTACAATACAAACCCCTATTTACACTTATACATGCATAACCTTCATCATGGTTGACCTTGTAATTCCCCATCCTAGGCCTCCCCCATTTCTTCCATCACTAGATACATTAGTCCTACTACCCTCATCCATTACCACCTACAAAGCTTGAGTAGAAGGAAACTAGATAGAGGTCATATAATGTTATAAATCCAACATAAATGAAATGATTAGAACTAATGAATTATATGTGAATATAGAGTTTGAATAACCTATTGGTAAGATTAAATGAGTAACATGAATGAATATCATAAAATTGGAGACTCCAACCTTTCATGAGACTGAAGTGGAGTTATTTACACTCATAAGGAAGAGCAAGGGTAGACCATGGGAGAAGGATGATCTGTGGTGACTGAAACTAGTGAGATGGAAAATAGTGTTGTCAAAGGGTTGAATTAGATAATGTAATGATTAGAAACCCACACAAAGGCATCAATGGCTAAGGCTATTGATAAAAAAGTAAAAGCGGCATTTGATTCTATGTATAAAATTTTATTTAAGAATTATCAATCCAAAGTAAAAAACACACCTTGGAAATTGAAAGTGAAAAAAGATTTAGATCATATTTGTAATTTTGAGGCCAAATTAGAAAATCTAGCCATGTTTGTTAGGAAAAACATGTTTCCACAACTAAAGTTTATGATCCTATATGATATTGCAAAAAGTCAAAATTAGATGATCCATATGAGGAATTCAATACAATAATGTAAATAAGATATGAATACTATTAATTTTTGATTGATAGTTTAGTTGACATAAATTTTTGATTTTTTCAAGAGGTAGGAATTGTTTCATTATTTAATCTAGATGGTAGACTTGACTCTTTCATTGAATTTTCAACCAAATAGATTAATTTTATGGGTGAATTCAAAAATTGAGTCCATGAAGAAAATAGGGGATCTAGCATCCATGTCATTTACTTAGTAATTATGCCAAATAAGGGATAGAATGGGAAATCACTATGAGAGGTACATTATGGACTCCTTTGGCTAGCCCTATAGATCAGTTGGAAAGAGATAAACACATTTTTCCAAGCTTTAATTGTCAATATTTATAAGATAGAAGAAGATTACCAACCATGTGCTGGAAACAAGATGATTCAGAGGGGGGGGGGGTGAATTAGTCTTCAAAAAATTTCATTCAATTTCACGTAACCATACATGAACCATTCTAATAAGCATGTACATCTTAATAAACATAAGCATAAAATAATAAGAGCATGAAACACATGAACACATAATATATGTGGGAAACCCTCTAGGGGAATAAAACCCACTAATGAAACAAATGGAATAAGTCCTATAATACAAATATAAATATTTAGTGAAACACTAACTTCACATGGAACACCAACCCCAACTAGCTCAACACCAACTCAGCTAAGCTTTAGAAAGCACCCACTTGTAAGGAGGCACCAACCCCTTAGATCACCTTTATAAAATTTTGTTACTTATATAATATATGATGATGTACTCCTTCATCTCTTTTCTCACTTTTCTCCCTCTCAAAATGGCCTTCAACCTTATTTGCTCAACTAGCCCTCTTCATAGCTTGATTAGGTCTTCTGACCTTGATCCTCATATGTAGAACCTCTATTAGATATTAATAAAAAAAAATTATGTCCTTCATGACCTATTTATGCTCACCAATGATATATATAATTTTTTTATCTTTTTTCTCTCTCTCTCACACTTAGCATCCTCTCAGCATTCCCCTTAGCTCTCTCAAAATAGGAATAAATTGCCTTGATTTTATACAAGTCACTTGATCATATCCTTCTTAATCAAATCCACATTCAAATTAATTAGGTCATCTATGAATAATTATTACCATATTAAAATAACATTCCATAATCATGAATCAATCAGTACCATAGGTTGGCCAATCATCAATTAGCCCTTACTCCTCTTTTAGGCTTATGGAGACCTAATAGGTCTTATTAACAACATGTTACCATATGATCTTTATTTAAACATATAAAAAACCATCACATGGTAGTAACACATAATATTACACTCCAATAGGCCTTATAAAACTTTAATTTATGTCCACAATACCTTTTAGGTCCAATCACCACTTGAACCCTTACTCAAATCACTACATATAAAAGGCCTGTGCATATACAAAAAATATATCTTGAAAAACTAAGGTTTATACTAAAATTTTTCAAAATTACATGGTAAAAAATTAAATATTCATAAACCTTATGAACTTAGGTTCATTAAAAAATTCATTTGATGCTTCAACTCAAGGTAAACAGGCTCAAACACTTCTTTGTAAGATATTCACTCAAAACTACCAACTGACTCCAAAACACATTCAAGGAAACATGAACATATGAAACATGATTGAATATATTTAATGGATTTAAATACATGAATAGGATATTATAACATCTTTATATCAACCTCAATCAATTAGATCATGAGCTCTGATGAAAACTATTGGTCTTACAAACCAATCTTTTGACCTTCTTTTTCACAGACTCTACTCAGCTAGATAAGCCATTTTGGATTCAATGTTTCAACTTATTATACTAATTAAAAATATTATAACATCATTCATAGATCATTAAATACCCAAAAACCTTCATCATGTATTTCAATGCATCATTCTTACATGAAAACACATCATAAATCATCTTCTCATTTCTATCTTATTTCCTTACTATTTGCACCACAAAGTATGTTCAGTGACTGGTCAACTTGGATCACCAACATTTCACACTTAAAATCTAAAAACTATCATTAAATATTAATGAACAACAACTAAAAGCCTCACATTTTGATCTTCATCCACTTAGCAAATTTGACTCGGTCAACTTTGTCTACTATAGTAAATTTATGAAAGACAAACACTTTCCTGTAGGGTCTTCTCACTTACTTGAGAAACCAATCACACTTGCAAATGCCTAAGAGAGTTAAATTCAACCTCTAATTAATTTTTTAATCATATCAAACCATTCTGATCTCTTTGTAACAAGATCTTCAATATTAGATCCTTGTCAAGGTTTTATGAGGGTTTAGACCATCTTTTAGTCTTAACGATCATTCATAGAGCTTAGCTCTTATTTCCAAAAGACAATTCTTATAAATTTGAGATATAAACATTCCTAATCTACCATTAATATCTTAGAATATCATGTAGATGCTACATGTACCAACAAGTATTGATAAAACCTTCTCAAGTAGACAACTCTTCATTCGATGCACTCAAGAAACCTTGAAATATGTTTCAAGCATTTTCTTATAAAATAAGACCTAAAACTTCATGAACATACCTAAAAAAACTTGATTCACCTCTATCAATTTTCACCTACTCATTCATGTCATGGAGATTGATATTATTACCTCATCTGACCATTATCTCTCCTCTTGCTTTCTAAGGTTTAACCTACAAGTCTTATCAAGCCTTAAATTTGACCTTCTAGACACCCTGTAGACTTCACCTTTGGAATTTATTATGTTTCAATTCCTCTTGTGTATACTCAAGACACCTCATACATTCACTCTTTTTTGGATCTTCAACAAAACTTATTTAGAGATACTTATAGATATTTAGAACTCGACGAGATCTTTGTACTAACTTTAGAGCTACATATATAGGTCTTCAGAGCTGACCTTATAATCATTTTTGAGGTCCTCAACACCTCATGCATAGCCTCAAATAATCTATCTCATGCTCAAACACTATCAATTATTCTTTGAAGCATTCTCATCTTCATATCTCATTCAAAACAGCTTCAGAACTGCTTAAATAGATCTTCAAAGCACATAACTTCTCCAAATCTCACTTATTTCATCATGCCACCTAAAAATACCATCTCACAAGGTCTATAAAATGAATTACTATATGCTTTATATTTTTATACTAGACTATACTCACTCATGTTGCTTCTCATGATTTCACTCAAGTTGACATTAGAACATTCTTCAAATAGTATTCTTTCATCACACCAACACCTTTCACTGTGTTGATAATTAGAAATCATCATACACATACCTCAAGGATTACTTGACCAAGAATTTTCATAATAAAGTTTGACATAAATTATATTATATTGACATCAATGAAATAACCATGCATCTTCATAAGAACCTTTGACATCAATGACAACATTAAATATCAAAACTTAACACTCAATGATAATACTTAACAATATCTCCCTTAATCAATGATAATGTTCAACACCATTTGTAAAAGTCCTACATGATCAATACATTAGTGCTTCTCACATTAGAAGCTTTCATGTTGGTGATCCCCATGTTGGCACTTCATATATTAACATTTCCCAATCTAGATATTCTCAAGTTGACAATTCAAAGACCATGCCAAGAACATAATAGAGTAAAGGGAAAGATAATATTGACTATTCAATTATTATTATTTTTTGAAAAAAAATAATTTTTCATGAGCATGTAACTTTGTCTCATATTTATAAAAGTTTTTGTAAATTTTAATGTATTTCTAAATAAATATGAGGCAGGGTCCTTCTAATGATGGGATGATCCAAGAGTATCTGGGTCACTAGATCAAATAGAGCATCACCATAATTGCACATCCACCCTTGTGCTAATGTCAATAGATCTATTATTAGGTTTCACACCTATGTACCAGTTTATTATATTCAATTCCACTCATGCATTACCATACAATTCATGCAGTGTTAGTATTATATCCAATAACTCATTAGTAATGATAGTCAATAATGTCACCATAATTTTTGGTTATGGATTTATTCCAAACTATTGTAACAATTCAATTGATGTTGTATATCCTTGAATTATATAATAATGTAATATTCCATTATTTTTAGCTCAACACCTTATTTAGCATAATTATAGAATAATAGATTTATAAAGTCATAGACACCACATATATGATCTCTTAAATATTGTATAGGACTTAGCATAATATAAATTTGTTATTATAATTCTATGTCACTTGTCATATCTTTCTTGATTTACTTATATTTTAACACATTTCACTTTCATATTCTCTATAATTTAATTATTCACTTCCACATACAACCCTCTTAATCAATTTAAGTAGGTTGTTCACCATGTCTCCTCCTAGGCCCCATATTAGTGGTATTAAAGCATACACATTTCATGTCATTTTCTAGTGGTATCATGGTGTTTCTAATTTTTTTCATTATTTATATTCTCACTCATATGAGGTATGATTACAATAAGTTAGGGATCAATACTCATGACCCTTCATCGTACCTTCCTTCACGTCCTCAAATGGGAGACAAATATTCAATGATACCATCTTCAAAAAATTTATATAAAATGATAGAGGATACATTAAAAAGACAATGAGAAGATTTTATAATATCATTATGTACATGAATCATCAAGTATCATTTTTCACTTCTTAACTTCTCAAGTATTAGAATCTTCCAAACTCCTTTCATTTTCATCAATCATTTGGAAAAATGCCATACAATGTACAAATCAATATAAACATCCTTATGTTTGAGAGTAAAATAGAAAAAAATGCACTAGATAAATTATTGAAACTCATCTGTTTATAATACATAGTTAATACATTATCTAACAAATAAAATATTACATTAGATATTTTGAAAGTTTATTTATCAGTCAATAAATGGTGGGAAAACTATTGCACTTCACATTAAAATGAAATCAATTTAGACATATCTTTATACATACATAATGGTTTTGTATAGTCAATCAAAACAATCTATTATCCTTTTGGAAACTATGATGATTATTACATCAATTTCTCATAGTTGGACCAAGGTAAAGATAAATATGTACAACAATACATAGATACATTTCATGCTTTGGTGTCCAAACTTGGGATTCAAGATTCAGCATGAAATCTTGTTTTGAAGTATAAGTTAGGATTGAGACATCATATATAACAAGATTTAGATTTCATATGGATATATTAAATCACATAAACCTACATATTTTATTTTAAGTTTGAATTAAATATTAATACCAAGACTAAGATAGAAGACTCAAAGTCTCAAACCAAGAAATAGTCTAAATATTCTAAGCAAAATTACAAACTAGGGAATAAATCCAAACACCCTTCATAGAATAAGCAAAAAAAACCATCATATGATTAGATCAAACATACTAAGACACACATGTGTTATTTAATTCACATCTCTAACATTCCAATGAATAATTTCATCCTAGAAAGACACTAATTGTACAAGATGAATCAATGGGTACAACCACTGCAACATATTGGAAAAAGGTAAAAAAATTATGAATTTTGAGACTAGCACCATTGTGGGTACCAAAAACATATCTACTACCTCATTAGAAATATAGGAATCATAAATATTGTTCCATTATAAAATTTGGATCAATGCCTAACCAATACACTTGATTATTGACAACAAAAGTCAAAACTATTCTTATATTAAACTTACCACTAATTCCTCACCCACAACGATACTCTATAAGATGGTTTAGTATGGTATGTGATAAACATGTCACTCAATAGTTTCGAGTGGTGTACAGTATCAATATTTTACAATATATAGTCTTCTATGACATTACCCCATTAAAGGGATGTGCTTCTTTACTTGATCAACCATATATTTACTATTGACATGTAATCTACAAAGGAAATCCTATAAATTTTTCATAGATGTTGGTGATATGAGATATTATATAACATAAGTAGTTTCAAAGATATTACTCATTAGTGCCAAGTAATGTAAAAATCTATTCACATATAGTAAAAATTTTATGCTTTTAATGGTAAGATTTAAACACAATAAAATCCTCATGGTGCCAATTTATATTTTACTTCCTTTGACATCCATAGAAAAGTAACATAGTTGAAGCTCAAGTTTGAAGAATACAAGGACATATTTCAGCTAACAAAATAAGTGCCTAAAAACTATGCAGTGAAACATACTATTGATATGATACCTAGACTAACTCTACCTAATGCTTCATTAGACTGTAGATCTTTTTTGGAGAATGAATAAATTAAGTGAAATATCTATGAATTAGTGGGTAAAGGAAATATCAAGCCTATGTCATCACCTTATGGTAGCCTAATTGTGTTAGCACAAAATAAATATAAAACATGATGGTTGTGAATCAATTACCAATCACTCAACAAGATCATAGTGAAAAACTGAAGACCTTCAAGATCAGTTTTATGATAAAAAATACTTCACTAAATTTTATCTTAAGTCTAGGTATCAACAAATTCCTATTGATTTTATGATGTATGTAAAAAACATTCAAGGCCAAATAAGGATTATTTGAATGGTTAGTCATGCCATTTAGTTTGACTAATGCTCCAACCACATTCATGAATATGATAAATGATATTTTACGTGCATTCACTCCTTCATTTGTATTAGTCTACCTTGATGACATATTGATATTCAAAAAAACATGACATGAACATTTGTGCCATATAGAGCGAGTGAATCACACTTTTGGAAATGCAAGTTGTATGCAAACATGTGAAAAAGATCATTTTCCATGTTGTAAATATAGTATCTCAAATACATTATATATGCATAATGAGTTCATGTGAAACCAACCAAGATTTAAGTCATCTAAGAATGGCCACAAACAAATAATATCATAGAGATTTGCAACATTTTGGGATTGGAAAATTTCTATAGGAGATTTTTACTTGGTCTCACTCACATGACTTGGCCTCAAAACCAAGTTACCCAAAGTGGTGCTAAATCAAAGTTCCACTGGAATGTCTCAAAATAAAAAGGATTCAAGGAATTGAAATCAAAACTTTGTTCCAAACTAGTAATTGATTTACAAAACCTTCAAAAACAATTTGATCTTGAGACATATTCCTCTAAATCTACATTTGGAGTAGTCCTCACTCAACATGGTCATTAAGTTGCTTACCATAGTGAAACATTCAATGCATAGATAAAAAACTACTCAACATACAATCATGAGATTTATGATATTATTTAATAATATAAGCATTGTAAGCATTATATCTTGGGGAAGGATACTATGATCTATACAAATTATAAACCTCTCTAATTATTATATAATTATAATAAGTTGCATCAAGAATAACATCAAAAAATGGTATTCTTATTTTGAACAGTCCCATCTGAACATCAATCATAAGAAGGGAAGTGTTAATCCAATAATATATTATATCATCCATCCACCTATTCAAAATCTCATTTTTTAATTGACAAATGTGGATAGAAAGTAAATACATAGTCAGAATTCTAACAGGGATTTTTTTGATATCTATTAAAATTTGTTTTTTAATAATTCAATTCCATATATCTACTTTCAATATGGACTTATAAATCATTTTGGGAACTTAGGCATCTTACATGATTCAAATATATATAAAATAATATGGGAGGCTCATTTCCAAAAAATTGTAGGACATTTTGGAGTTGAAAAGACTCTTACAATGTTACAAACTTACTTCCTCTAGCTACACCTTAGGGCTAATGTATCCAAATATTTCAAGTCTTGTACTACATGTGCAATTATAAAGCTATTAAAATACAAAAAAATGTTTGCACACATTTTTTAATTCTAATGAGACCATGGGAATAAATTTACATATATTTTGTCTTAGACTACCCTACTACAAAGCATGGTAATGATTTCATTTATGTAGTAGTTGACATGATATCAAAGAGGTCAATTATTAGACCATGTAATAAATCAATATCACCTATAGAAACATGTCAATTATAGTTTCAACATGTTTGGATCCACTTTGAAATCCTATAAAATATCTTGTCTGATATAGAAATAATATTGAGTCATTTTTGGAAATCACTTTGGTATATGCTAGACATAAAGATGAACAAATCCACCACCTTTAATCCCCATGGAAATGGACAAAATAAAGTAGTAAATAGGATGATAGTGCACCTTCTGAGATGTAAAATTATAAGAATAAATGCACTTGGGATGAAAGTATTCCTTTTAGTTAGTACACCTAAATCAGAGTTCTACATAACTCTACCATACACATTCTTTTTTAGGTTTGTTTGGGTTTCCAACCTTTGACTCCCATTATTGTAGTGTATCATATTCATCCATGAATAGTATCAACTCATTCAACTAAAAATGAAGTTGATTTTTTAAAAATTCATTAAGAACATTCAATACCTTCAAACATAATTAAAAACCATTTTGTAAAAGTAAAATAGAAAATACAAGTATCACCATGACAAACATATTACATTGTACACCTTCTAACTTGGTGATTGAGTCTAGATTCACTTTAAAAAGGAAAGACTAAGAGGACATTAATGCAAGATTCATCCACTTCAGTATGGAACATAAGACACCACCAAAAAAGTAAGAGAGAATAATTCTGAGCTTAATCTTCTGACTTATCTTGGGTTGCATCCAATATTCAACACAAAACTCTTGCACCAGTACTTTCCACCCATTTTAGATACTTAAAATACAATGGAGATTCTAAAAAATATAGAGATGAATCCATATTTAATTATTCCAAAATAATCAAATCAATTAATTGACACTTGGTTTTAATGGACATGTTGATAAGAGATTCCTCTCTTCTAGATTGTCAAAACAAGTTAAGTGCCTTCTTAGTGAAAATGGTTTATATAAGTTCATGTTGCTAATTTATTTGTTTCCACATAGTCTTATACAACTATATGCAATGGCGACCATTCATCTTCAAAGAGAGGTGATTGATATAGGAGGATCTGGGTCACTAAATCAAATAGAGCATTACTATATTTGTATGTCCAATCTTGCACTAATGTTAGTAGCTTGAGTATAGGTTCCATGCCTACATGCTAGTATTTTAATTATAATTACACTCATTCATTACTACACAAATCCTAAAATGTTAGTATTATATCCAATAGGTCATCAATAATGGAATTAAATGATGTCACTAGACTTTTCAATTTTAAAGCAATTGTTACCAGCTATTGTAATGGTTCAACCAACGCTTCATCTCCATGCATTATATACTAATGTACACCTCCATTTTTTTATATTTTATCATATTATTGAGTATAACCATAATATAATAGACTTAGGAAGTCATTGAACACACATTTGATCTCTCAAATATTTTACAGGACTTATAATACAAATGTTTTTATTATAGTTTTATATCAGTTGCCATCTCTTTATTGTTTTCCTTGTTATTTAATGTAAAACACTTTCATATTGTTTGCCATTTAGTAATTCACTCCACATATAACCCTATTAATAGTTTAATTAGGTTATCCATCAGGGCTACTCCTGGTCCCTAGATCATGGAAGTAGTTTGGAGTTAGTCATAAGGAAGGGACGATGAAGATCAAGGAAGAAATTAATATGCTTGGGAAAATATTCCCTAATGATTTCCATCATAGTGGGGAGGGCACATGTCCATGTGGTCCCAATTTTAAAACTTTTGGTATTTTTGGATTTGGCCCCCTATCTCACATGATATTTTTTTATTTTTTAAGAATCATGGTTATTGTAATGAACTCTAGTTTTTTATAGTGGGACTAGACCCATGTTTTCTATAAAAACACTTTTTAAAAAAATCTAAAAAGAAAGGAATAATTTAATGAAATAATAGACAAGATTAAAATATTTTGGATCTTCATAAGTTTTTTAGTTTTTATACTTCATCAACTTCTAGTATTGATATTATAAATGCTTGAGTTTTCATGATTATGGTATGAATTATGTCTATTTTGTATAGATTGAGCTAGGTTTAGTAAGATACTAATCTAACATACCTAGCTATGTCAATCCAATAATTGTAGATGAATGTGATGTTATTATCAATTTTATGTTGTGATTTATCTTTCAAAAATGATGTTATGAAAATTATATTCATCAAGAACATTTTTTTTACTCTCTACCATATATTTTATAGTTTGAGCATAACATGGGCTATGCGTATATAGGTAAGTTAATATTGAGTTCAAAAAATAATTTATGTAATTAATATTATCTCAATGAAGTATAAAAACCTTATTCTCTATGCTACCTTTCTCTCCATTTTGTAATTATTTTACTTGATCCTCACTTAGTATTTAGGTACCATTGTGAATATCCATTTTACGGTAATATTGATAGCATATTGAGATAAAGTGGAGTGTAAACATGGGAGTGATTTATCTATGAGATAATTTATACATTAATCACCAAATTACTCATTATAGATGATGTAAGAGTGTTCAATACTTAAAATCACCTTGTATTATCTCTGATATATTAAAATGAGAGTGTTTAATTCCATTAACTTTAATGGTTTATGTACAACCCACATCAACTAATGAGATATCACTATAAGGAGCGATAATAATTTCACATTGCACTTAGAAATTTGAGTCATTTAGTTCATTTTTAAACCTTGAAATAACTTGGACCTCCCATCACATATCACTAGGTCTAAATTTAAGTCAGTTTGTTCTATTTTCACCCTTAGAGACACATAAAATACCTAGGACAAAAAAGGGAAGGCCTAAAATATTTAGGACTCAACCCATCTTGCCCACACATTTCAATCCAAATCTCCTTAGACCAATGTCCTAATTATGAGGACCACCCATAAATATCACTAGGGATGTCCATGATCTACTCAAGAACTCAAAGAGATACCTTCCCAATTCACACCTAATGGAGGGCGTATTGTTGGTTATCAGATAAAGTAATATAAGACTTAATTTAGAGTTTCCAATTTTGAGTATGAAGACATAAAATGTAAGATATTTCTATTCACCATGAAATATGCTACATACGGTTGGTTTATGAACCTCCCTGATAACCCAAGCACTTGGTGTAGTTAATTTGGTAATACCTTTTTAGTCAAGTTACAAAATTTTATTGACTTGAGTGTGTTATACCAACAATTTTATTTTATGAGGATGGAACCCCATATGCTAAGTATGGTCTTCAATGCGAGGTTTCAAAATATGTATAGTCACATTACAACACTATACATGCCTAATGCTTAGCTATCACTCAAAATATATAAGAATGCCTTGGTCCCTTAGATAAAAATATTCATATTTATAGATTTACTCATTGTAGATCTACCATTAGTGTATGTTGAGGATTTTAAGGTAGACTAAAATTTAAACCTGTAGGGACAATTAATCATAATAATTCCAAACATCAACCCAAACCTTTTAGACTTAAACATGATTCCAAATGCTAATTAGAATGTTCTAATGGCAAATCCTATTCTATTCATAAATTATTGACATTGATGTAGATATCACCAAATAAAACTTTAGATTTCCTTAGTCTTCTAAATGTAGATATAAAAACATAGGTCCATATCCAATCCTTAATCCTTGTTGTTAACAATGCACAAAATACACCACAAGACTCCATGAAAACAAGTTGGATGCCATATAATGGATGGCCTAAAATCTTAAAAATGACTTCCTATATCTTTAGAGGTAAGTTTGGAATACTAGTGGGGAAAATTCAAACTAAAAATTCACCTATTAGAGATACACCACACCATTAAATTATCCTAATAATATTGAGCCATCACTAAAACAATTACCCGAGTTTAACATCTATGAACTTTCTTTACTCAACTAGTGTAGGAAGCATAACACAACTTAGCATGGGGAGTTATATTGCATTGATTTTTGTAATTCCTTTGACATCTTCCATAAGGATATGGAAATATATAAGGTTGTTCAAAACCACCAAAATAAAATTGACACTTTTGAATCCCATATCATGTCTAAATATCATATCACTTCCATGATGCTTGAGACCTCTAATTTTCCAACATAAGAAGATAATGAACCAAAATAAAATATAGATGATATTCATGCATTTCAATAGTACTATATAAATAGCTATGTTTTGAGAATTAAGAGACAGTATCAGACCCTCACAAAGTCCACCCTTCCAAATAAGAGTATCACTACCCCTGATCTAAAGGTGAACAAGGATATTCCACCCTCAAATGACAGTGACTAACATCCCACCATAGAATCAAAACCTATCTTTAGTAAAGGTGGTTGAAACATAGTTGAATATATGAAATATATCAATTCAAATATTACACTACATGAATTGGACTAAATCATAGAACAACATGACTTGATCCTAAAATAATTGATTAACAAACCAATCCATAATTAAAAAACGTAGCACATAAAATGTAGTGATCCATACAAGTGAGATTGAAATCCCTTCTTTCCTCTTTAATATTAGGATATTTGGAAAAAAACTTTCATAATTATTTAGTTTATTTGGGAGCCTCATCCAATGTTGTGCCAACATGAGTTTGTAGTAAACTAGGTCTAATCCCAATCACATCTAATAAAATTATTGTTCAATTGGAAAATTTTAAATTTAAGGTTGTTGGGGAGTTATCTAACATCCACTATTAATTATCATTAGAACATAGAATATAAAAATTCATAAACATTCAAGTGGTGGAGATTCTAAAATCTTATGGAATGTTGTTGAGTTATGACTAGTCTACAAGGCTTAATGGTTGTATGGCTATATAATTTTCCCACATGTGGCTACCTTGGAGGGGATTCATCAACCTAATTTTAATATATATAAATTCTAGAATGTGATACATGATCACATAGTAAAATGATTCAAATGAAAAGGTAAACCCATGTCATTTGCAATAGGCATTTCTACCCTTTCCACTAGAACCACCAGTAGTGGACAAGCAAAAATATGTGATTCATCAAGATTATGGTACCTTTACTTTGATGGGGCCCATTATAAATAAGGTTTAGGAGCAAGCCTCATTATAATTAGTCTACAAGGGAAATGACACATGGTTGCATATAGGTTATAGTTCTTGTACACTATTAACCTGTTAAAATATGAATATTTAATCCTAGGTCTACATACTGCTTTAAAACATAAGTTCAAATAATTTCAAGTGTTTGGAGACTCAAAATTAGTAGTCAAATAAGTCAAAAGTAAGTTTTAATTAAAAAAAATCTTACTTAAAGATGTATAAACATAGGGCTTGGGATTTGATTAAAGCATTTATTGATTTTAACATTATCCCTATTCCTAGAGAAAGAAACCAAATTATAGATTCCATAGTAGTATAAGTTATGATTCTAGCACACTTGAATAATTATGAGAAATAATAATTATTAATAAAATTAATTCCCTACTCCTCAGTCTTAGGTAATGTTGATAATTTTTAAGTTTTTATATGACAATCAACATATTTTTGAATTTATGAATAGTCCTAGTGTTTTTGATGTGCAAGTTATATATGAAAGAGATAGAGATAAACACATGGATAGTGATGGAATCATAAATTTGAGGGAAAATTGATTCCTTGAGGGAATGGTTTCACTATAAATTATATTTGACCTAGATAGATTAACTAAAATATCTAAACAATTAAAACTCATAGGACATCAATCCAATGTCATAAACTTGGGATCAACCAAGGAACCTCAAATTGTCAATGTTACCTCGACTATTCTAAGTCTAAAATGAAAGAACTAAGGCATTTTATCACATAGTATAGGGATGTTATTGATTTGACATATGATGATCTATTTTTTTTACCCACACATCATAACACACACCGTACAACTCATATAAGGGAGAAACCCATTATATAAAGATAATGACTGGTTAATCCCATCCTTGAACCTCTCAGCCACAAATAAGTTCAAAGGTTTCTCTTAACTAAAATTATTTTCCTAATTTGCCATTTTACTTGGGTGTCTAACTTAGTTCCTATCCATAGTAAAATGAGGGAAATTAGACTATGTGTTGACTTCAAGAACTTAAAAAAATTACAAACAAAGACATTTATCCTTTGTCATCCCTTGATGAGGTATTTTAGATGTTAGTGGATCTGATATGATCTCATTTTTACATAGATTTTCATGCTACAATGAAGTTGTAATCTACCAAGAAAATAGGGTAAAAATAACATTAATGACCAAATGGGGAGGATCCACCTTCCAACGAGTCATGGATTTAGAATTCCAAGGTATTATTGGTAAATTCATAACTATTTACATGGATGATGAATTATTTTCTTGAAGGGTAGATCAAACCATATGCTTCACTTGTATAAAGTGTTTTATAGGTGTAGAAGGTGTGACATCTATTTTAATCACAAAGATAATTTTTCGTGTCATCAAAGGTAAGATTATGGGCCATGTCATCAAAAAATAAGGTATTTCTATTGACCCTAGAAAAGTAAGTGAAATTACAAGAATTACATTTTCTAACAATAAAACAAAATTAGATTCTTTCTTTCGGAAAATATATTACATAAATAAATTCATTTCTATTTTTATAATATTTTTGAACCCCTTAACACCATGCTAACATAATATACAAAGGTGGAATGGACACCTCAAGCCAAATTAGTGTTCCAAGACATCTAATACACCATTATGCAAGCTCCAATTCTAATTAGATCTTATTTTACAAAGGATTGATATCTCTATTCTTTTGCTTTAGAACATACTATAGTAGATATATTAACATATAATTTATATGACAAAGAAAATCCCATTGATTTTATGAGCATGATCTTGAAGGATGTGAAATTGAAAAATTCCACCCTGGAAAAATAGTCATATGGCTTGGTAAAGGCTAAAAAATAAATTAGGCCCTACATCCTTCAAAATAAGGTCCATGATATTATACTTGACCTTATTGTGAAGCTCATGTTGGGATAAAACAAACTTTGATAACATAGGTTTAAGTGGATGGCTAAGCTGAAGTAGTATGGCATAGAGATAAAACTAGACAAGATTGTTAGAGGCCAGTGCCTCACTTAGCTAATCACTTAAGTTGACCAGTGAGTGGGCATTTCCTAAATCAATTTAACAATGATATGATCCTATCACTCACTATATTTATATGAATTGTTTCCTCTTAAACTTGAGAGAGAATAAAGAAGAGCTATTCAGATAAAGTCATTTCCTTATATGATAAAGAAAGGGGTATTGTACTAAAAAAACTATTAAGTAATTTACCTTAGATGTGTGACTAGAATGGAAGTTAATGAAATTATTACAAATTTCCATAATAAAATAGGAAGTGATCACCCCTTTGGTAATACAAAAATAAAAAATATATTTAGAGCTAGGTATTATTGGCCCATATTATTCAAAAACACTTGTAACCATGTTAGAACTTTTCATGAATGCTAAGTATTTTTAAAAATGGAAACACATGCAGTTATAGTTATATACAGAGTAGTTGAAATTAGACCATTTTACCAAATTGGGTGAATTGATTGGTGTATTTAACCTTAAATCCATCGAGGGAAACAAGTTATTGATTATAGGTATAAATTATTGCACCATATGTAATGAAGTAATAGCAAGCAAAGGCGATGAAACTAAAGAAGTTATCAATTTTATTGAAGAAAATATTATCATGAGGTTTGGTACTCCTTTTTCTCTTATTGGTGATAATGGACCTGTGTTCCAATCCACTAAGTTTATCGGATGGGATTATGATAAAAATGATCACATTGAAGTTAACTTCAAATTATTACTTACAAGGGAGTGGTGTTACAAAATTAATTAATAAGAACCTCATTGATGCCACCAAAAATTATGGTATAGAAAAACCAACAAATTTTCATTTTATCTTAAAATATTATTTACAACCTAATAGAATTAGGCATAAACAAGATTTGAAAGGATCTTGATTCTTCCTTGTATATGGGAAATCACTAATGTTCCACATTAATTTTAAAAATACCACTTATAAACTAATGCCAGAATAGATGGGATAAGATGACTATGTATAATGGAGACTTATAAATATCCTATAGATGTAAGATGCGTGGGATGAATTACAAAACTATAACAAATATCAAAACATAATAAATATATGGTTTGATAAAAGATTAAAAGCCAAGGTTTTTAAAATATTAGACTTGGTCTTGTTGTCAGACAAGGAACATAAGAAAAAATGTAATCATTCCTAGTTAGTTCCTATTTGGATATGTTTGTATCAAAATTCATAAATTATGTGGCACAATGTGTTCAAATTAAAGGACTTAGAAGAGAATACATATCTCTATCAGTGAATGGACATTTACTAAAGTGCTACTTCTTAGTTGTCCCATCCTCATCCATCATAGAATGACTATGAGTTTTATTATAGGATTGGTCTATGGATAGAGTATAATTACATTAGTTTCATTTCAATTTGTGTTCTTTCTTTTTTCTACATTTTAATTTTTTAGTGTAGTTTTGGTTTTGGATACTATGTTTCCTTTGTCTATTTTTGTTGTTGTTAAGAAGCGGTGTGAGGAATAAAAGATCATAAAATAAAAATTCTTCCATATTCCCTTACAATTTTTTCATTAGTTGAGTACACACCTCTATAAAATCTTAACATTAAATCCATTAAGTAATTTCAAATTGGCTGAATAATCAATGAATTCACTGCAAGGATTTAAAGATTTAGGAAATATGATTATGTTTTAGACATATAATACCATAGTATATTGTTTCATATTTTTAATTTAAAATGTGATACTTATTCTAAATATTATAAAATGAATTAATAATGCATTTCATACTGAAAATAAGTCAACACTACACTTTGCCATGTTAAACATTTCCTCAAGGTCTATAAAACAACAAAATAAAAATCATTTATGACAATTTTGTTTTAAACTAACCCATATAAATTGGATATATTGGTTACAAACCATTTTAAAATAATAAATATAAAATAAAAATTAAAATGAGAATATTAATGTTTAAATAAAATTAAATGTTTTCTCCTAATAAAGGGTGATCTATGAAACCTCCTTTGGGGCTTTGGATGCTTCGATGGAAATGGATAAATGAATAGAGTGGAACTAAAGGTATCTTTGTTGGGTCTATGGATGCCTAATTGGAAGTAGATTAATTCCCAATCTTTCCTCTTCCTATCCAATGGATGAATAGAATAAGATACCCTTCAAAAGTTTGAATAATGTGATTACTCCTATGCTATATCAAAAACCTCAAAGGTAGAGCATATGAATGGATTTTCACACACATTTGAATTGTCAAAGGTATAACAACTTATTATGTTATGTGATAAAATTGAATCAAATATTTATTTTTCCTTTGATAATATGAAACTTTCTTCCATGCCCCATTTGATTTATATAAGATAGAACCAAAAATTCTAGATTTTAAACACTAAAGTAGTGTTTTCCTTGCAAACTCGCTATTTATTGTGACCAACACACATAATTAATTTTTGAACAAGACCTACTTATCATATGAATTATATTTCAAAGCATTCAAGTTTTCATAAAATAATTATTTAATATTTAGTTTTTTGACTTAGTGATCTTTATTGAATTTTAAAAGGTTGGTCAAATGAATATCTAAAGAATTAATTTGAGTCGAGTGCTTGTAAGAAAAAAAGGTTTTTAATGTGTTTGATCATGAAATAATGGACATGATTCATTTCACTTAAGTTCATTTTCACACTATTTGGGTGAAATCTATGACATGAGACTTGTGAGGCTTCAAAACTAGCTTTGCTATCTTTTTTCACTTTGTTATTGCATTTCCTTGCCTATTATACTTAGCTGAATTATAACTATTTGAATGATAACTTATGAATTTTTACATGTAATATTATTTACATTTATTCATGGACTTTGTGGTCTTTTACACTTTTAAAAATATTTTGATATCCTAGACTTATCATGAATTTCCATGTGTGTCATCCTTAGTCAACATGCATTATGTACTATTCACACCTTCATGCATTGAGTTATTTCTTTGTGAGAATATGAGCCCTTAAAAACATGCCACATTTTCTTCCACATTGATACATGTAAAATTTTCATGATTTCACATTATCACAGCTATTACATTCAATTTTTATGAATATTAAATTTCTAAGAAGCCCGAGTCAATTATTGACTACCACTTGTCACATTTTTACACTCTCAGATCCTTATAATTTATAAAATATTTTATACAGAGATCAAGAATAATAAATTAAAAACCTAATATAGAGGATCCATGTGTCATCATGTTATAGCATCTCCACTTCATATTGTATGTAAATCTAAATAGCCTTGATAGTATGTGGTTGTAAAATAATCAAAAAGGATGGGCATCTTCATGTTATTTCCCATTCACCTCAGAATGAAAAAGACATCATAAATACCAAGGACCACAATACCCCAAAATATTTATAAAGAGACGAATAGATAACATAGAGGTACTTACAATTTTAATCATCTTAAAAAAATCTTACATAGTAGGTGACATAAGGACATATGTATGGTCAATAATCACTTTATTAACCCACAAAAACATAAGTCTATACTAAATTTAAAATAGAAAAATTCCTTTAAATTTTTTTAATAAGTCACCTTAGAATTTAAGTCACATGAAATATAAATTTTATTTATCATTCATATATTTAAAGTTTAAAAATGATTAAAATTCAAATCATTCAATTTTTACATGAGTTCAAAGAGACTCACTTTAATCGAGCTTCTTAACAAAAATATATAGAATAATAAAATTTTTATCAGTGATTCAAATCCAAGGAGCATAATAAACTATAAATATATTGTAAAAAAATTATAGATATAGAGATATGGCATCTTACATGTTCTCATATGGAAATAACCAAGTGTTCATATACACTCAGCTTCACTAAGAATGAGATTTATGCACTATAACATAGTCTATGATGAAGTGGTAGATGTTAGGGAAATATATAATGACGATATCCCTAATTTATAGGAATCAATCTATAAAAAATATTTTTTGGCCAACATCAAGATGGGCTCCATCAAATTATGACCAAAATAGAGGTATTTCCTTATATAGACTTGTTCCAAATGTCTTTTCAGAACACAATATTTAGATGATTTCATGTTATCACTGAAGAATAAGGAGAAAATTAAATTCATGTCTAGAATTTCCATTTATAGGTAATATTAAATTATACAACCCATTTCTCTATATAATAAATAATTTAATCCAAACGTCTCACAAAAATTAACCTCATGTAAGAATCAAATGGCTAGGCTAAAAATCCTGAGGTGGATTAATAGGGAACATATTAACAATATCCCTAACTGCCAATCCAAGTTGGGAATCTGATTTGGAAAGGCATTGAGTAACTAAGTATATGGGACTCCCAACAAATATTGTATCAATAAGGTCCACGTGCCCCTCATCACATTGACAAGAAAATTTTAGGCTTGGGATAAATTATTTATTTTAATCACCAAACAACATGTTTTAGGGGTGAGGAACATAAATAATGTATACATGATGTCATATTTAGTAAATCCTACCTCTTTTAAAATCATCTTTGAAAAAATTCCAAGACAAACCCTTGATCTATGGACACCAATCAATTTTCATTTCTAAAAGTTATATCTCCATAGGTTTAGGCACTACTTTGTGGATATATGTGACTACTTATATACCACAGTCTACCAAGCCATCAATGAAGAGACAATGCCTAGGATTCCATATGAAGTTATAAAATATATAATGATAATGGTAGCTTACAAATATAACCCAACCTACATAGTCATGTTTGTGTCCACTCTTAGACTACCTATTCATGTTCCTAATGATTTGGTTGAACAAGATATTTCCTAATAAATTCTCAATGGAGTTGCCTCAATATTCAAGGAAAATAAACAATCAAAATGACATCTAACTCATTAAAAAAATGGTAGAATAATTTTCAATATTTGGAAAAAATTGCATGCAGATGCAACACACAAGTCATTTTTCAATTTGAATGACCACAACTTGTGTCATTGAGACCTAAAGGAAAATTTCAAATAACATATACAAGATTTAAAATGGAAGGTGCCCATTAAAAAAAACCATTTCCATCACCCTTGTGATTTTATTTTCATTTATTTAGAGGATACCAAATATTTAAAGATAAATATGAACACTAGAGCCATTATACTTTTGCTTGTTCAAATAGAGCATCTTAGGTAGGTGGAAGAGAGACTAAAAACCTCAAAATTTTATGAGAATTCAATAGGAACATAGGATATCCTAAGAAGAAAGTTATTTCAAGTTCTACCTCTACCATTACTATCTAAGAAGACAATATCCATGGTGGAGGCAACTCAGACTTTTGCTCCCCTTCTTCTCAATTTCTTTCTTCTTCTATTATGGCTTTATAAATTCCTTCCCCTCTTACCACACAAAACATAGATTGAATTATAGTCACTCCTTCCCATTATCCATCAATGTCTCTATTCGAGGATATCTCAATGGACTTGATATATCCACACCAAGTGCCCCCACTAAAACATGTCCTGGTGTTTAATATTTACCAAAAGAATTGGCATTGAAGACTTCAACACAATGTTCTCCAATAACTAATTTGCCTGTGACTAGCCCATTACCACCTATCATGAAATAAATAGTTGTTGGAGGTTTTTTAATGATGTCTCCAAGGTGACCAAGGATGTTTATGAGGTGTCATGTGTTCTATAATGACAATGACAAAGTGTACTTCAATGTTCTTACATGGTTCTTCAATGTTTAACTTGGATAGGTAGATGAAAAATGTTATTAATGGTGTGATCATGTTGAAGAGACCCTATGGAGTGTTATGAGTGATTGGGGAACTTATGTAAGTGAAATTATTTCATTATAGGAGTCATATGTATGACCAAGTTCTTTTAGTCATCTTATAAATTTAGGCTGAGTGAGTAGATTAATGATGTCATATTTCACATGTGTGAAGGTTTCAAGAGGAGTTTGATACATGGATGGATTCCCATATGAGAGGTGATCATGTGGTTAAAATCTAAGGTTTAGATAATACACATAGCCAAAGTTATTAAGGTGAAAATTTGGCTTCTCAGGAAGAGTACACTAAGTTCCCATACTTACCCAAATTTACATTATCAAAGATCTACAGTGAGAATTTAATTGAGCAATGAAGATCTAAGGTGAGTAATTAATATGACTAGATAAGGATCTAATAGATCATGTGATCTTGTTATATAGTGATCCAATAGTGTGTATTAAGTCAATATGTTAAAGGATGCTCAGAAGGCACATGGGGTTGCCAAGTGGTATAAGCATGTTAACTGAATGGAGCAGGGTGTGCATATGGCATGCAGAGCTACCAAGTGGAATAATCTCAGAAATAAGGATCAAAGATCAATGGGGTGTGTTAAAGAGTTAAATATAGGAACCTCATGAGGAGATCAATGGAGTGTATTTGTTTAAATTTTCCATGGGACATGAGATGAAGACACACATCTGAAGATTTGTGCTTTACACAGAGACCATTAGAATTTAAATATTCAAATTTGTGAAAGAAAACTAGTGATGGGTTTTTGATTTATATCTCAATCATATGGTATAATTTAATGGTGGTGTAAAATGTAAAGTTGTATAGGATTCCAAGGTATATCTAAAAAAATTGGTTTGGAGGTTTGACTATATGTACATATGTATTTTTTACAGTTGGAAGATGACTATTTGTTCATTCATAATACAAAACAATGTTTGAGTAAAAATATGCATTTACAGAAGAGTGTTTGGCTGGTAGTAATCACCTGAAGATGTCATAATGGTCATGTAATGTGGACCCATGAATTTGAAATTAATATTATGTTCTTAATTTTCTTATTGAAGTGCTAAAGGGGTAATAGGTCTCCATGAGACCTATAAGGGCTACTATGGACTGATTGAAAGGTGTAGCTACTTAAGTGTGACCCATAAATGCTAATGACAAGCTTTAAATATGGTATTAATCTATGTGTTAGCATGATATAAGTATTAAGGGTTAAGATAAGTATTATCGATCACCTATAAGTTGATATTCATGAAGACTCTATAAAGAGTGAATACCAAGGTAATGGTTTCTAGACTTGGATGTGGATGTGTTGAGAGAGAGAAAGATAGAAATGAAGGAAAGATATTAGAGGGTGTGTGATTAGTATATAGACATAAATATAGATTAGATTGAGAATGAGTAAATAATCCTAGAGTTATCCAAAAGGGTTGTTTGGATGCATTACTTGTATGAGCAAGTTTGAGGGTGTGTGATGAGTTGAAAGAGAGAGTAGAGTTGAGAAAGTGTGAAATTGAGCGAAGAAGATAAAATTTGTAAGAGAAGTTACATGTCAGTGAGGGCCATCATAGTGTGATAAAGGTTAGACATATTTATCTAATCAAGTTGATAAAGATGAACACATAGGTCATCAGACCTAATAAGCCTAGAAGAGGTTGATTGAGTGATTAAGCCCTAGAGGTTGTTTGAGAAAGATAGAAGGGTGAAGAAGAGTATAATCAAGATAATTCCATCATTAGGTGTAGAATACATCAAATTATAGGTGGAGATCAGATCAAGGTAGCTGAGTGGGTGCTTGGTTGCCTAGGGGGTTAGTTCCTCCTTATGGGATGTGGGTCTCACTAAATTAAGGGATGGGTGTTCCTTGATCAGTTGGTTCTAGTCTAAATTTTGATCTTGTTATTATAGGAATTTATTCCATTTTTTAGGTTTATGTGGATTTTATTCGCCAAGAAGATTTCCCACATAGATCTTGTGTTATGTGTGTGATCTTGCTTATGTTTCTTGTTCATTACTATAAATGATGTGTATGCTTCATGAATGATAATATTATTTGGTTAAGAGTTTGAAAGGATTGGAATTAAAGTTTGGACTATCTAGTAGCACTGATTCACCCCCCCTCTTAGTTATTGTACCTCTAATAATTGGTATCAAATTAGGACCTTCATTATAATTTTAACCACTTAAAGGTGATCCAACATAGAATATGACAAGTCAACAGATGCAGGGTTTCTCTACAAAGTAATCACTGATGTTCAATTTATACAATTATGTTTTTTGGAGTGAAAGGATGAACACCTACATCATGCCAATAGGGTTTGAAATTTCACAATCTATTGTGGATATATATTCAGCCCCCCCCAAACCCCTTCAACTAGTGTAACTGATAAGAAGCTATGTGAGAGAAATTCTAAGGCAATGAATGCCATCACTTGTGGTCTTTCAGAGATTAAGTACACAAAGGTAATTCATTGTAAATATACCAAAGAGATATGGGACAAATTAAAGATAATTTATGAAGGGGATTCAAATATTAAGTTGGCTAAGTTGCAGACTCACTGAAGACAATTTAAGAGTCTAAAGATCAAGAAAGAAGATTTTATGGCATCTTTTTCATAGAGAGTTGATGAGATTGTGAACATTATCAAAGGTCTTAAAGAGAAGCTTGAGTAAGATAATATAGTACAAAATGTATTAAGATCTCTCTCCCTCAAGTTTGATTCTAAAGTGTCTACTGTAGAAGAAAGTCATGATCTTACTTAGATTAAGATGGATGAATTGCATGGCATCCTTACTACCTATAAGATGATATTCAATGATGACAAACTACCAAATGAGGAAGAAAAAATAAAGATAGAAATAAAGTAAAATAAGAAAATAAATCAAGGTAAGGAATTCAAGTATGATGAGATATCAAATGATGAACTAATATCTTTGTTTATAAGTAAATTAAAAATAGGCTCATGGAAGTATAAGGGTAAGCTACCCTTCAAATGTTTTAATTATGGAGAAGTAGGACACTTTGATAACAAGTTCCCTCATAAGCATAAGAATAATGATGATGAAGAGCATGGTGAAATCCAAGATGAAGCAAGAAGACATTCATGTTTGATAAGAGGAAGAAAAGATTTAGAAAGTTTGACAACAACAAGAAGTCATTCAAGAATAAGAAGAATCTCTTCACCAATTAAGATTGTATCTCATCAGATGAGATTAAATACAATGATTTTGAGTTTGATAGTGAAGATGAAGTCCTTTACATGGTTGAGGAAGGAAGTTTCTCATATCAAAAAGAGTCTACTTGGATTGATATAGATAATTAAAAAGGGAGGACTGTGAGACTGAATTGAGGAATGCTCATGAAGATCTGAATATTGAGAAGAAGATTAAAAAAAAGATGAAGTCTCAAATCAAGTACTATGAAGAGAAATTTATTTCATTTGAGGCAAGAATGAATGAAGATACCAAGGAGCATGAAGATATAGTTAAGCATCTTAGTTGTTAATTGGAAATCCTTTTTACAATCCTAGAAGCTAAGGAATATGAGTATTCAAGATATGTGATTGAAAATGAGTCATTAGAAGCTAAGTTAGAAAAGACATCTAGTAAGATGAAGTCATTTGTGATGTTTAAAAAGAGTTCAAGTGATCTAGACAACATTATGAATAGTAAAAATCATGCTAGTGATAGAATTAGACTTGGTTACAAAGAAGAGCAAAAGAATGTAACTCAAGACAAGGTCATGACTAATGTGAACACAAACAATCAAACCTTGAGGGTCAATAATCAATTAGGGAATAAAGATGTTGGTAGAATGAAGAAAAATTAGATCAAACAACCAAATGCCATGAGGTATGCCAAATTCAATGGTTATTGTTACATTTGTAATCAATTTGGTCATAGGGATAGAGAGTCTAGAATACTTACTAAGAATGAGTGGAATTATTAGTCAAGTGGTGTAAGCAAGGTTGAATGATTCAACTATCATTATGTGGGACACTTCACAAAATATTTTCCAAATAAAGCAAGGAAAATTGAGTTTCCTTAAAAAAAAATGGTTTACTACAATTGTGATAATATTGGTCACATTACTAAGTTCTACAAGCAAAAGTTATCAAGTCAAAACAAGTTTAATCAGATTCTTAGAGTACAAGGAAGAAGGCTAGTTAACTCATGGAAACCAAAAGTGGAAAGTATGAGTCATGATGAGTCTACAAGTCTAAGTGGTTCTATGGTGGAGAATGCTACAAAGGTTGAATAATGCCAAGATCTCTCATTGTTTGCTCATATTGTGAGTGAAGAAAACAAGCTCAAGGACAAGACCAAGATGTTAGTTGAGGCTAGTCTGGAGGTGTGTATAGATCTAAGTGAACATCCTACTATTGTTGAATAAGTTTCATGTGAAGAACATCAATTATCAATGTCTAGTGATGAGGTATGCCATGAATATTTATTGTCTCCATGTATTGTCAATTCAAGCTTAGAAGAGAAGGATAATATTGTATTAGATGATCAAGTTGTTTCTCTTAAGCCTACGAATAAAAATAAGGATAATCTATTCTATAGGTACAAGATGTCCAAGAAAGAGAAGAAATATGAGGAGTTGTTGGCAACTCATGATTTAAAATTGTTTTAGGACATTGTGGGTTAGGGTGTCTCTACCTATGCTTCTTAAAAGACATATTTCTTGTGAAGAATCACGTATGTGTGTTCAAGGTGTATTTATGGATTTTAGTCCTAAAGGTATATAGGTAAATTATGGAGGTTTCCAAGTGTCAAAATAGAATTGGTTAATAAGACATGTTGAAGATATCATTTTTAAAATAGAGCATGGAGTTAGGGGGAGCTAACTCAGTTAGTTTGAAAGGTTTGAAGAATTATGCATGATGTGAGGGGGAGCATATGTGATATTTTCTAGTCATGGTGGATATATGAATAATTATACTAAAATTTTTAATTTAATAATATTGATATGATGACTTGATCAAACCAAGTCATATGTTTAAATATTCATGCATGAGTAAAGGGAGCTTATGAGTTCTATAGGTAGATAGGTCCAAGGATCAGAGAATCCCAAGTTCATATTGGTGTATGTCAAAGAATAGATGACATTAGATGGATAATGATCTTAGGAGGATATTTATAAGCTCTATGATAGTTTGTCAAGGTCTTTAGGATTAGACTATGAACCCACTTTGTCATTATGTCAAAGGGGGATAAAGTACTTAAAGAGAGATACAAAGTCTAAGCAAAAGCATTGTATTGGTGTTTGACATCAATAACAAAGGGGGACGTTGTTAGATTTTTATCAATGATGTCTCCAAGGTGACCAAAGATGTTGATGAGGTGTCATGTGTGATATAATGATAATGATAAAGTGTGCTTCACTATTCTTTCATAGTTATTTAATATTTGACTTGGATAGGTAGATGGTGGATGTTATTGATGGTGTAGTCATGTTTTATAGACCCTATAAAGTGTTATGAGTGATTTGGGAACTTATGGAATTGAAATTAATTCATTAGAGTAATCATATGTATGATTATGTTCTTCTAGTCATCCTAGAAATTTAAGTTGAGTGAGCAGATTGATGATGCCATATTTCACATGTGTGAAGCATTTAAGAGTAGTTTGATACAAGTATGGATTCCCCTGTGAGAGGTGATCATGTGGTTCAAATTTTAGGTCTGGACATGGCATGTAGTAAAAGTTATTAAGGTGAAAATTTGTCTTCTCAGGAAGAGTTCACTAAGTTCCCATACTTATCCAAATTTGTATTATCAAAGATCTACAATGAACATTTAATCAGGAAATGAAGATCTATAACAAGAAATTAATTTGATGAGATAAGGATCTAAGGCAATGAATGATATTATCAGATAGTGATCCAATGGTGAATATTAATTCAATATTTCAAAGGATGCTTAGAAGGCATGCAGGGTTGCCAAGTGGCATAAGCACATTAACTAAATGGAGCAGGGTGCATAGAAGGCACATTGAGATGCCAAGTGACATGATCTTGGAATCAAGGATCAAAGATCAATGAGGATCATTAAAGATTTAAAGATAGTAAGCTTGTGAGGAGATCGATGGAGTCTATTTATTCAAAGTTGTTAAGGGACAAGAGATGTAGACACATGTCTGAATCTTTCTACTTTACATAGTGACCATTGGAATTTAAATATTCAAATTTGTGAAAGAAAACCAGTGATTGGTTTTTGATCTATATATTAAGTATATGGTAGAATTTTATGGTGGTGTAAAGGAAAATTTTTATAGTATTTTAACAGCTATCCAAAAAAATTGGTTAGGAGGTTTGACTATGTGTACATATGCATTTTTGTAATTGGAAGCTGACTATTTGTTCATTCATAATAAAAAACAATGTTTGAGTAAAAATATGCATTTACAGAAGAGTGTTTTGATGGCAGTAATCACCTAAAGATGTCATAAGGGTCATGTAATGTGGACCCATGAATTTGAAAGTAATATGATGTTCTTAATTTTCTTATTGAAGTGATAAAGGGGTAATAGGTCTCCATAAGACCTATAAGGGATACTAAGGCCTAATTGAAAGGCATATTTACTTAAGTGTGACCCATGGATGATATAGACAACCTTTAAGGATGGTATTGAGCTATGTGTTAGCATGATAAAATTATTAAGGGTTAAGACAAGTATTATGGCTGACCTATAAGTTGATATTCATGAAGACTCTATAAAGAGTGAAGACCAAAGTAATGGTTTCTAGACTTGGATGTGAATGTGTTGAGAGAGCAGAAGATAGAGATGAAGGAAAGAGATCAAAGGGAGTGTGCTCAGTGGATGGACTAAAGTATAGAGTAGATTGATAATGAATGAATAATCCTAGAGTGATCCAAAAGGGGTGTTTAGATGCATTTATTGTATGAGTAAGTTTGAGGGTGTGTGATGAGTTGAAAGAGAGTAGAGTTGAGCAAGTGTGAAATTGAGTGAAGGAGATAAACTTTAGAAGAGAAGGTATAGGTTAGTGATGACCATCAAAGTGTGACAAAGACCAGACATGTTTATTTGATCAATTTGATAAAGATGAATACATAGGTCATTAGACCTAATAAGCTTAGAAGAGGCTGATTGAGTGAGTAAGCCTTAGAGGCTATTTGAGAGATATATAAGGGTGAAGAATAGTGTAAGAAAGAGAAGTCCATCATCAGGTGTAGAAGACATCAAATCAAAGGTGGAGATAAAATCAAGATAGTTGAGTGGGTGATTGGTTTCTTAGGGGGTTGGTTCCTCTTTATGGGATGGGTGTCTCACTAAATTAACTGATGGGTGTTCCTTGATTAGTTGGTGCTAGTATAAATTTGGATCTTGTTATTATAGGAATTCATTCCATTTTTTAGGTTCCTATGGGTTTTATTCCCCAAGAGGGTTTCCCACATAGATCTTGTGTTATGTGTGTGATCTTGCTTATCTTTATTATTCATTATTATAAATGATGTGCATGATTCATGAATGATAATGTTATTTGGTTAAGAGTTTGAAAGGATTGGAATTGAAGTTTGGATTATCTAGCATCACTGATTGTCCCCCCTCTTAGTTATTGTACCTCTAATAATAGTTTCACCCATTTCATGGAGTTTAAACATAATTTACTCCATTGTATTCACCTAAGTGCCATTGAGTAAACCAATCCCTATGCCAACAATTAACCCAATTAAAATATAACCAACATAAAATATCATTTTTATGGATGTCTCCCAAATATTATTGTGTAATCCATATCAAAACCAATGGATCCTGAATAAAATGGGAATATAGTCTCTATTTTCATCAACCAAGCTAAATTAGCATCCCATCATCCCAATGTTTATATGATAGCTATATTACATCCTCATCTAATTATAATGGCCTCCTCTACTCCTTGAGTTTTAAATTCTACTCCACCACTTCCCACTCCTTTTATAATAAACACCCTTATTTCCACTTCTACGTGCATAACCTTCATCATGGTTGATCCTAGAGATCCTACTCCTAGTCTTTCCCTATTCAATACTTCACCATATATATTAGTCATACCACCCTCAATCACTACCACATCCATATACCAATTATAAGGAGACTAGATAGAGGGTATCTAATTGGGAAAGGTCAAGAGGAATAGAATGGTTATATTAAATGAATTACAAGCAAGCCTATAATTTTAAAATCTTACCAAGCAAGCTCAAATGAGTGATGATAAGGAGTATTATAAAATGTGAGACTTCATAATTTAATGAGATTGATGAGGATTTATTCACCATGACAAGGAAAATCAAGGGTAGACTAGGGGAGAAGGATGAATGTGCAAAAGACCTTAAGTCCATGGTAATTAAAACTAGTGCGCTAGGAAAGAGGGTTATCATAGGGATGAAATAGAGAATACAAAGACTAGAAACTTAGACAAAGGTATCAATACCCAAGGCTATTATTGAAGAAGTAAACAAGGCACTTGAGTATTTATATGAAAATTTAGCTAAGAGTTATCAGGACAAGGGGAAAATCACACCCTATAAATAAGAAGGTGAAACTTTATTTAGATCATATTTTCAATTTTGAGTCCACATTGGCAGATCTAACCAAGTTTTTTTTGGAAAAAAACATGTTTACATAGATGAAGATTTGACTTTTTATAATATTAAGTCATGTAAAAATTATATGATTCATATGAGATATTTATTACAACAGTGTACAAAATAGATGAGTGCCATTATTAATTCAATTGATAGTGTAGTTGACATAATTTTACAACTATTTGAGGAGGCATCATTATTTAAGTTAGATTTTAAAATTGATTATTTCACTAAATTTTCATTGAAATTGACTAATTTTATGGATTAATTCAAAAATATAGTCTAAGAAGAAAAAATGGGAGGTACAATACTATTCATTGATTTAGTAAGCTATGCCAAAGAAAATATATAATAGACAATCTCTATGAAAGGTACATTATAGATCCATTTGGTTAGCAAAACAACCTAGTTGACCAAGATGGACACATTTTTTAGATCTTCAATTATCAATTTATCCAAGATAAAATAGAATTACAAATCATATACCAAATTCTTACATGCTTAACACGCTAGTGTTTCTCAAGCCACTGTTCCCCACATTGGCACTTCACATGTTGGCACTCTATGAGATAGTAGTTCTTAGGTTGGCACTTCACAAACCCTACCAAGAAAAAAATAGAGTGAATGGAAAGCTAATATTTATTATTCCTATTTTATTATTTTTTGAAACATTTTAATTGTACATGAACTTGTTAATTTTTCCCATATTTAAAAATGTTTTTTTAGGTTTACATGTATCTCTAAATCAAGATGAGGAAGGGCTCACTCAATGATGGTACAGTAGCTTGGAATTATCTAAAAGAAAGGAAGATGAAGATCAATAATGAAAAAAAGTTGGGAAAATATTCCCCAATGATTTCCCACAAAGTGGGGAGGTCTCATGTCTATGTGATCCAAAATTGAAAGCTTGTTGTGTTGTGGGCTTTAACCCCCCTTCTCCCTCATGATGTTTTTATATTTTTCAAGAATCATGGTTGTTTTAACAAACTCTATTTTTGTATAGTGGGCTTAGTCCCATGATTTATATAAAATCACATATGTAAACTTTGTAAAAGAGAGTAAAATTTTAATGAAGACATAAATAACTTTGAAATATTTTGGATGTTCATAATTTTCCCAGTGTTTCATTTTCTTCCACTTCCGTTCTTGCTATTGTGTATTCTTGAGTTTCCATGATTATGGTATGAATTATAAATATTTTTCATGGATTGAGTTTAATTTAGTAAGATACTAATATTACTTATTTCTTTAGCTATCTTAGTTAATCCAGTCATTGTGGACTAATGTGTTATTATTAGCAATTTTCTATGGTGATTTATCATGCGAAAAAGATGTTATGGAAAATATATTCATTAAAAACCATTACTTACATTATATGTAATATTTATTTAAGTTTTATAATAGGATTGGATATACATATATATGTAATTTATAGTTGAGTTCAAAAAATAACTTATGCAAGTAAAAGTATCTCAATCAAGTCTGAAAACCTTCTTCTTTGTCCTACCTTTCTCTCCCTTTTATGATTATTTTACCTAAACCTCATTTAGTATTTAAGAAACATTATTAAAATGCATTTTATGGTAAGATAATAATTTTTTTGAGATGAAGTGGAGTGTAAATGTAGGAGTGACTTCTCTCTGGGGTAATATCTATATTGTTCACCAAATTATTCTAATTAGACTATGTATGAGAATCTAATATTATAACTTGTGCCCTAGATTGTGTCTATATTTTTTGGAGTTCATAAAACCCACATGAAAAAATCCTATGGTTCTAAATTAAATGAACTAATGCTTTGTTTTATATTTTACAATGTTTGCAAAACAAAATTACCTATTTAATGTATTCTAGGATCATGGTGGCACTGAATTGCATGAATTACCAGCTTTCATGTTTTTAGGGAGGTATTTAAACATTAAAAAATACTATTACACTACTAAAAATAATTCATTTAAATAAATTTTTATAATGACAATAATTATATCTTCATGTTTGGACTCACTAAAATTGTTTAATGAGATGTTGTAATTGAATGAGATAAAAAAATTATATTTGCATGTTTGAAATTTAAAAGTTAACTTATCTTTCTATAAACCCACTTCAATTTTTTTTGATTATTTTCATAATGATTAAATATATTATATTACATTTTAATTCACATTTCACTCACCTTTAACCTAAATTTTATAATTGAGTTGATAGATTTTGGCTAAAATGTATCTCATGGATTTCTCTATCCTACCTCATATTTGTCTAATTATATTTTTATAAGCTCAAATTCCATGTGATAAAATTATAGCTAATATATGAAGAGATTAATGTGAAAAAAAGAAAGAAATTTTTAATTTTTGGACTTAATATATATTTATTCATTAATAGTGCTAAATGAAGTTGGAATAATATTACGTTATTCTTTAGGAACTATTTCCTATACTATAGTGATGAAGTAAGTTCCATCTATGAATTTTAAAAATCATTATAAACTCAATGTCTGATGAAATTCATTATGTGAATGGGTGTGAAAATCCATCTATTGGTAACCCTAACCACCCAAACAATTAATCCGCCTATATAATGATGGAAAAACCATGAGTACTTGTCAAGACACAATACAAAAGATTTATAAATTAGGTTATGATATATCTAACCAACATACAAATATTTCATTCAATAATTAACACTTATCGAACAATATTTTTTAACACACTCATAAAATAATTATGGAAGTGACAAGCTTCACACAACCTAAATATCACATTGGGCATTTAGGTTACACTTGTGATATATAATATTTTAACAAGCCATATTTTGGAATTTACTAGGTTGTTCCTATCTTAAGAATACACAAATCTCAATATGTTTTAAAATAATACACATAAAGGGTCACAATGTAATTCAAAATTACCATACCTTCTAAAACAACAAAAACCTCTATTTACCTAGCCCAATTTATAATTTCTCAATGAACCATATATTACAACTTATTGTGGTATGTTCCTTCTTATACTATCATTGTTTTATACCAAAATGAAATACATTTAAAAAAATAAAAAGTCTGCATTTACTCAACATAATATTATTTAAAAGTGAACTTGACCACAAAGTTATCACACAATAAAATTATAGATAAAAATTGTAGGATCATGTTTAATCAATACAATTACCATAATAAATGTATGTTATTTTTCACAAAAATACATAAAAAAAAATAAAAATTCACATAACCCAAATATGAGGTAAATCAAAATGAAAAAAATTGTCAACGTGGGTAACCACAATCTACCTTCTAGAACCTTATATGAATTTATCATTCCTTAGTGGTAAGGGTACCAACCAGACCTCTACTGAGCATGAGAATTATCACTGGGATCTTTGAATCTTTATGTTGATTTATATGCATAAATGATAGCCTTGTTAAGGCCTTTTCCCTTTAGGAATCCTCAATAAATCATCATTTACCTTAAAATACAAGAAAAATACAAATCTTTATAGGATATCATATAATATATATTAATTTTACACAATATTTCTCTCTATTTTTATCTTGCATTTCCATTTTTAAAATGAAACCTAGATTCATAAATATATTATCATAATAATGCTATAGGATTTAGATAAAAAATTCACTTATTTGATAGTGCTAATAATTTTTTTTTGAAGTGCAATGCGAAAATAATCCAAAAAACTCTAGTAGTCTAATTTAATTTCCACATTTATTCTTTATTTTTTTATTATCCCCATACGTCCTCCAACTTTCCATGCCCTTGGATCTTATATCTCCTTCTCAGATGGGTATTAACCCAATACCATAACTTACTTGGATCATTTAAAATTTTTATTAACATAATTGAAACATATTTACATCTATCTCATGGTGGAGCTGTAGACACATGAGTTTGGTATTACACACTTAATAATGTTAGTTTTGACCAATAATTATATACACAACTTGTGTGTACATAATTTAATCCTTCTCACACTCTCTCCTATCCATTCTCTTACAAATAATCCCATCCTTCATGATTTTACATCATTTATATACAAGGTCTCTATCATCTCTTCCTAAATAGTTTATCATCTTAAGCAATTTTTTTATTGACGTCAAATCATTATTTATTATTTCATGTATGTCTCTAGACATAATTAAAAGGATTTGGTTAATAGCTACATATACCATAGATAGACCCATTTGTAAACTTTATAATATCTATTTTCCAAATTTAAAACCATTCCTTTTGGTTGGTGATCCATAAACTCGCTAGATATTCAACACTAAGCTTCACCAACATAGATCCTATTAACCTCATAACTCACCATGATTGAAATATTATTATTGTAAGCTATTTTCCCTATTAAAATAGAGGTAAAACGTGATGGAATTGAAAATAAAAAGTACTTTAAAGAATATATAGAAATATAATTTAAATAAAATTCTCATAGAACACAAGATATGACTTGGATAAAACCAAATGTGGGAAAAACTCCAATGGGTGAGTTAATTGTACTCATTTTTCCATTATTTAGTTGTAAACATGTACAAATTACTACCACTTCTTAGATTTTCAATGATAGAGTTTCATTAGTACACTATCCAAATCTTTCACATAAATTATTTGCACTCTTACAACACCTCACTAACAATCCCAACATTAGAATAACCACTCATACCAAGGAGAACAATGGGATATCTTGAACAAAGACATAAACTTGTAACTCCATAATTTGGATCCAATTATAATACTTCTCACTAGTGTGATAATATCCTCTACATTCCACATAGTATTTATTGATGCCCTCTCACCTATGAAATCACCAAATGATTCAAATTAATTATCATGAGTAAGTGGAAACATTTGAAAACATTCCCATTCCTATGGTTTGGATGGTGGATAAACTACCCTAATATGTATACTAGTGGTTACAAAACTATTAGAGTTGATTGCATAACTATTAGGGTGGTTACACAATCCTGGATTGAAAATACTAGTGGTTATGCAATTGATCATGTGGTTATGAAATAACCACCTACATACACCAATTTTGACATCTATGACAAATTTGTTGATTTAAAGAGCTATATATTTATGAATTCACCATTCAGAGGATGTTTGGATCATCTTCACACTAATTTTACCTCTACAATGTATTTGAACTAATATTTTAACATGAAGTGTCTTATAATAGTTCCTTACAAGTATTAATTACATAAAGTGGGAATAATGTAAACATATACAAAATAAATCTATTACATTAGGATCCATATTTGGATCATGCCTCCCCAATTTAATGTTTTTGGTCTATAAAAGCTTTGGGAATTCATATTGTTCATAAAATTTGTCCCCAAGTTGTTTCCCTCCCTTAGAGATTCATTTCCTAGATGTATTCCTCCAATTTTGTAAACTTCAACACTCACCTCTTAATTTCCATTGTGTGTATTATTTACTTCCATTAAAGAAGGCTAAATACTACAAATAGATAGAGGAAAAACTAGTAGTAAACTCTAATATTGGTTAGTATATATGATTAATAGACTACACTAATATATTCCCTCATCCTTAAAAATGAAAAAATGCATCTTTCCATTAGAATTCAATTTTTTTTACCTTTAGTTGTACTTAACAAGGAGATCAGATATTTCCTTTCATAAGAATGGATAACTTAATCCTTATAATCCTTGACTTATTGATACTGATTAAAATTAATAAAAAACACACTAATGAAACTTACAATCTAGGTTATACACTCAAAGAGCAAGATAACTATACAAGTAACTATAAAATCAAGATAAAACAAACAATTTTAACTTCCATGAGAGTAAGAGTTGTATGTTGTCAATGAATTGGTGAGCTCGATTGTGTGATCAAATATTTTTTGGCAATGGAGGTTCTTGTACCACCTCTCCTTGTCACCTTGGTAATGTTGGGCTTGGATTGCCTTAGAAAATGGGCATGATAACACTATACCAAAGGAACTTATTGAATTTGTTTTAGAATCATAACATTACACAAAAGAAGATTCATCTCTCAACAAATAAACATTATAAATTTAGCTTGAGAGCTTGTTTGAATAATGGGTAAAGCATTGTATTTATAGCCTTCTAAACTAACTCTAACCCAAGTCCAGTTAGGTTTATTTTAATAGTGGTTAGGTTTGGGAGGGGAAAATCCATTAATGTTTTCAATTAATAAGCATGGCTGAAAAATCCAAATATTTTTTTGATATTTTGTAAGTGCTTAACAAATCATAAAAGATGATGTCATCAATCTAGATTTATGAATTTCTAAAAATATAAATTTAAAAATTAATTAGCCATAAGATTTTCAAATATGCATTTAATTGGGTTTAATTAATTAAGTGATCATGATCAAGTTAATTACCATTTTTTAATTTTGACAAGTTTTCCCTCACACATGGTCAAAAACTTAACTAGAGATGAATATACATAGAAATATGAAAATAAATATGATAATAATTAAAATAACATAGAAATATAACTTGGCCTCTACTAGAGAATATACTAATACTAAAAATATTGATAGTATTTCTCTACCATAAATGGATGAGTTAGTGTTCACACTATAGGAAGGTGTACATGAGGCAAGTGAATGAATTATAATAGATGAATTATTATATCATACGTTAAAGAAGGTGGTGAATGACATTAAATAAGGATTAATAAATTTATCCACACTATTCATAACACCCAAACTATTCCAAACTATGGGCGTGGAAGACCAACTAGTCACGATTAGTTTGGCCCACAATGGATAAGGCCTAAATAATAGTACAAGAAGTGAGGATATGATGATTAAAATAGGATATATTAATTACATATTATAACTAAGGGAGGAAATTTTATAAATAAAAGGGATTCTAATAGTAAGTAATCAAGAGGAAAGTATTATAGATAATATAGAATAACAAATAGAGGAAGAAAGATATATGATCCCTCAATAGAAATATGAGGTTGTGATAAGTGTTAGTATTCATAGTCAATAAATACATAATAGAGATAAGGAAGAAGATAATTAATAGAAAGAGGATTGATTAATGAAAACATTGGAGAACAATTTCAATTAGAGATAATTACACCTGAGTTGGCCTAATGGTGAAGAACATGTGCTCCCAAAAGGGAGTTCATAGGTTTTAATCATGCAAGGGGTAAGGAATACACACCTTCATGAAAATTATCCACATGTAATGGGATATATGTCTCAGTGTTTAATGTGATGAGGGATAACAAGTGGCTTGAAACCTATGTTAAATGTGATGATGCATTCCATAGTCCATGGCTAGGTATATTATTCACCACTGGTTTGGACATTTTAGTTATAAAAATGTTAGCACCCAAAACTTTTAACCTGATGATGATAGCCTTGTGATGAGTGAGTTGAGTGTTAGAAGTGGTAGGTCTCAGGGTCCATTCCCTAGGATAACCACTCTCTAACATCATTCTCACACTAAGGTATGGTGGGTTATTTATGAAAAGTATCCATAATGAAATTTGCTACCAAATTGATATTGAATGTGATGAAGGTCACCATGTGGATTGAAACCTATGTTCAATGTGATGAGGCAAGTCCATATTTCATGGTTAGGTATGATATTCACGATTGGTTTGGGAATTCTAGTTACAAAAATATCAATACCCAAAATTTTAGTGTGCACCTAAGTTGGCCTAATGGTGAAGAATATGAGCTCCCAAAAGGGAGGTCATAAGTTTTAATCCTGTAGGGGATAAGGTATGCACACCTTCATGAAAAGTATTCACATGCAATGGGTTAACTAACTCAGTGCTCAATGCGATAAGGTTCAATAATTGGCCTGAAACCTATGTTAAATGTGACAAGGAGAGTCATAGTCATGGCTAAGGATACTACTCACCTCTAGTTTGGACATTCTAGGTATAAAAATGTCAGCACCCAAAAATTTGTGCACCTAAGTTGGCCTAATGGTGAAGAACATGCACTCCTAAAAGGGAGGTCACAAGTTCTAATCCTGAAGGGGGTAAGGTATGCACATCTTTGTGAAAAGTATCCACATGTAATGGTATAATTGGCTTGGTAATCAATGCAATGAGGGTTAGCAAGTGGATTGAAACTTATGTTCAATATGATGAGGCAAGTCCAAAGTCCATGGTTAGGGATACTATTCACTGCTAGTTTGAACATTCTATATATAAAAATGTTAGCAACCAAAATTTTTAATGCACTTAAGTTGGCCTAATGATGAAGAACATGTGATCCTAAAAGGGAGGTCATAGGTTCTAATCCTATAGGGGGTAAGGTATGCAGACATTCATGAAAACTATCCACATGCAATGGGCTAGCTAGCATGGTGTTCAATGTGATGGGAATTGGTAAGTGGCTTGAAACCTAAGTTTAATGTGATGAGGTAAGCCAAAATCCATGGCTAGGGATACTATTCACTATTGGTTTTGGAATTTTAGGTATAAAAATGTCAGCACCTAAAAAATTTAGTGCACCTAAGTTGGCGTAATGGTGAATAACATGTGCTCCCAAAAAGGAAGTCATAGGTTATAATCTTAGAGGGGATAAGGTATGCACACATTCATGAAAAGTATCCACATGTAATAATATAATTAACTTGATGTGCAATGTGATCAGGGTTAGCAAGTGGCTTGAAACCTATGTTCAATGTGATGAGGCAAGTCATAGTGTATGGCTAGGGATACTATTCACCATTGGTTTAGACATTCTAGTTATAAAAATGTTAACACCCAAAAATTTAATTTATGCATTTGAGTTGACCTAATGGTGAATAACATGTGTTCCCAAAAGGGAGGTCATAGGATCTAATCTATAAGGGGGTAAGGTATGTACACTTTCATGAAAAGTATCCACATGTAACAGGCTAATCAACTCAGTGTTCAATGGGATGAGGGTCAAAAAGTGGATTGAAATCTATGTTTAAAGTGATGAGGCAAGTCACAATCCATGTCCAGGGATACTATTCATCATTATTTTGGACATTCCAAGTATAAAAATGTTATCACCTAAAATTTTTACCTAAAAATGATAGCCTAGTAGTGAGTGAGCTGAGTGCTAGAAGTGGGAGGTCTCAAGATCCATTACTTAGGATGAACACTCTCTAACATCATTCCCATACTAAGCTATGGTGGGTTATTTCATGAAAAGTATCCACAATGCATTTGGCTATTAGCTTGATGTTTAATATGATGGGGGTCATCATGTGGCTTGAAACCTATGTTAAATGTAATGAGGCAAGCCCATAGTTTATGGATAAAGAAACTATTCACCACTAGTTTGGGAATTCCACTTAAAAAATGTTTGCACTAATTTTTTTATGGTGCACCAAAGTTGGACTAATGGTGAATAACATGTTCTCCCAAAAAGGAGGACACAAGTTGTAATCTTAAAGGGGGTAAGGTATGCACATCTTCATGAAAATTATCCACATGCAATAGGCTAACTAGCTCAATGTTCAATGTGATGGGGGTTAGCAAGTGGCTTAAAAATTATGTTCAATGTAATGAGGAAAGTCCATAGTCCATGGCTATGGATACTATTCACCACTAGTTTGGACATTCTAGGTATAAAAATGTCAGCATCCAAAATTTTTATGTGCACCTGAATTGATCTAATGGTGAATAACATGTGTTCCCAAAAGGGAGGTCATAGGTTCGAATCTTGTATGGGTAAGGTATGCACACCTTAATTAAAAGTATCCACATGAAATAGGCTAATTAACTCAGTGTTTAATGTGATAGGAGTTGGCAAGTGGATTGAAACCTATGTTTAATGTGATGAGGCATTCTACAGCCTATGGACAAGGATACTATTCACCATTAGTTTGGACATTCTAGTTATAAAAATGTCATCACCAAAAAAAAGTATGTGCACCTAAGTTGGCCTAATTGTGAAGAACATGTGTTCCCAAAAATGAGGTCACAAGTTATAATCCTATAGGGGGTAAGATATGCACACTTTCATGAAAAGTATCCACATGTAATGGGATAACTAGCTCAGTGTTCAATGCAATGGGGGTTGGTAAGTGTATTTAAAATTATGTTCAATGTGATGAGGCATTCCAAAATCCATGGCTAGGGATACTAGTCACCACTAGTTTAGATATTCTAGGTATAAAAATGTTAGCACCAAAAAATTTCCCCATTAAAGGGTCAATTTTAGATAAGAAGAACAAGAGAAGTAGAATAGATGCAATTTGGTCTCCATCATAACTAGGTTGGTTTAAACTAAACTTTGATGGAGCTTGTAGAGGATATCTAGGAGCCTATGGGGCTGGTTGTGGGATTAAGAAATGCAATGGTTCACTTATAAGAGCAATGTCTTTAAAGTTATTAGATGAAATGAATAATGAGGCAGAGGCTCATGCACTAGTAGTTGGTATTGATATGGATTTGGAATGTGGGATCTCTTTTTTAGAGATTGAAGAGAATTTTTAGGTAGTCATATAGGCTTTGAGAGTTCATAGGGCTAGATCGTGGAAACTAGAGAATATTTTGGAAATAATCTGGCCTAAACTAGATCAATTTGAGGACTGGAAATGTTCCCATTATTTTCATGAAAGTGATAAAGTGACATATTTTTTAGCTAATATGGGTATTGATCAACCAATGAATGAGTGAGTGGATAATGTTAAATAAGGATGGGGATATTGCATTGGTCTGGATCAAATTGACTTGTAATTTTAAATTTAATAAATAGAGAAAGGTTTCAAATTTAAAATATTTAATGGTAAGGTTTGAAATTTTCTGTGGGCTTCAATCTTGTTTGGTAATGGAAATGAGTTCTTTTTTAGTGATTGAGTTGGAAATTTGGTGTTGACTATATCATAATTAATTCTATTAAATTCAATCATGTGAATTAATTGGTGTAGATATATTTTCATGTCTATTGCTAGGGTGAAGGATTTCTTTGATATGGGTGTCGAAGGTGGATTTTGGGCCTGGGGCTATGGTTGCTTTGCATTGTCAAACATGGATCCAAATTACATGGAATACGTAGGTTGTCCATTGATAGTTTCTAGAGACAAGGCTTGTGAGATGGGATTCTTAGGTAGTATTTCTAAAATGCATCTCTTTAATGTTTTTCAGATACCCATGGTATAATTTGCAAAGGCTATTGAGAAATGTTTTGGGGTTGAGTTGTTGGTGAATCATCAAGATGTTCTGAAACACAAAAGAGAAAAGCAAAATCAAATAGAAAAAAAAGACACCAAAAATAATCAAATAAACAAAAAAGAAAAGGAGAAAATGAGAATAAATATAAGGAGAGGTGCGAAAGCACAACAAAACACCAAGAAAACTCAAATAAACACACACAAACAAAAACCAAGTTAGTGTGGTTTAAAGAAAAATGTTCATGTATGTACGGTAGAGGTGTTACTTTCCATCACATCATAACAAAGAACAATTACAATACAATTGTTCCCTAATTAAAGAAAAACAATGACAGAAGAAATGGGGGAAGAGAAGAAAGGGAAGGGGTTAGTCGAGCTGACTCTAGATGTATAAGACAAGTGGACGCTACCTACCTAGTTACATAGATGCATGTTCCAACATGAACTTCAGGCCAAATGTAGTTCTCCCAAAAAATGGGATATAATAAAAATGATGATCATACTAGCTTGATTAGTGTTTTAGAAGAATGGAAGATATGATAAACAAACAAGAATTGTCTGGTAAATAAGAAGCTGATAAGATGATTAAGAATGATCTTGCAAAATGGCAAGTGCATGGGATAAGATGAAATGAACTAGTATTTATATGCTTGAAAAATGGAAAGGTCATGGGATAATATGAAATGAACTGGTGTTTCTATGCTCACAAAATGGTGAAAGCATTCAAGTTTAACAGTGGCTCGCAAAATGACAAGAGTGTGGGATGGTGGAATGGGAATGTACAAATGTACAGAAGTGTGAGACATGTTTTTGCTCTTTTTTGGATCATGTTATACTATTTTTGGTATTTTCAAAGTATTTATAATGTTTTTGGGATAAAATATTCATAATGTGGGACTATCTAGTCAAGGAGATGCACATTCTAATGTAGACATAAAGACTTTGAGACCTGAGCACAAAGTGCTCGCTATATCAAAAGAAATTAGGCATAATAATTATGAATAACTTAGAATGACATAAGATTCCAATTACACTAAGCCAAATGTGAATACCTATAACTAAGGATAATGGTAAAACAATGACCAAAACTAGAGTTACAGTTATATACATTTAAACAAAAAAGCAAAAGACAAATAAAAAGATAAACATAAATGAACCTAAATTGAAATCAAGATATGATCTATCAAGACTTAAGTAGGAACAAAAATGTTTAAAAACAAAAGGTAAAAATATCTTAATGACATGAGACCAAGATATGAATAGTAAAGATCCATGTGGACCATCAAGGCATTCTTGAACATAAAAGAGAAGCAAAATCAAATAGAAAATCAAGACAAAGAAACACAAGACCAAGAATGGAATGAGAAGTAATAAAAAGAGAAAAGGAGAAGAAATAAAAGGAGAGGTGTGAAATCACAACAAAACACCAAGAAAACTCAAATAAACACACATAGACAAAAACCAAGTTAGTGCAATTTAAAGATAAATGTTTATGCATGTCTGGTAGAGGCGTTACTTTCTACCACATCATAACAAAGAAGAATGACATGAAAATTGTTCCCTAATTAAAGAGGAAAAATGATAGAATAAATGGGGGAAGAGAAGAAAGGGAAGGGGTTTGTTGAGCTGACTCCAGATGTATAAGACAAATGGAAACTACCTACATAGTTCTATGGATGCATGTGCCAAATGTAGTTCTCCTAGGAAGTGGGATAGAAGAAAAATGGTGATCAGACCAACATGATCAATGTTATAGAAGAATATGGAAGATATGACAAACAAATGAAATTGGTTTGGTAAATAAGAATCTGATGAGATGAGAAAGAGTGATCTTGAAAAATGTAAAGTGCATTCAAACTTAATAGTTACTTGTAAAATGGCCAGAACATTCAACCTTAACATTTGCTCACAAAATGGTGAGAGCATGTGATGGTGGAATGGGAATGTACAAATGTATAAAAGTATGAGACAATATTTTTTTTCTTTTATGGATCATGTTATGATGTTTTTGGTGTTTTTCAGATAAAATATTCACAAGGTGGGACTATCTAGTCAAGGATATGCACATCTTGAGAGTAGATGTTCCAATAAGATAGCTAAGCTAGCTGCAATTGCCCATGCTTGAAAATTAGTGAGAGTGAGGTTCTTTATGAATCAATAATGTATAAAATACTTGTATAGATAAGATGTGGTTGTTCACCTATTAAAATATACGCAAGACTATCCTGGCTGAACTACTTTGTAGATTTGTTGCTGAAGATGTTCAGAATGTGCATGAAACATAATTGAGATCATAATTGGTTAAGGGACAAAAAGTTTTCAAGCTTATAACATGTCTTAGATAAAATAAATAATATGTGTCTCAAAGAGATCAATCCATAATGGGATGAAGAATGTGTTTAGAATGCCAAGGGTTCAAAGCCTTTACAGTCAAGATTCATGAAAAGTGGACTAGTGTAGTATAAAATATCTTCAAGGTAAGATAAAAGGGTGGGATAAAATTATGACAGTATAAGTTGCCCCCAAGTCAGGGGTCTTATAGATAATATTTCAATTTTTTTCATGCATAGAATCTCTTAAGATGTATGATGTTCATGGGATCTAAAATTTCTTCACCATTAGGTTTAGCCAATTCATATGCTCCTAATCCATAGTTCGTTGTGACAATATATGGTCCTAACCAATTAGGTTGAAACTTGCCTTTATTTTTGGGTTTATAATTCATTTTATTTTGGTTCTCTTTCAAAACTAAGTCACCAATCTCAAATTATTGAGGGAGAATGCATTTTTTATGTCTTTTCTACAATCTATTCTGATAGGCTTGTAGGTTTTCTAGGGTAGCCAAACACTTACCATCAAGAAGTTCTAGTTCTTGCAGCTGTGAGGCTCTATAGTCTTCATCATATTTAATGTGATATAGTGATATTATTAATGATGGGATCTCGATTGGGATGATAGCCTCAGTTCCAAAAACAAGGGAGTATGGAGTAGCTCTAGTTAAGGTGTGATGATTGGTTCTATAAGCCTAAAGGGTAGGAAAAAGTTACAAATGCCAATTACAGCCAGTATTATTGACAATATTTTGTAAGATGGCTAGAATGGTTTTATTTTATGCCTTAGCTTGTCCATTTCCTTGCAAGTTATATAGAGTGGATTTCTTATGCTTGGTCTTGAATTTTACACAAAGAGATTTCTCATCTTGGTTCACAAAGGATTTGCCTAGGATGCCATATCGACAGATGATATGGTAATGAATGAATTTGGCTATTTGTTTCTCAGTAATATAAGTGAGAGGATTGGCCTGAATCAACTTAGTAAAGTACTCAGTTGTAATTAAAATGTGCTTATGGCCATCTAAAGATGTCAGGTTAATTTTGCCAATGAGATTGAGACCCCATGTTGAGAACGACCATGGTGGTGTAATTGGATGTAATGGTAAGGAAGGTGCATGTATCATGTTACCATACTACTAATAAAGAACACACTTATTTACATAATTAAAAGCATCTATTTCCATTTTGGGTGAATAATAGCCTATTCTAAGAAGTTTCTTTGCTAGGACTACACCATTGGTATGGCCCCACACATTCCTTCATGAACCTCATTTAGTGCCAGCTTGGATTCTCCCAAAGATAAATAATGAAGAAGCATTCCATCATAGCCTTTTTGATAAAACATGTTTCCAAGGAGGGTATAATGTGTTAAGCAATGAAGGAATAGTTTTTGTTGGTTTTTGGAAAGATTGGTGGGAAATACATGGATATGGAAATAGTTATAAAAATCTTGGTACCATGCTAACTAAAGTGAGGGATTAGGATCAACAATGGTGCATATCCTCTCTAAATCTGATAGAATATGTGCCAACTGAAGAAGATTTTCAATCAAGAACTAATACTCTATATCACTATCATGCACTTGAATCATGGAACCAATTGTTACCATGGCATCGACAGATTTATTGTTGACTCATGGAACTTGTTCAAACTACAAATATTTAAAGTGTGTTTTAAGGCTATCAATAATTTGCTTGTAAGGAACAAGCTTATCATCTCTTGTTTGATACTAATTAGTTTTCTAATTTATGATTAGCTACGAATATCTATAGACCTTTAAGCTTTGAATATCCCACTATATGGCAAGATAGAGCCCTACAACAATGCTTCATATTTGGCCATATTGTTTGTACACTAAAACTATATATGGAATGCTTTGGGGATCAAGTCCTCCTATGGCGTGATCAACAATATGCCAACTCCAAACCCTCAGGATGTGAAGGATCCATCAAAATAGAGTGTCCACTATTCATGTTCTTGTGATGTTTATTCTATCATCATGATAGAATCATCTGGAAGGTCAAAGTTGAGGGGTTGAGTGGTCGTAATAGGAGCTTATGCAAGTTGGTCCACAAGAACTTGTCCTTTAATTGCCTTTTGATTTTGGTACTCAATATCAAACTCACTAAGAAACATAATCCATTTATCCATGCATCATTGAAGAGCCACTTTAGATAAAAGGAACTTGAGAGGATCTACCTTAGTGATAACAATAGTTTTGCTATTTAGCATATAATGTCACAATTTCTAAGTGGCAAACACCATAGCTAAACATGACTTCTCAATAGGCATATAATTATGTTCATAGTCTACCGATGTGTGGCTTAAAATAATATATGTGTTCCTTACCATGACCATCATCCTAAGCCAAAAGTTCCCCCAATGCATATTCTATGGCTGATATATAAATAAGTAGTGGCCTTCCTTGTGTTGGAGTCGTAAGACTGGTAGATTGGCCAAGTATGTTTTAAACTTTGCACATGCTATCTAACAATATTCATCCCATTGTAATGCTACCCCTTTATTTAAGAGATGAGTAAATGGGTGGCACTTATCTACCAGTTGAGAAATGAACCTACGCATAGACTAGATCTTGCCTTATAGACCTCATAATTATTTAAGATTATTTGGTGGAGGTATTTCTACAATAGTGGTAACCTTTATAGGGTTGACCTCAATACTTCATTATGATACAATGAAACCTAGTAATTTTTTTGATGTGACTCTAAAGACACATTTCTTAGGATTCAAATGGACTCTATATGCATGAAGACTCTCAAATATTCTTTGTAGAATGTCAGGGTGTCCAGCTCTTGTTCTTTATTTTGCTATTATTCATCAACATAGTTATCAACAATGTCATGCATCATTTCATGGAAGATGATAATCATTACACACTGATATGTGGCTCCAACATTATTCAAACTAAATGGCATGACTTGGTATCAGAATGTCCCCCACAGAGTGGTGAATGTGGTCTTATGTTGATCCTCTAGGGCTATCTTGATTTGATTGTAACCAAAAAATCCATCTATTAAGGATAGAATCTCATACTCAATAGTTGAGTCAACAATCATGTTGATTTTGGGTAGAGGAAAATCATCTTTAGGGCATGCTTTGTTGATATCACAAAAATTAGTACAAACACGTATGCCTGGGGTCTTTTTACTTACTAGCACTATGTTAAAAATCCATTTAGAGTAGTTCAGTGGTTTGATAAAATTGGATCCTAACAACTTTTCTAACTCAACCTTAACTAAAAGGTTGATGCATGGATGCATCTTTCTCAACTTTTGCTTGACTGGTTTAGAATCAGGGTGAATAACAAGATGATGCACAACTAAATCTGGATCTAGGCCTAGCATGTTAGAATATGCCCATGCAAAGATGTCTATATAATCCTTAAGAATGGATATAATATTTTCATGCTCTACTTAATTAAGGGAATCTCCAAGATAAACAGTTTTGGGATCCTCATGGGTTCCCAAATTCACTTTTATTGTGCTCTCTATAAGGAGTGTGGATTCATGTTCTAGAATTATAGGCAATGTATGGTCATGATATTCTTTTTCTAATATATCTTCTTGTTTCTCCTCCCAAAGATCTAGATAATATGAAGAGTCAGAATCTACCTTCTTAGGTAAAGGCCAATTGGCAAAGACCTCCAAAAACTCAAGAGCAAGATGCTCAAATATTTGATGTTGTTCTAAAGAGATGATTGTACTAGCTATGAAACTTCTGAGGGGATAAGTAAACTTTCCTACTTGAGAGTGTCTAAAATAAGTTTTCACTCAAAGGCTTATCTTTTTATTTACTTTTTTCTTGATTAACAAGTGCCTCAAAGAGGTTTCACCTGAAGATATTGATATTTGTTCTTTATTATGACTAAGAAAGTTTGCCTGATCTCCAAAGTAGGTAGAAGAATACAATTAAAAATCAAAACCATGCTTATAATCACCAATAGGAAATGCATTTCATAGGCCCATGTATTCTACAATAAATTCTTCATTTTGAAACTCATCGAGTCATATGACCAAATTTTATTGATCCCAGTCTATGAGTTTAGGATGGCAAATGCATAGGTTATAGTGAGGGTTTGCTTCAGGATGGGAAGAACCAATGGTAAAGATATAATTTCCTTTAAGAAGGGAAGTACTACTAGGATGAGGTTTTGATTTAAGATGAGAAACTATAATAGGTGTTATGGTTGATATGGCATTTGAATTAAACAAATATGAATTAGCAAGCTCATTAAAAAGGCTATAATGGGATGTTGTGTCACTACTAGGAATCTTGTTACTAGTCACTTCAAAAGAGTCACTAACAAATGTTATGAGGTCATCCTCTAGTGGTTTAAATCTAAGACCATGATTCCAATTAATAACTCTAGCTAATAAGGGTTCTAACATTCCTTGCGCCTATGGGCCAAGACCTTTCCCTGTATAGTCAAGATGATCCATTATCCTATTATGGATAGGATACTTTGGATTCTAAAAATAATCCACAAGGCCTTCAGAATATAACCAATCTCAGTTGGTAAAAGCCTCTCGATCTTTCTTTGGTTTAATTGTAGGTACAAAAACCACAAGAGGTTTTGGTTGCTTCTTTTTTGGTTTCCAAATCTGATCAGGTCTGTTAGGAGTCTAGGAGGTTTTAGGTTTACCAAATGTTTTAGTGGATTTTGGTAATTTATCAATATAGAGGATGTATTTTAGATGGTATGTGGAAATTCCTACATCTTTAATAATCACTTGTTTAGCCAGAGCTACATGAAATGGATTAGTTGAAGTAGAGGCTAGATCACTAGGGTTTATATAATTAGATGGAGATGGATGAGAAATGATGGATTTGTTATTCTTTATAATTAATTTAGAACCTGAGCAATAGTTATAATTATGAAACTCTACTTCAAGATTTTTGTAGTATTGGTATGGTTGTTGATCAATGGGAATAGTAACCTTGTTCCCATCATGGGGAAACTTAAGGCATTGGTGAAGAGTAGATGGAACTTCTTGTATTTCATAGATCCAATGATGAATAAGAAGTATGTTATAAGGAAGCTCAATATCCACAATATGGAATAATGTGTGATGAGAAATAGACTCAACCATGACTAGCAACCCAATTGTACTGGATGACTCCCTCTCAATGTTGTCATAAGACTTGATTGTAATAGTCTTTAGCTAAATGTCTTTGTCCATGTAACCCAATTATTGCACCAATTTAAGAGATATGATGTTCAACCCTGAACCATTATCTATAATAACCCACTTGATCTTGTGATCTGCAATGATTATCTCAATGTATAGTGGGTTATTATGGTTTGGGCTAAGGGTGGACATGTCCTTTTAATCAAATGGAATTTGCCAAAATGAAGACAAATGTCTAACTAGGTTCTGGAAATAATCAAGGTTTATATCATTAGGCAAAATATACTCTTGTAAAAGTTTATTTAAGATGGTTATATGGAAATCAGATGTCTACAAGAGTTCTAATATGGAAATTTATGCATGGGTTTTATCTAATTGATCTGTTATACTCTAAGGCCTTTGAACTATGGATTGAACTAGTTTAGTCTTTGTTGGGATAGTAATCAGCTTTGGAATCATTGGCACAATGTTCTCATTGGGTTTATGGAAAGAAGTTGGTGAAGGGCCCTAAATGGTAACTCATGGGCATCTATTTGTGATTGCACAACCTAGAGGAGGCAAGGAGTTATTATAATTAGAAGATCGAGGCAAAGGGCCTTAGATGGTGACTTGCATGCGATTAACAATATTGTGATAATTTTGGGTCAGAGAAAAGCCTTTATAATTAGAAGAATGGTATTGTTGTTCAAGATTAGTAACCAATGAAAATAGAGTAACAATATTATGATGTGAACTTGACATGGTATTACTAGGGGGAGAGGGTACTGACCCTATAATTATGGGTCTCATGTTGCAAGGAACACAAGATTGGCCACACGGCATTAAAGTAATAGTGGAAATGTGGGTTATTGAAATGTGTCCCATAATGTTATTATAGTCATAAGGTACATAGTTATAAGCCACACTATTAGTGTTGGCATTATGATCTCGATTATGCTCATTATGATTTAAACTTTGTTGTTGGTTCTAATTCTAACTCTAATCTTGATTGTGACCATTTTGATTATTTCTTGGTGGTGGTGGATCATGTCAAGCAAAGGGGTCTTTATAGAATCCCATATCTTGATTTGTGTCTTGATTAGGGGCTAACTTAATTTGTAGCTTACCATTTTCAATAAAGTCCTCAATAATATGCTGCAATTGAACACAATGATATGCACCATGACTAATAACACGATGGAAGTTACACCATTCATTCTCTTTGTACCAATTTGGTTTTGGCTGATCTTAAGGAAATGGCCTTGATACTAGCCATATAATTAAATTATCCACAATGAGATTTTATAACACTATTTCAACTATTTTTCCTAGCTTACTAAAGAATCTAATTTTTTTATGAAATGTTCTTTATGGAGGTTATCTCTGCAAAGTAGGTAGTGGATTTGAGCGAGTTAATTGTAAATTTAGAGAAGGCATAGCCTATACCATTTATACATGTCTTATTTCTATCACCCCATTTCTAACCATGTTCTTATTTTTGTGGAAGCCCTTAGACTTATCCTGCATAACTATTTGAGGAGTTGGTGATTTAGTTTGATTTGACACTTATCCTTGCAAAAAAATCTTAACAAGGCCTCTAATAATAAGATCCTTCTCAATATACACTCCTTTGTCAATAATTTATTCAAATGAGTTAGCACAAGCTAACCATAGATTATGCACAACTTCAAGATGCAAATTTTGTGCAAAGATATCAGCTAACTATTTATCTAGTAAATTGTGTTGAAAGCAACCTGCCAATGCTCTCCACATTTACAGATATACAACAAAACTTGCACCATCATGTTGCTTGGATTTTCATAAGTCAATAATGGTCAATTCATGTTTTATGTTATATGATAAATGGTTAACAAACTTTTTTGATAAGTCATTCTAATCTGCAACTAATACCTTGGGTAGTTTAGGTATCCAATCAAGAGCTTGTCCCACTAAACTTCATGAAAATAGTCATAGTAAGTACTCGCTACTATAATCAACCTATTGACATAAGATGAAGAATACTTGTATGTGTTCATGTGGATCTCCTTTCCCTTTGTATTTGTCAAATTTGGGTGCCTCAAAATGAGGTGGAAAGGGGTTTTAGAGAATAGATAAGTCAAATGGATATGGGCATATCTCATCTAATTTTTACTTTTTGACTCTATTATTCATCTCCAATCTTTGGATAATTTATTTTATAGATTTCCATTCCTTCATGTTTGGTGCACTTGTGGATTGGATAAGATACTATTGTGGTGGAATGTGCCCCTGGTTTTATTGTTGTTGGGGTGGAATGTGCCCCTAGTTTTATTGCTATTGGGGTAGAATGTGCCCCTAATTTTTGGTGGATCTATAGGGAGCATATACCTTTTAATCCATGATTTGGTTCTGATTCACTTCTTAGGTTGAGAACATAGGCCATTGATTCTTGGATTACAAAACATTCCTTGAATTTGGTTATTTCACACTTTGTTGATTTTGGAAATTTCTATGTTTATTTACCAATCCTTGGGTTGGTTAAAAAGAATTAGCCAAATTGTCTTGAGGGATTTCCTCAATTTGAACTAAATGTTTGGGTTTTTGAGTTTGTAAAGTAACAAGAGGTTCTTGATGATTAAAAAATGTATGTTCCATATCAAATGGAACATTTTTTAAGGTCTCTTGTGACTTTAACTATTCATTTAGATTCCCTTGGTCCACTATGGTAATTTTCTCATCCAATACTTGTTGCATACTTCCAACCATATCTTCATGTTCTTTTGAAGCATTTTTGTGAATTGAAGTGGGAACTAAGGAGTCTATTAAGTCTGTGACAAGTTGATCTACATATAATTGAATTATTATCTTGATCTTAGCTAGAAGATCTAGATTTGTGGGTTTCGACTCTATTTGTATTTATTTTCCTTTTTTAGAGGAAGAAGGTATGTTTATTTATGAAAAAGCTTGCTCTTTCCATCATTGTTCTCCTTCTCTAACTAAGGTATGCAATTTTTCTATAGGAAAATTAGAAGGTAGTCTAGCACCTGATTCTATCAATCTAAGAAGGGCTTCATCTTTATCTTCTTGGGGTTGATATTCATTATAATCATCTTCAAATCCTACTATTATGGGGGTATCATAAAAAAAATGGGGTTATCTTGACCATCATAAAATTTCTCATCTTCATAACTAAGGCCATAAGAGGCCTCACTACAAGTGAACCTTTGAGTCATATTTAAAAAGAGTTGTTTTACGTGTTTGACTAACTTTAGACCAATGTTCAGCAACTAATCAAAGTATGTCTTGGATATCTCTTAAACAAATAACCAAGGTACCAATGAGACTATACAATGAGGGTGGTTTGAAACCATGCATAATTTAGAAGATTTGGTTCACAAGTTTACTCAACCTTTGGTAAAGTTGAAAGTGTATAAATTAGAAAAGAGTAAGGTAACTCAAAGACCCAAGGTGAAAACTAGTACACCAAAGCCTAAATCTTTGTGATACACCCACACTACAAAATCTAGCTTCAACTTTGACAAGTTGACCCTAGAAGTTTAGAGGAAAGCTTTCCAGATTATGAAGAAGATAAAATGAACTAAGCAACTCAAGATGTAAAAACATACATGAATCACTAAGTATAAATCTAGGACCAAATAGGTAGCACAACATCACCACATGATTCTAGTAGGATAAAATATGTTCTAAGACTCAAAGCATGAGTGATACAGAAGATGACTTTAGTCCACCAAGATGATAATGTGATTTTGAGTCTTCATAAATGACCTAAATATAAAATTGAACCTAAGTTCAAACAAGCCTAGTGTATAAATGGTGAACCCACTTGGACGCACTAACCCCTAGAACTCAAAAAGGTTCAATTTTGAATATGGATTATAAATGAAGGATTTAAACAAATTGGGTAAAAGATCTATACACAATTGGGTAGCATAACTGTGCCAAAGATGAATTTTCCATTTGGATAGCATAACACCTACCTTGCTCAATAAAATTGAGGACAATGTGTTTTGGTCAAGTTTATTGAGTTAACAAGCAATTTTAGACACAAATCAAGACCAAGTAAGCTAATGACAAAAAATAAACATCTTAAGTCTAAATTGACAAGGTATGGCAAAGTGGGGTCTACTAAACTAGCAAGGTTTTGATCATTCTAGGGGAATCAATTGCACAATGACTTTCATCTCAATTGATGTAAAAGACAAACATATAAATTGGGTGACCATGACATTGGATAGTTGTTAAAAGGTCTAGTCCTTATTACAACCACTACATCCTGTTATTCACTCAGTGTAGTGTGATGTCCAAATGTAGATATGTCCCATGTGCAACTCCAAAGGAATCAAATGAAGTCAATGCTGGGAGGTGAAACCCTGAGTCAAAGCTTCCCTAAAGAACTTGTGGGAGGTAATGACCTCCCCTTCATAAGCCAAGTTTTCATAAAAATAAAAAAGCATAAAATAGAAAGACTTTAGGGTTGTTTTCAAGATCACCCAAAGTTTGGTGAGTTTTTAGGGAGTGCTTTAGGTGACATTATTTCTAAGCCTTGGACTAGGCTATTTGTAATAAGAATGGTGCTTTTGATTCTAAGGGTTCCCTATAGAAGACAAATGGAAGAGCATACACATAACATCCCTCTTTTTTCTAAACAAAAATCTAACTAAACAACTATTGCAAACAAAAATTGACAAGTGTGTTCAATTTTTAAACCCAAATGAAATGTTTGGTGGTGTTCATTTGACCCCCTTGGTCTTATCTATAAACTTTGAAAAACATTCACCAAAAACACCTAAATTATTTGAAACACCCAAAACAATGTTCCTAATTCATTTTTAAGCATGCAAGAGGTGATTTAAACATGTTTTTATCAAAGCACAAGCTTGTTCCTATAGCAAAATTTTTAGCATGTCCCTTAGCTTTTAAGCCCTTTTGAATTTGAAACAACAAACTTTGAAGAAGTAGGTCTCGGGTTTGTGTTTTTAGAAAAAATATAGTGACTGATGTCATTTATTACCATCGATGTTGATTATGGCCAACCAAGATATAGCTGATGTTAGTTCTACTGATGACATCAATTAAGTTAGGTAACCAATGTCGGTATTTATACCGACGTCAGTTACTGTGTAAAAATTGTGGCAACCAAAAATGACAAAATAAAGTTAGAAAATCAAATTTCAAGAGTTTTAAGATCTCAAATAAATATTTTAAAGTTAAAAAGGGATCTCCTCCATGTTTAGGATGCATCTAGTCCCACCAGGTATGCCAAGATGTAGAGAGGATTACGAAGCAAGTTAGTCAAGCATTAGTCCATAAATAATGAAACACGCATAAAGAACTAACTAACCAAGCCTATCTATTCCTATGAGAATTACAAAGGATAGCAAAAAACAAATGAAAGAAACTAACACCATAGTACCTTCCCAAATGGATTTACCATACCCATGTGGCTCAAAAACATGTTCTCCCTTGATCAAGCATCCTTGTCTTTGTTAATAATGGTGGTAAACTCCTCCAATGCCTCAAGAACACTCCATAAAACCTAGGCTCTTGATTGTAAATCACTAAACTAGCATATCAATAAAGTTTTGTGGAAACAATTTAGTATTATAACTTTGAAATATTCAAGCTTTGAAGATATTTGAGCATAATAACCTTGCACCAAAATAGCTTAGAAATGATGTCCATGGTCTCTCTATTTATAGATTTTTGAGATTGGTTAGGATCAACCATGACCATCCATCTCAAGATTGAGATGTGTGGCCATGGATAATCCTAATATTTGGATTTAAATATATAATTATATTCATCATGACCTTGGAAGAAGGATAATTGAGAAGGCATGGAAGGCATTAACTAGGCATGGGTGACCCATAATCCTAATATTTTATGCACTTATGGCTTGATGGATGCCACCCCATAGATGATGTCACTAAGTGATGCAGATAATAAGAATCAATTTTTAGAAAGAAATATTCAACAACTCTCATGGAAAATCCACTTAAGCTCTTGATTTGGATAAATTAGCCTTAAACAAGGTTAATCAACATTTGTGAAAATATTTGAAAATTGGCCTTCAACTAATCAAAATGGTCAAAAAGTCATATTATTGGGTTGTAATTTGACTCAGGAAGAATTAGAAGGTTACGTTAGATGTCTTGGAACCATATTCCCATTTAGGATATTACCAACAACAAATAACAAAGGTATATGATGTGTACCAATGAATTAGAAGAAAAAAATGATCTAGAGCACTAAATGGCAAAATGATCATTTTGAATCGAAATGATCTGATCAAAGTTAGCTAGACCATAAAATGCATTGCCCTATTTAGGGATAATTTTACCTAAACTGGCACTTGTAAATGACAAGTTTGAATCATTTAGGATGTTTTATGGATTTTGACCTAAAATGTGCATTTGAGTACAATTCGAGTAAGATTGAAAATTTCAACACAAATGGTGTTAGGTATTGGATGTCTACAAGTAGATGGGTGCATGTTAATTCAAACCTAGTATCATTATTTGCAAGTAACCTTTACATGGTAATCATAGATAGAGAGAAGATAAATTTTTTTATTGAATTATTCTTCTGGCCAAAGCATAGAGTGGGACTTATGATGCAAATTAACTCTCTTCCTTTGGGTCCTTTCCCAAATCTATAATTTTCAAGTAAATACAAAATGGGTTTCATTCCTTTGTCCTTTTTTTGAGTTTTGGAAACTAATTTTTTTGCTCTAGTTAACTTTATGCAAGAAATAGATGAGGTGTACTTGGGTGAGAAAAATAAAGTTGAGAATAAAGGCATTATGATGCCAGAGATTAAGAATCTTTTGAAGTTGATTCCATAAATGGAAGAATGGTGTGTGTAGAGGTGGAAGCCAAACTAAGTGAAAGTTATAAAATGGCTAGCCAAAGGAGTTTCAAGGGGTCTTTTCAAGGAACCACCTTGGTGGAAAGGTAAATGCAAGCTTATGAAATAATAAGGGAGTAGTAAGAGGAGGTTGAATTTTATGCAATCGTAGGAGGTAGAGGGATATTAGACAGGTCAAGGGATGGTGGTAGTTGGATTAGTTTTATAAGCTAAAAATTGGGAAGTGTCTACTGCCAGTTCTAAGAAGAAAACTAAGATGCCAACTTCTGGTGAATTGACGGTCGGTGATGGTAAGGTGGTATAGTTAATTATTTTGGATTAATTTATAGTGATTTGGTCTATAAAGTTGTAGTTAGGTAGGAGGTAGATCTGTGTATCCTTTTTTTGGTTTTGTTATCTATTTTATAAAATGGTTGAAGTTGTTTTCAAAAAAATTCTATAATTTATTAGTTTTGAAATGTTATATGCCTTAACAATGTTTATTATTAATCCAGACCAATGAATTTATTTTGAATTATATGTTTTTGTGGGATAGGGACCCTTTAATTCTGACATCGATCTAAAAAAAAATTCAACTAGAGACAGAATATGTGGAAGAAGAGATTTGAAGTGATGTGACCCCACAAACCTAAATTGTAAGAGTGTCTGAGAGGAAGTGACCCATTTCAACCAATCACCATCCCTCATGCCACTTCATAATAGATGTGTACATCCATATTTTAAACAAAGATATATTTACTATTGAATAAGTAGAAAATAGATACCAAATTCATGAGAAAGAGACTAAGAAAATAAGGGAATTTGTAGGTAATCATGTGGAAGTATTAGGAAAAATATGCTTCCAAATAGAACTAAAAAAAGACAAAGGACATGTTAATGCCTAAATGTGTACCACAAGTGCCTAGAGTGTTTAAGAAACACTTCTCATTTTAGAATTCATAAATTTTAGTGCATGAATTTCAAGTTTTGATAATCATGTTATATTTTTGTGGAATAGAGGAAGAACAAGTGATAGTTTCACAATATTTATATTAGTTGGTGGTTGGGAGCCACCATGGCTAAATAGTAGATCTATGTAAAATATGAATTAACTATGCTAAAAATAATTAATTATGATCAATAACTAATCTAAGATGAATATTTACAATGAGAATTAAGCTAAAGTGATCAAGTTAAAAAGGAAGCAAAAAGAAGGGTAGGGTAGAAAGAGATGTTGATCTTTGTAACTAACATTATGACAATTCAAATATCATCTAAACATACATTTAACCAATGTATGAAGTAAAACAATGTAAACCCAAATCCAAACATACATTAGACAAGATTCCAAAGAAGGTATGAAATGATGCAAATAGGGACCAAACTTACTTTAAAGATTCACTCTCGAAAGCAAACAACATTATCCCAAATGCGAAATAAGTGAAACACATGAAATAAGCCTAAGAAACTTCAACTAATCTAGCATTATCACAAATTAGAAACTCTACATTCAATATACACATCTATAATCCATAAGAACCATTCATATTTGAAAGTGAAACTAGACAATTGAGAGAGAAATCATATAGAATTTCACACAAGTAAATACTAGACAATCTTTGAAGAATTCCCTGCTTATATTAATTGCTCAAATTTTACAAAGTAATTTGGTTCTAAGAACTCCCTCCTTTTTATAAATTACCATGATCCTTTTATATGATTCAAGGAAGCATTTAATCAATCCTAATCTAATTACATTTGTACAAGTGTAGAGATAGGTGTCCTTAATATTACATTCTTGAACAAATGATATTTTCCTTTTAATCAAATGACATATAGACAATGTGCTCTTAAAATTTTCACATGTTTGTATAAAAGAATATCTATTTTATAATATTATTTAACGCTAACTATAACAAGAATATTCTTGTTTCACCTAACCTTAGGACCCACTAGCTGCTACAAGATCTTTATGGTTCCGTGACAGTCTTAGCGTAGTATATGAATGGTTCTATCTTCAAGTTGCTCAAGATAAATAATTCTCTAATGGCATAGTCAGTTTAGACATTGTGATCTTAGATCCTAACTTTTTATATTAACAAGTCTGTAGGGTCTCTGATTTGGCATATTGTACTCATATAGCTTTGACATGGTATTTCCATGGTGTCCCAAGTTATTCTGTTCATCATTGCAAAAAATGACCATTGATTTTTAAAAATTGGATCCAAGTTTACTATGTTAAAATTGATGTCCTCATGACCATCATTTGACATCCACTAGAACATCTTTGATGGTTTCATGACTATCAAATTTAAATATGTGATCGAGGTTATTTACTATGTTAAGATTGACATCCTCGTCACCATCATTTGACATCCGTAGGAATGTCTTTGATGGTTGCATGACTATCAATTTTAACATAGTTATGTGGACTATTTGCCAAACCTACCACTTGTCATCTTTTGATTCACTTTTCACTCTACATGTGCCATGTGTCGACAACTTAGTGCTTCTAGGCTCTTTGTACTGGGATTTATGGTTATGCCACTTGGTAGTCTCATATAAATTCTAAGGGTTGTACCTATCAATACTTCCAATTAACATGCTTTAACCACATGACATTCCTACATTAACTTGAAGCTTCATTTGAAAAGGATTGACTCGATATTCTCTATGGATATGGATTTGTATGCTAGAAGGCATATTGTTGATCTAAGAAATGTGCTCAATGTTTAACTGGGGTCTACTGCTTTTCATCATTGATCATGATCCATTCAATTTTGGTCTTCTACTTAAATACATGATATCGATTGGGATCTAAGTAGTTGAATGTGATTGGTCCTTATATTTTATAAAATATTAAGTTAGGCTTGAGACTTAAGATAAAAGGATTAAGCTAAGTCCTCAACAAAATATATGAGACCCACTAAATTTAAAAGTGACTTAGCATAAAGACTTTAGACCATGGTTTTATTCATATTAATAAATATGAATATTTTAGTCTAATATTTTTAAGCTAAGTTTGAAACATATAAAAAGGACCTTGAAAGTAATAAAAGGACCTAGGTATGAAGATTTTGGACCAAGGTGATAAACATAGAACAAATGGGACCTCATGAATAGACATAACGTAAAGTCGGCTAAAGTTTTTATCTTATTAATAAATATGATAAACCTGAGGATAAGACTTTAGGCTAAGCCTTATAACAAAGAGACCATAGGGTATAAAATAGACCAAGCATAGGATTTTTAGCCTAAGATTTGATTGTGTTGAAAAACATGACCAAGCCTTAGGATAAAAATTAAACTAAGACCATGGTATTATTAATTTATTCTTGCTTAAACTTAAATAAAAATCTCCCACCAAATTTAAATTTGAATTAAAAGGTCTAGGTAAAACATTAGTCTAAGGTTTTAAAATATGAATTTAATTAATCAATTATAGACTAAGGTTAATAAAAGATCAATTTAGCATTGAAACACAAAACTTTAAGCATGTTAATTCTCGAATGGGCTCCATTAAACCTACAACTTGAAACATATATATTCAATGTTAGCACCTTTAGATAGGATTAAATTAGAACCATGAACAAATAAGTCATCTAAACCATGGTGTGGATGATCTTCAAATTAAGAATAATGTGCAATCATTCTAATGACACTCTAATCAAGTGGGATTTTAATTTTCAAGAAACAAATTTTCATAATTTGATACAAGGGTCCTTATTTCTTAGAAATGGGGGTATGTTGACCTCAATAAATAGTGGCTTCAAGGGGAAACATAGCAATATGTTAGAATTCAAAGACTCTAGTTCAAACTAATAATTAAGCTACTTATTCCATTTGATGAAGAACCATTATTAAGATTAATTAATGGTTAAAACAAATCTTGTATATGTAGAATTAGGATCAAACATAAAAAATCAGTCGTGCTGTGTGTGTGCTTTGATTCTACTTACTAATTGCCAAAGGATTTAGAGAACAACTTCCAAGTTCATGGCTTTAGTTAATAATACTAACTTTTAATATGTTTAGATATTTATTAAGGACCATGATTAGCTAATGGAAGGCTTGGGCATTATTTTGATACCAACCAAGTATCCATAGCCTCGATAGAGATGCCTTTGTCTCCACTCAAGGCCTTGCTCCACTACCATTCAAACATCCATAGCCCCAATGGAGATTACCATAATTACCTTTGCTTAGAAAGCTTTTGAATTTTTTTAATAAGGTTCTTATTTTTTTGATTTTTCAAATCATTTTGAATTTTTAGCAAAGGTTGGGAACTAGGTTAGCCAGGTTTAGGGATTTGGTCAAGTGTTTTATTTTTAGACAATCATCCTTGGCTGTAAACTTTGTCCTAGGGAATTTTTTTATAGTGCAAGCATGGCTTTGCCTCAATAATTTAAGATTTCATCCTATATGTGAAATCCTTATTAAAACCAAGCTTAGACTATAACAAAGTTAAAATTTTTAAGGAATAATTTACTTATCCATAAATCTTTGATATTTTCTCTAAATTACAACATCAAGCTCATATTTTAACAATCCATGATCAACCAATGTTGAAAAGTCACACCTGCATTTTTGAACATGAAGTTATTGAGAATTTAGGTGATCTTTGAGCTGAGGGTTATCCAAAGGGACTTATTAGAAGTAAGGAACCAAGCACAAAAAACAAACAAATATATAAAAACACTATATACAAATAAGGGACATGAAGGAAAGAAACATGAAAAAAGAATAAGAAAGAAACTAAACTAATCCCTACACTAACTTCATGAACAACCTCCCTTCGGGATCAAATGTAAAATTATTTAATCTACTATAGAACATTTAAATATGATTGCTTCCATTCAATGGCCTCTTCTTTTGAATAAGAGTACTTGTATACTTGTGCCTTCTAGGTGACACTGCTTAGCTTCCCATTAGCATTCTTCAATAAATGGATTGAAGATATGGGTCTAAAACCCAATCATATTCCTTACATTTTTATTTCACTTTGCAGCAAGAGTGCTAGTTCTACTTCATCCATAGATAGATAGTGGCTTATATCATCTTTACTCAATAATGGTAGCTCATCTAGATATTGTCATCCTGATGTCTTCATTAATCTCAACTTGAGGTGGAGATGGACTACTAATATTTGTAAAACAATCTTCCAAGTCATACAAAAATGCATATTCATCTTGATCAACTGAATGGAGTTCATTAGGAATCTCATCATTAGAAACATGTTGGTCACATGTTTTTGACCTTTTGAGGGAGTGATATGAAGGTTCCTGATCCGTTACATTATCTTCATCTTCCACAAGTATTATAATGACATCCTCAAGAACTTCATTCACCTTAGCTATAAATTATTTCAAGAAATCCTGGTATAATTTCTACTCATGGTCATCTTATTCAGTAGTATCTTCAATATCTTCATATGGAGTGTCCTCACAGCTATTTTTTGAATAGAAGTCTACTTATATTTGATCTTGTTCCTAGGGTTGCTCATCCTAAGAAGTTATTCCTTCAACCAAACCATCTTCAGGTTTAATTTCATCTTCAAATGGAAAATCAAAAGACTATACAAAGCTAGATGTCCCTGTAATATTATATTTATTATGCACAATTTCAAAATTTTCTCTTCTATATTGATATATTTAAAAAACATGATACTGATTAGACAAATCTATATCACAAAGGTTCATTTCATTCATTCTCTCATATGACTCACTATTTATGTTTTGAAACCTAGGTGTAGGTCTATTTTTATTTGCATTAGAAATGACACTCAACATAGGCAAATTAAGATTGACATTTGGAATGAAATATGCCATTTGATCCTGAGGTTGCATTTGGTCATTGATTACCATGGATTTAGGCTAATTTATCAATGACTCTAACATATATTTTCAAAATAATAGAAGTCAATGGATCTAAAGCATCCTTATAAATCTTTAAATCTAAAGCCTCGATAGGTCCATAAGGATCTATAGTTCTAATAAGCATATTTTTAAATCTAACATTAAAATTTTTAATGGTTTCATTTGAATCCTTCTTCACAATAAGAAATTTTTGATAAAGGACATATAGATTGATGGCCTTTCCAAATTTATCAATGAAATAATTATAGAAATCATTCTGACTAATAATGAAATCCTTAAGAAGGTTAAGAAATCAATCATATCCTTCATGTCTAAGAGTAAAAGGAAACAATCTACATGCAACATCTTCATGAGCACTATTTAATAATCTTAAAGTAGCCTTAAAGAACATGGTGTGCTCCTCTACAGTAAAAAAACCTATAGGACTAAAAAAAGGCAAATACATTTCAATATTTTGAGGAAGATCATGTATTATACCTAGCATGTTGATTGAAGAACCACCTAGCCAAGCCATACCTTAAACACATAAGTACCTAGAATTGGTGAAGTTTTTGAGACTTTGGGAATTTAACTCACCTAAGTATTGCCTTGGGAAATTCCACCTTGTGACCTTGAACCTTGTTTTAAATATGATGCATCAAACCAACCTTTGTAAAACATAATGATTAAGTTTGCATGTTTATCCAATTTTGCACAAATATATGTAAAGCACGATTACATTTAACTAAGTAAGATCAAATATATGTCTAAACTAATGAATGATATGGATGTTTACACCTCTAATCTTGAACAAACTCATATTTTTAAAGAACCAGTCAATATTTGTATAAAATTACTATTACTAACCTTAAACGTAGGGAATACACAAAGTATGAACTACCTTTGCACTAATATTTGTGGCTATTCAAAGAATATCAATATTTGTCTAAATAAAGCCCAAATTCTAGTCTAAAAGCATAAATATTTATGATATTTACACTAATATGCAAATAATACACCAATATTTGATCAAAACACACCAAAATTAACAAAGATCTAACTAAAGGCCCTCCTTTTAGCACTAGTAAAGCTCCTCTTATTGATGCCTAAATGTGTACCACAAGTGCCTAGAGTGTTAAAAAACACTTCTCATTTTAGAATTTAGATAATTCAATGCATGCATTATAGGTTATGATAATCCTCTTATCTTTTGGTGGAATAGAGGTAGAACAAGTGACTATTTCATAGTTTTTATATTAGTTGGTGGTTGGGAGCCATCATCAAAAAATAGTAGATCTATGCAAAATATGAAGTACCTATGATAATAAAAGTGAATCATGATCAAGAAATAATCTATGATGAATATTTAAAATTATAATTAAGCTAAAGTGATTAGGTTAAAAAAGAAGCAAAAGGAAGGGTAGGGCAGAATGAGATGTTAATCTTTATAACAGACATTATGACAAAGTTAAAATATAATTTGAACATGCATTTAACCAATGCATGAAGTAAAATAGATTAAGCCCAAATCAAAATATACATAAGGAAAGATTATAAGGAAGGTATGAAATGATGAAAATAGGAACCATACTTAATTTAAAGATTCACTCCTGCAAGCAAACAATATTAGCCCAAATGCAAAAGAAGTACAAAAAATGAAATAAGACTAATAACCATCAACTAATCTAGATTTGGAATAAATTAGAAACTTTACATTCAATATATACATCCAAAATCCATAGGAACCATTCAAATATAAAAGTGAAAGTAGACAACTAAGAGAAAAACCATATAGCACTTCACACAAGCAAATACTAGACAATCTTTGTAGAATTCCTTGCTTATATTAATTGCTCAAAGTTTACAAAGTAATTTGGTTTTAAGAACTCCCTCCTTTTTACAAATTACCATTCTTATTTTATAGGATGCAAGGAAGCATTTTGGTAAGTCCTAATCCAATTACATTTGTACAAGTGTAAGGACAAGTGTCCTTTCTGTTACATTCTAGAACAAATGATCTTTTACTTTTAATCGAATAACCTATAGACAATGTGTTCTTACAAATTTCACATGTTCATATAAAACAATATCCATTTTAGAATATTATTTAATGATGGATATAATAGGAATATTCGTATTTCACCTAACCTTGGGACCCACTGGCTACTACATGATCTTTATGGTTCCTTGATGCTCTTGGCCTAGTACAGGCATGGTCTCATCTTCAAGATACTTGAGGATAAATAGTGCTCTAATGGCATAGTTAGTTTAGACATTGTGAGCTTAGATCCCAACCTTTTATTTTAACAAGTCTTTAGGGTCTCTAATTTGGCCCATTGTACTCATATAGCTTTGACATGGCATTTCCATGGTGTGTCAAGTCATTGTGTTCATCATCGTTAAAAATGATCATTAAAATTTGGATCCAAGTTTAATATGTTAAAATTGGCATCTGAGTGACCATGATTTAATGTATGTGAGAATGTCTTTAATAGTTTCATGATCATCAAATTTAAACATGTGATCGAAGATGTTTACTATGTTAAGATTAACATCCTCATGACCATCATTTAACGTCTATGGGAACATCTTTGATGGTCACATGACCATCCATTTTAACATAGTTATGGGGACTATCTACCAAGCCTACCATTTGTCATCTTCTAGTTCACTCTATACTTTGCATGTGCCATGTGTCAACTACTTGGTAATTGTGGGATCTTTGTACTGGCTAATGTGGTTGTGCCACTTGGCAATCTTATGGACCTTCTAAGCATTGTACCTATCAGGGTTACTAGTTAATTTTATTTTGAAACATGATGGTCTCATGTTAATTTAAAGTTATGTTTGAAAATCTTTGACTCAATATGCTTCATGGATCTAGATCTATATGCTAGAATGTGTACTGTTGATCTGGGAAATGTGCTTGATGTTTAATCTAACTCCACTACTTTTCATTATTGATCACGCTCTATTCGATCTTGGTAATCTACTTAAATGTGTTTCATAGATTGGGATTTAAGTAGTTGAACATGATTGGTCCCTTCATTTTATAAAATATTAAGTTAAGCTTAAGACTTAAGATTAAAGGATTAAGTTAAGTCCTAAATAAAATATACGGGACCCTGTGAATTTAAAAGAGACTTACCATTAAGACTTTATACCATGGTCTTATTCATATTAATAAATATAAATATTTTAGTCTAAGGTTTTTAAGATAAGTTTTCAACATATAAAAAGGACCCTGAGAATAATATAAGGTCCTAGGCATGAAGATTTTGGACTAAGAAGATAAACATAGAATTAAAGGGACCTCACGAATAGACATAGCATAAAATCTTAGGATAAGGTTTTTATTGTATTAATAAATATGATAAACCTTATGATAAGAATTTAGGATAAGCCTTATAACAAATGGACCATAAGGTATAAAATAGACCAAGCATAGGTTTTTTATCCTAAGGTTTGGTTGTGTTGAAAAACATGACCAAGCTTTAGGATAAAAATTAAACTAAGACCATGGTATTATTAATTTTTTCCCACTTAAACTTAAATTAAAAGGTCCAGGTAAAACATTAGTCTAAGGTTTCAAAATATGAATTTAATTAATCAATTATAGAAAAAGGTTATTAAAAGATCAATTTAGCATTGAAACACAAAACTCTAAGCATGTTCATTCCCAAATGGGATCCATTAAACATGTAACCTAAAAAACATATATTCAATGTTAGTACTTTTAGATAAGATTAAATTAGAACCATGAATAAATAAGTTAGATAGACCATAGTGTGGATGATCTTCAAATAAGAATAATGTGCAATCATGCTAATGACACTCTGATCAAGTGGATTTTAATTTTTAATTAACAAATTTGCACAATTTGACACAAGGGTCCCTATTTTTTAGAAATGGGGGTATGTTGACCTCAAAATGGCATAATAGGAATTTGGTAAAATAATAGAGAGATTCCTAACAAGTGAACAATTTCACTAGTATTATAGGAAAAAGTATTTATGCAATCAAGTGAACATTGGTAACAATCCTAACAATGAGATTCCTAACCAAAATGAAAACACTAAGATGGCCCAAAATAGGATGATATTTACATTATTTGGCAAAGACACAAAAAAAGCAAAAGAACATTTATTTATATTGGAATCATACTAAAAGAGCCACAACATGACTAATGAAAGAGTTATGATAATTTATTTTTTAGGAATGCTAAGGGATGACACACTGAAATGGTATATGAAAACTTACTTTGGACATGTCACTACATGGACTGATGTCTAAAAAACATTTAAAGGTGATTTTCATTACCTAGACATATTGATGGAAAATGTTAGTAAGATAAGAGAATCGATCCAAAATGGAAAGGTAACTATCAAGGATTATGATCAACACTTTAAATAAATAATGCAAAAGTTAGAGGAAAATTTAAATTAAAAATAAAGAATAGAATGGTTCATATCTAGACTAATCCCATGTCTTAGAGCAATATGGATGGGAATATCTTCAACACATTTGTAAAAACATTATAAATGGCATCAAGGCTTGAAGCACAGTCTTAAAGAATAGATACAAATAATTCGTTAAAATAAAATGTTGAAATATTACAATTAGAATTTTAATAATTAACAATAAAATAAGAGATACAAATGAATGGAGGTTATTCTATAGTACCACACAATAAGCACTTGCTACCATGGGTAATAATTTAGTGTACCACTTATTATGTAAAAGGACATTCTAGGATAAAATGACTTTATAGTGATATAGAAAAAAGATATGTGGTGTTAAGATCAGCGCAACCACCAATAATAATGACTTCACTTAGTTAGAAAGCCATATATGGTGAAAGTATTTACTGTAGAATATGCATTATATGATCAACATCCACAATAGTTATGACCTATAATGGATGTGTCACCTCATACTAATCAAATAATGTACTGTACTTAATGTGGATCATTTAGTTACTATAATCATAACCTCCTTGCTATAGATGCACTTGTAGACATCTAGGACACCATTTAGAGAAGAGAAAAAATAGTAAAATAAATGTCATTACCATAATTAGCAATGAACAATCCTAGTATACCACACCTTAGTCAATAACATCAAACACCTCCAACAATTCAAAATACCCAACCCTAGTACTATAATAACAATAAAAAAAGGTATAGAGGAGGTACCTAGGGTGACTATAGAGGAAGATACTATGGAAGGGTAAATTAAGAATGCAAAAGAGGATATAATCAAATTATAATTAGGGTTATAATCAAGAGAGAACCCCACTAACATGTTACAAATACAACAAGGTGAAACACATTGATATAAACTTTGATGAAGAACCATAAATGTAGTGTGGATTATACCATGAAAAAGGTGCACATGATTCATTTTCATGCCCCAAAGAAATGTAACTCTACAAAAATGGTGAAACAAAAATAGAAGAATTGATAGAATCTCTCCCCAAGAAAGTGGCTAAACATCTCAAGAAAATGTTAAAAGTATAGGATATGAAAGTGTGGTGAAATGAAGTTCACCATGGAAAGGAAGAAGAGAAAAAATAGAAGAAGAGGTAAATTCATCCCAAATAATCATAATGTTACAACAAATTTGACAATGTAAAGAAATAATAAGAGAATAAAAAGAGAGGTTGCCTAATAAGGCTCTCCATATCATGTATAATGATTCACAACTACAAGTATTAGTAACCAACATAAGTGGGAAGAAGATAAGGAAATTTAAATAAGTTCCCATTGAATCTAATATATAATCATATGCAAAGGTGAAAGGTGATAAACTTGATATTTATGAACATGATTACGTTATAGATAAACATAGGAAGCTAATAACAAATAAATAAGAGAAGGATAAAATTAAATTGACCTATTTTGATGAAGACAAGGTTGGGAACCTTAAAATAGTAATGATATTAATAAATTAACAAGACTTACTAACTAAGCCCACTTAGTTCTGTAAATATTGGAATAAATAAGAGAGAGAGAACATTGATTATAGAGAGTACAAATAGTAGAGAAAAATAAAAATACAAATACAAATAATGTATATAGAACAAATCATAAATGGAAAAAAACTACCATTCTACTAATGTTCAAAATAAATGGTTAAGAAATAAATAACACACTCTTAGACTTGGGCATATATGTGAACATGTTACCCATATCACTTGGTAGTTTTTGGGGAGATCACATTTACATGCAATGGTATATACTTTGGACTCACTTATTGGGACTTTATAGAATATTCAATTAGAATTTATGGGGATAAATAAGGAGGTAGGTTTTGAGGTAATTGATATGTATAATACTATCTATTTAGAATTATTTAACATGGAATGGCTCATAGACTTTAATAGATCCTTAGATTTTAAAGATGAGGAAATCACATTTGGAATAAATTGATTGGTAGTTCATTTTTATGTAGAAGTGGGGATGGTGGTGACATGGTGAGAAGAACTATGCCTAAAAGATGAGAATAGTGAATTTGATGGCCTTACTAGGGTATACACTCTTAAAAAAATTATTAGAATAAACAAGGACCCATAACCTAATGAGGAAGGGGGACTAATACTGGAAGAGGAATAAGGAGAAACACATTCAAGAAATGAAATTGAATCTTTTATGTACTGAGATAAAAATAATATAGTGTAAAAGGTATGTTGTATAAGAAAAAAACATGCAAATAGAAAATCATGATCACACTATAAAATTTGATACCACAGATAAAAAGAGCTCACCACATAAAACAAACTTCACATAACAAACTACCTAAGTTTACCAGCATTGGGTTAGTTGATGACTATTTAAAACAAATAATGAGATTATTTATGAAATAAGAAATAAGTATGAAAGCAATTGATGATACACTCATTATTACTACCACAAGATGGTGTCATATCCATAAAGCAACCATCCACACTTTAAAATCTTTCTACGTATTAATCAAAACAAGATTTTTAAGATTAGAAAGATAATTTTTTAGATAAGAAGTTATGCAGGAAAAATCAACCCAGGGATGCATATTGACAAATGAAAAAACATGGATGAAAAGAGGAAAATTTGATAAATACCTATGGGCACAATTCATTTTATAGACACTGGATGCTATCCTAAAAACATGGTACCTACATCAAGAGATGTAGAAAGGAAACAACATATTGGCAAACTTAACAAGGAATTTGTATAGAACTTTAATTTTATGAGACCCAAATACTATAATCTATATAGCATTACAGAAAATAAAGACATTTTTATTTATGGAATACTCAATTGTAAAACAACAATTATCCAAACTTAAAACAAAGGAAAAAAAATTGGGTCATATGGATTATTGGGAATATATTAGAATAATTGTGATAGTACTACCAAAAAATATGTCAAGAATTACAAAAACAACATAAGTTGATCAATGGACATATTGTATAAAATTTATGAAATATGAAGATGATAAAGAATAAAAAATGGAAAACATCAAAATAGACATTGAAGAAGGAGAAATACAACTCATTTATACCACATAACATAAAACACAATACTTATACAACCTCATAAAATTAGATAAGAGAATCTCACAATATAAGGAAATATGAAAATGGCCAAAGTTGGTAATTACTGAGCAAAATAAGAGGTGGAGAAAACATTGGAGTTAAGGGAATTTGAGGATTTATGTCTAAGAACATTCATAGAGCTCAAAGTAATGAAGATGTGGGTACCACAAAGATCCAATTAAAAGAGGGTATTAAGCCACTATAGAAAATATTATACATACTTAATCCTAATGTTATGACAAAAGTTAAGATTGAATTGGATAAAGTTTTAGCTAGTGACATTATAAATCCTATGGAAGACATTGAATATATAATCCCCATGGTGATTTAGAATAATAAAATGAGTGAGATACACATATACATTGCTTTAAAATAATTGAATAAGGCATGTCTTCATGAAACCTTCTTAACACCATTCATTGATGATATATTGGAGAAAATTTCAACAAGAGAAATCTACTCATTCACTGATATATTTTTAGGATACCATTAGGTCAGGATAACACCAAAGGATAGACCAAAAACTACATGTAATAAAATCAAGGATATTTCATGTACACTGTCATGCCTTTTGGATTCAATAATACACTGACTGTGTTTAGCCAGACAATGGTGAATAAATTTCAAGATTTCATACATGAATTTATGGAAGTGGATCTTTATGATTGGATGGTACATGGGTTGATGACATACCATATTTAGGCACTATAGATGATGTTTCAAAGACACATATATAATTCAACATTTCACTAAATCTCAAGAAATGTATCTTTGATATGATCTTTGGTAATTTAATGGGACACACAATATGTGAAGAAGGATTGATGGTAGATCCCCTTAAAAATATAATAATCATAAATATATAACCACCCAAGACACAAAATGAAGTTATAACTATTTTAGGATACACTGGATATCAATGCAGATTTAGAATAAATTATGTAGCTATAAGTGTGCCCATAAAAGAATTAATGAAGAAGAAACATAACCAATCATTAGATTGATCAAGATAATGTTAGAAGTCATTTGATAAACTAAATAATAAGATTTTGGCTGACCCAGTTTTAGTATTTCTAGATTGGAAAATCCCATTCCACATACATGTTGATGCCTTGGGAATGGCAATAAGAGTAGTACTAACATAACCCTATAAAAACATCAATCATCCAATTTCATTTGCTAATATAAAATTGGTAAGAGCAAAAATAAATTATTCCACTAAAGAGAGGGATGCACTCTCCATGGTCTATATGGTATATAAATTTAGGCATTACTTATTGGAAACACCATTTCTATTCTTTATGGAGCACAGGTCACTTAAGTATATAATAAATAGACCAATAATGTAAGGAAAGATATGCCACTAGATTATGCTATTATAAAAATTTGATTTCAAAATTATGGTGAAACTTGGGAAAGCAAACTAAGAATATGACTATCTCCCAAGAATAATAATAGGGAAAGATATGGGACCAATTGAGGATGAGTTTTCCAGAGCTCACCTCTTCCACATAGAAGTAATCCTTAAATATATAGAGGGTATTGCACAATTTTTGTCTAATGAAGAGTTTCTTAAAAGAATGGAATACATTATAGAAGAAAATATTAATGACTCAGGCATTTCCTTTTATGTTAATTAAATGAGCCTTATAAAATAAAGGAAAGGATGAGGTATTGTGTAGAATGGAATTACCACATGAACAAAAAAATATATTAAAATAATCCCATTATGGGGTTTCAGAAGGACATAACTCTGGAGAAGCTAAGGGTAATAAAATATTATTGGAAATCCTATGGTGGTCATCATTTTTAAGGACACCCATAAGTATACAAGAAACTATGACATCTGTTAGAGGGTGGGCAAACTGAATGATAAAAATGAGATGCCTCTCACTCTAGTCTTGACAGTAGCTTTATTTTAAAAATAGGCAATTGATTTTTAGGACCCATCAAACCTATGACAAGGAAAAATAATGCTCAGTTCATTTTTTCTAGCACATAATACTTGATAGGATGGGTGTAAGTTATCCCAACAAAATATTACACCACAAAGACTACCACAAAATTTTTGTATGAAAATTTAATTAAAAGGTTTGGATGTCCACTGAGTATAATGAGTGATTATGGGAAAAACTTCATTAATAACATGATTTCATAATTGATGAAACACTACTTGATCCAACATCATAGAAGAAATCCATACCACTTGCATGTAAATGGAACTATTAAAGCATTCAAAAAATTATTAGAAAAGGTATTTACAAAATTATGAAACATTAACATAGGGCATTAGAATACCAAGATACTAGTAGTCTTGTGGGCTTAACACAAAACTTATAAGCAATTGACAAAGTATTTTTCTTTCTAATTATTATCTGAATTAGAAGTGTTAATGCCAATGGAGTATATATTACCTAGTTTGAGACTTGTGATAACATTCATAATGAATCAAAAATATTATATTCAATAAATATTAATAAAATTAGATAAATTAAATGAGGAGATATGATTCTAAATTATAACTAAATGCAATAGAAAATATGCCAAAAATGTTGACATGATAGACATATAAAAGTGAAATAATTTTAGATTGGGGATAAGATGTTGCTATATGATAGCAAGTATAAAAAGCTGAGCAATCTCAAAATAAGATAGATTGGACCCTATATAGTGGAAAATATTTTAAACTTAGAGAATCAAAATAAGAAAATTAACATGTACATTGAGACAAGGGTTTATCAATGGACCTAGATTTAAACCCTAAATTGTAGATAACTATGCTGGGAGGTGATAGAAATGAAGATAAGAGAACCAATTATGTTATAATGTCCTTCCACTTGGGTGAGTTTTGGTATAAGGTATTAACATCCCCTATACTAGATGATTAATTTTTTGGTCATAAATCATGTCAACCCCGTCCCCCATCCCTGCCCCCCCCCCCACTCCCACTAGGTTGGCACTATCCTTGAAGATGGGAAAGTTGAATAAAGTAATTGTGGTATCCCCAAAATAGTTGTTCAAGTATCTGGCTGTTTGATGATACCAAAATAACCTAGTGGGATAAATAAGATATGAAGTAGGACATAAGTGATGCTAAAATACAAAAACATGGGAAATAAATTAAGAACTTTTTAAAAAAATAAAAATTTAACAATAAAGAGAAAAATACACTTAGAACCATGAATATAGATAGAACATATAAAAGGAAAAAATAAAAATATAACTCATGTGCAGAATAGTAATATGAATGTGCAGTAAGGAATAAGATATGACAATAATTATAGGGGTAATAATATACATAAAAATAATTGTGATTATTTCCAAAAATATAGAAAATTAAAGTAACCAAAATATAAAACTACAGAAGTAATAAATACACAACGATAAGATAAAATGATGTTTTATAGATAAACCAATTCATCACTAGTTCCACAGATATATAATATGTAAATAAAAGAAAAACATATCTATGGATGAAATAAATGAACAATTGTAAAATGGAAATAATAAAAATACAAAACTATGGTAGAAAATAATGGATAATAGTAAGATATAATGAGATTAAAAAAAAAAAACTTTTCTCCACATATACATGATTTGGAAAAAATGAAAAGGCATATCTATGGAAGGATAAGAGATATTGTGGTAATAGAGAAAGATCGATAAGGCATAATCATAGTGAGGTTTCTCTCTGTAGATTGAGAAATCAACTAGATTAGCTCAAAATAAACTAAAATAGGTAAATGGGTGGATGACAAGAATTACATAGTTGGAAAAGGTTCTTAAAGTAATGATGTCATGAAGGATAAATTGGAAATAAAAAAAGACAAGACATATGATTAGGAAATAAAGTAAGTGGAAGGAAGGATTGGAAATAAATAATAAATGATAGTAATTACATTAAAAATGGCTTAACATGATTAATAGATATGACAAGTAGGTTATAAATCAAGAGCTCACTAATGAGAAAAGTCATAAAATCACTTAAGCACCAACACTCTACATAATTTATTTCTCATGTGAAGTGTTCAAAATTGACTCAAAGATAATTTTTGAAATAATTAGACAAGATAATGTAGATCCCTTAGGTTGTCATGGCCGAATAGATTAAGAAACCAAAATACAGGAAGCATTCCATCAAAGTAGAAAAGTTAGATCCAATGGGCACTTTTTCAAAATTTCATTCCCTTATAACACATGTGGATGATACATATAGATACATAAAAACACATTAGGTATAAATTTATCATATGGATTTGGAGGTAGAGAGAATCATGATAATGCAATTAAACTCATAAACCCAATAGTTATAATAAAAGGACTATAGGGTTATTAAGAAGATAAAATTGGATGAATGGAGTTAGTTCCCATTTTTTAGCCTAATGACAAGCATGGCCAAGGTGTTACTAAGTAGATCCATTGAATATATATTATATATAGATTAACAATACCACATCACACCAAAGGTGATTCAAAATTTTATAGGCCTTATACATGAATGGAATTCAACACACAAATACGATCATAAGACAAATGTGAGTACCAACACTTTAGCCACACTTACTAGAAAAAAGTCAATAACCAAGCTCTGTCAATTCACAACATGAAGGATCTAAAGGTTAGATTTATAACGAAGTCTATTACATGGAAGGTTTAATATACAAACATATATGACTCAACAATGTCAAAGAGTGTAAACATAACATATGACATGGTATTCATCAAAATGTAGTATGACTTGACTACCGATTTAGATGAATAATTCCTGGAGAATCTATGGAAAATTAAGGTAAAAATATCCATGAATTTTATTATGGTTCACTTTTGTTAGTACTTTCCATGTACTTTACACATAATATTTGGTGGTATGAAGGGTGGAAATAATGGAATCTAGATTTTTTCAGAGGATAAAAAATAGTAGATGCATTAAAGGATATCCCCATAATACACCAAGTAAAAAAAATCAGCAATGAGAGAAGATGATTATGAGTATATTGGAAGGAAGATACAGAATATCAAATGAAATTATCTAAAAATACTACATATAATTCAATTTACTATATATCTAGACAACATATTTATTGATCCTTACACTAAAAAAGTGTGCCCCTTCCTCATATGCCTTACAAATTTATCGATGAACAAGTCAAGGTAATCATTATTGTAGCTAGGATTCTACCACCAAATCCTAGGGCAAAATAATTTTTTAATGAACTAGATTTGGGCTACCAATAGGAGGAAGAAGAGGGGGGCTGTAAATATGATAATCAGGAAGAGTTAGAAGCATCTCAATCCCAAACCATTAAATGTATATCCTCAAGAATACATAGACAAGTAATAAATTTAGAAACACTCCATGAAGAAGAAGAGGAATGATGAGGACAAAACTACATTCGTATTTAAGTATTATACCATTAGGGAAGAGTTAGGATAAGAAGAGATGGCATGAAAATGGACTCCCCTTACTCTTGGATAAAAGGAAAATATCACCTGGAGAAGGGTTGTCAACAAGAACCAAAATAAAAATTTAGACTGCAAAGGATCACGATGGGCAACCTATAACATCACTAATAGTAGGCCAAACTTTGTTAAAAATGAGTGGAGGGAAAATAGGGACTATTTCATCTCCACACCTAGAGGCTAAGGGTAATAAGAAGTAGAAAGAAGTCAAACCAAAGGCTTAAGGGAAAACCTTAGTGACATATTTAGAGACCAATTCATCTAAACCAAGTAACCACTGAAGTACCTTACATAAACATTCTATGAGGTATATGCCACAATAATTGTGGGATATATAAGGTATGTATCTTACATAGAAATACAAATATCGAAAGGAAAAATAGGGTAATTAGAGTAATTTTGGACTATATTAGCATTAGTACCTATGAACTAGATGATGTTATATGCAATCTTCTAAAGTATCTAAAATATATTCTAATACATATGAAGAAAAAAAGCAAAGAGGAAAAGATGACTATTGATAAATATCAAGAGGAGGCCCTAATAAATCCTATCATGGAATCACAAATGTCTTATGTAGATCAAGATAGACTAAGATAAATCCAAAAATTGGAGTTAAGATCTAAGTAGAAGATAGATTTAGTTGTAGAGGCCTTGAATAAGAGGAAAAAATATAAAAATCAAAATAACTAGAATAAGAAATTATCCAACAATGCTAGTTACTGGAATAGGAATTGGAAGAAGAAACCAACAAGATCCAAAAAATTGTAGAGTCAGCCACTTAAATGGCTAGACAACTATTGAAGAAAGAAAAATCAGAGAAGGAAGATGAAAAAATAACAGGATAGAGAAATAAAAAAGAAACAAAAATCAAATTAGAGGAAGAATACATTTAGAGAAAATGAATTGAGAAGGAAAGAAGAAGGTAAGAATAGGAAGAGAAAAGGGTAGAAGAAGAAAGAAAAAACTTGTAGAGGAAGAGGAGAATAAACAGAAAGAACAAAAGTAAAACATAAAAGAAGAAAACAAAAGGAAACTTCAGGATAAAAATAATAAAAAATTGGTAAAAATAAAACAAAAAGAGGAATAAGATAAATAGAAATAATATCTAGAAAAGAAAAATCAAATAGAAGATAAAGTGGATTCATAGGAGAAAGGAAAGGAAAAATAAGGTAGTTCAAGTGTTGAGGACACTGACCAAATTATTACACCAAACACTATTAGTATAATGGAGGTAGGCTAGAGCATCATAATAAATCTTATGGATCCATGGACACAAATCAAGGCATAATTGGTAAAGCACAAGTAAAATACTTTCACCATCCTAGTTCCATCAAGCATCCTTCAACCTGTGAATAAAGGATAAATTATGGTGGGTTTATAGAAGTTGAACCCTATATACAAAGATATGGTGGGAGAGAATCTAATCCAAAATTCCAAAATGGACTAGATGCCAAGATGCATTGATTTAGAGGAAGGTATTATGAAAGGTATATTTACCCTATTCAGTGCATGACCATAGTTTGATCTAGACACAACTCTACCAATATAAAAACAAATGGTGGAAATAGTGTAGAACTTCATGAGCCATGAAATATCTATGGTATATAAAATTGTCATAAAACAGGAGGCCAAAGAGTAAAGGAAGAACTATTAGGGCCACTTCTAGTATAAAATTAGGCTAATAGAACATAGTATAAATCACAAGTAAGAAAGATGAAGGGAAAACTAGAAGATGCAAACACCTACTTTGTGTACTCACTCAGTTGGCCTCTTTGGACAAATGATAAAAAAACTAAACTGGAGGAAATAGAAAAATAGTTGAGTGCAACCTCAATTAGCTTCAGGGATCAACACATACCTTAAAAAATAGAATGCAATACAATGATATCCCTACATGTGTGATACAAGAACAAACAAAGAAAGAGAATATCCATCTACAAGGAAATAGAGGATTATGGTGAATTCTTAAGCAACTAAATGGATAAAAAGGATATTTGAATCAAGACACATACAAATTATCTGGACTCCCTAGATAAATCTCTAGTCTAAAATGAAATAGTCATGACAACAAAGGAAAACATAGCCATAGAGAGTATGATTATGGATGCAAAGAATATTATCATAGATTGGGAGAATATTTATAAGACTATGTCAAGAAATAAAGATAAAAATTTACCCAAGGAAGGGGCATCAGCTCCATAATATCTGGTAGATTACTATAACAGTCCTCAAATGTTGCTACAGTTAGGTGAATTGCATATTTTTTTGTTCTTATCAATAATTTAAGAATGTTTTGAGGACAAGACAAAGTTATAAAAGTTGAGAAAATGTTTGAAGGATTCTCAATAAGATAAGGGCCAAAATATAGGTACCACAAAGTTAATTTCATTACCACAACATATCACTTCTCTAGGCCAACAAAATAAAGGATTCTACCAATTTGGTGTTGTGGTAAGAAAGAAGGCTTTGTGGAGACAAAGGATAACCTAATTATATAAATGTCACATCTCACATAAACATGACCATTGAATTGTGTTGTATTGTATTATTATTTATACAACAAAATTGTAATATATTAGAGATAGGATAGAAGAGGTAAGATACAGATAGGAATTATAAGATGTTATAGAGCAAAGTAACTTATGTAATTACTTAAGTCAATATAGAGTAAAGATTATATGAATAATTGTATCTGATGGTTATAATATATATATATATATATATATATATATATATATATATATATATATATATATATATATATATATATATATATATATATATAATAAGAGTTAAAGTATGAAATACCATGTTATGTGTACTATGTATGAGTTACTATGAATATAAGCAATACTTATTTTTTAAGTGAATAATAAGGATTTTAATCAATATTAATCCTTTTGGTACATTAATCTAACTAATGTTAAACTCTTTTCAAAATAAAACTATTTGTATCCAATTGCTTTAGATTTTATGTCAACATTCTACATAGAGCTCATGAATTAGGAAGTCCTCACATGAATCTCTATAAAGATAACTGAGATGATGATTAGAGTTAGATGTCACTTACAACAGGACTTATTAGATGTTATTGATGATGTATGTTAGAATATATATTAACACTAGTGAGTACAACCTTGTGTGACATGTCATATTATTCTACACATTATCATATGATTGAATTTAAATCATGTTATATTATTCTACACATTATCATATGATTGAATTTAAATTTAATTATAAGCATTGGTGATGCCTTCTAGTTTACATCTCATGTATATCATTTTTTATTTCATTTTCAACATTTTACTTCTTTGCATTTACTTTACATCTAATGTATCATGTTTATATTATGGTTTCATTCATCATACTTACTATCTTTGATTTAAAAATTATAACTTGGATAACACCTTTGTGTCCTCTTTATCATTCTTCACTTTCATTTCCTTTTTTAACTTTTATTTAGATGATCACTACATTCATAGGTACTTGCACTAGCTCTTTAATAAGATAGTATAGTCTTCAAGTGACTTGGAAATATTCAATATAGCTCATGCCATTTTCCATTACAATACCTTAAATCTTTGTGATAAAATATAAGAATACCCATCATTGTACCAAACATTACATGAACAAATATTATATAATCCACATCTTTCCTTTTTGCTTCCCTTCATTATAAGCATACATAGGTCAATTTTTAGATTACACACTTATTTGTGAACAAGTCTATAAATGCTTTGATATAATGGTATTTGGTACTCTTATATATCAACCAAGTATAATATATATTATTTTTAACACTCATTTCACTCTTGATTGGTTATCCAAATATGTATGGATGAGGAATAGAAAAGTCCACAAAAATTTAAAATCCTTATCATAAAATAAATAAAAGGAAATTACAATACTAAAATATGAGATCTTAGAGAATCTTTTATTCTAAGTCAAATATCAAACTCCACGATGGCCTCATAATAGAGTCAAGGTCAATTTGGGTGTGGTAGGATGGTATACTAGGATAAGAGGTATCATTTTATCATATAGTTTCAGCTACTTTCTTACATATGTACCCAATCTTCACAGTAGACCGACACCTTTGTAAGGGGTCCTAAGGAATGGGGAACATGTTATGGGAAGGTAGGTCCATTTTTATTTTCATACATATAGCCATCATGGGATGATCTATGTAAGTAATTTTTTAGCTCAAGTTTTGTGTCCCTAGTTGGAGTGTCCTAGGTCCTTGATGTCAATAATTGTTAGCACTGGCATATTTGTTTAGTGTGTATCATCATTGCTTAGGATTTTTATATCATATACATATTGCTTCTCTATATCTCTCATATTAATCCTTGATAGTCCTCTTGATGGATATTAATTCTAGTGGATTGCACTTTTTACCTAAACTTTTTGGTTTTATTTTTGTGAGTTGCAATGTAAGACCTTGGATAGGACCAGGCTTTCCTCACAAATACCCACCTTGTCACACCTCTTGGCTTAGTTTTTGAGTTTTAGTATAAGACCTTAGATGAGAACAGGCTTTCCTCATAAAAATATTCTCATATTATATTATCACCATCATTAACCTATCATTATATGGTCATACCTTCCTTCATTACATGCTAGCACAAGCACTAAATCTGGAATTATCACTCTTCTCGAGCTTTTCCTTGTTTTCATTATTTATTTATTATTATTGGATTATTTTATTTATTATTTAATATTTTCCAATTTAATGTTTTTTTTACATTTATCATTTTGATTTCATTTACTCACAGTGTTTTACATCTCATCCTTCGTAATATGTCTTACATTCATGTTTACCATTCATCGATTGTTTTTCAAAATTTATATCTACTCACAACTTTTTGTCATTTTAAAATATTTTAACCATGAATTTAATAATATTTTATATAAAATAACAAAACATACATTATACATTTTACCATAGCATAATAAATCATAATCACATTTTATAGAAAGAATATACATCAATAGATAACATCTATGAGTCATAATGAAACACATCTCTCTCTCTCTCTCTCTCTCTTCTCTCTCTCTCTCTCTCTCTCTCTCTCTCTCTCTCTCTCTCTCTCTCTCTCTCTCTCTCTCTCTCTCTCTCTCTCTCTCTCTCTCTCTCTCTCTCTCTCTCTCTCTCTCTCTCTCTCTCTCTCTCTCTGTGTGTGTGTGTGTGTGTGTGTGTGACTCAATTTTTACATATATCATGATACATAATGATATAGTATAAAAATAACTCTAAGGGTGAGATCCATCACAAGGATGTATTGCACTAACCATTGAGGCCTAAGACTTCCCTCTCTATAAAATATATTGTAGTGATTGCATATATGATCATAGACCATCCACCTATCCTTGTAGATCATCCACCTAGGCTTGTATCCTTGATACTTATCCAGTTGTAGTTAAATGAGTGGTTATCTCTTGAGCTAATGCCTAATATGCTTGTATCTACCCATGACCAACTCATAGTAGTTTTATATCTTGAATTACATATAATAATATATGTATCTCTTTGGTATCCCCCATGACCAACTCAAACCACTCATCATAGCCATGGGATGAAGGCAACAAGGATGAGTCAGCTATGTGGTATCTTATTGTGGTAGCACATCATCCAAAATCTCAATGGTGGGCCATCTCCACCAAGGTCATCCATCGGGCCTCTTATACCATATAATATAATAAATTTAAACCAAAAATTCATTATATATCATATGTAATCCAAAAACTCATATATATTTATCTATCTAAGCAAGAAATTAACATAAACAATTTTTACTCACCCATAATATCACCATCAACTTGACTCCATAACACTTCCTATATGTCTTATCTTTGAAGAGGTGAAAATCCTTTGTAGTTCATTGGATAAATGAAACACATGTTTTAGGCTCTCTTAGGCACCCATCACATTATCATCCACCTTAGAGCTAATTTTTTTTGTAGGATATGCTTACTACAATAATGGTTGTGGTAGTGACTGATTTAGTTTATGTCAATGCTCTTATAGACATATAAGTGGAAGGGGTTATGCATGTACCTACTAATATTGTTAAAAAAATATCACTCCTCCTCCTCCTATAATATGATATCCTCATTTTTGCCTTTGTTGTCATCTTGTCTCCCTAAGATGATGAGGTCATGTAAATAGTACCTTGGGAAGGTACCCCTCCACCTCTCACACCATTCATATCTCTTTTATGATGATTGTAATAGGTTGGAACCATAATAAAATATATTAGATGTGGTAGTATAAACTACCCTAATATATGATAACATGGTTGGGGTTCTATCCACCACAGATAGTGCCCAGTGATACTAACTCATGCATATGACTTCATAATAGATGGACATGATGGCCAAACATTCATAGTTCCCACATATTTCTACCAAATGATTTTCCCATGTTGAAAAGTCTATAATGACATAAAATGGGTAATAAGTTGCATAATATATCTTTCACCCATCTTAGCACTCATGGAAGGGCATCATCCTTGGTATGGGGAAAAATTATTGATTTATACATAGGGAAGCACTCATAAATCCATATCCCCAAAATAATAATAGGCCTCATTGTCTATTGACTTCTCACTAAAATATTGTATAAATCATTCACTAGTTTCACCCAAATGAATGAACCTAAATCATATAATGTAACATGATATAACATAGATTAACACAGGTCTATAACATATTATGGCACTCTACCATTTGACTTATGACATATCACTTGAGTTGTCATAAGTCCAATAATTACCTTTTGGATAAATATAAAGGTTGGTATATATACATCAAATAAACTGATGCATAACCCTTGATTGCCATACCTATTGGGTCCTGTATCCAACATAGATAATGCCATCCTCTCATTTGATAAATCTAGGGTGTTTCACACCATAAATGTGCCCATAATAGGTAAACCTAAAATTTAATTCACATCCTCCAAAATTATACCCACCTCAATGGTATACCCATCCACCAACCATCAAAAGGTATTAGTCAGTCTCTCTCATGCTCCTAAGAACATGGTGACTAAATATACACTAATTGGGATCCACCACATCTCCATAATACCATTAAATCTAAGTGTCATCAAATATACTTGATTGATTGTAAGAAACTACTCTAGTACATATGGTAACCATATAACATCCACCAGTCTCCAAATCTACAATGCCTATATAAAATATCAAACACTAGAGTACGAATTAAGGATCTATCCAAAAATAATAATAAACTAGATATAATAACAATAAAATCACTTTTTATTTCAAATTTCCTACTATAGTGGTGATGTACTTGACTATATCAACCACTGTATCTTATATACTATGCCATCCATGTATATTATATCGACCATATATAAATTTACACTATATCAATAATAACCTATTATATAAGCCTTTTCCTATACTACATTGGCATACATACGTGCCATCAACTATTTATTCAAATTTTAATATGCCATCAATCATATGTTTAACTACATCGACCAAGCTAATTTATAAAACCGTTGGCCAAAACATACATCATCAAACATTTTCCTCTTTTTCAAATGTGTTGACCATGTTACACAACATTATCAAGAAAAGGTTCAACTACATTGTTTAGTCTAGATGACATCAACTAGTTTTAAGTATCCTTGATTTCAAACTAAATCAACTTGGTTGATACAATTTATACGAGGCAAGTATTTTTCACTAGGTCATAATCAATGACCTTGACCTATATTTTAAATTCATGTCTCCTACCTATTTCTCATCCTATTTTTATCTTTAAACCTATGATTTTTGGGGATAATTCCACTACATATAATTGCTCTAGTGCCTAATTTTCTTAATTTAGTCCATTTTTATTTAAAATGCTAAAATTCACAATTAAATGTACCCTATACCTATACCATTCTAGTTGCATCTATGATACATCCACCATCTCATCCACCTCATTGTGCATGGGCCATCATCTCTCAACTTACTATATTTGGATAAATCGAGATATAGTTTTCAATAATAAAAAAATGTGCAAATGAATAGTAATTTATCTTTTTATAGTAGTTTTCTTCAAATTTCTGAGCCTTCTATTATTTATTATAAAATTCCATATTTTGATTGTACCTTTGTTTTCATATATCTTTTTCAAAAACTAAAATAATCCATGTAATTATAGTAAGATAGATTTTATTTTAGTGTTATCAAAATATTTTTGTAAAAACTTTGAATTTTTCTCTTATTTTCATGGCTACCTTCTATTTTGCACACTAGTTACATATCATCATCTGATACACATGCAACTTATTTTCAAAAATAATAAGGTAAGTAAAGGTATGTATTTACAATTTAATTACTTTCACTTACTTTCTAATTTTTACTTAATTTTGTTAGCTCAGTTATTGTGTTGTTAAGTTCTTTCCCAAATCACCATCTCATGTTTTACTCTAGTGACACATGACGAGCTTTGGTGGGGACAATGTATACACATAACATTTTAAAACTTTATCACTTATTTGCACTTTTTATCTTAAAATAACATATCAAGTTTCAATCTCTATAAGTGCACACCTTAAAGGGTGTACTAGGAAAGGGTTGGGTAGTCTAATGGTTCTTCACGAGGGACATTATTATTTATCTATCATTCCCATATCCATTTATACTTCCCAAGATTTGATACCATAAGATATCTCCTTGCATCTAGTATCCTCTATGTCAAGACCTATATTTTTATACTAATCATCCTAAATTGATGTAGTTCTAATTGTTATTTATCCCATCTCAATTACATATATCAGATCAATGTAGTTCTAAAATGTATAACATGTGCTTCATAATTAGGTTAGCATGGCCAACCAAATTAGAGGTTAGTTGACCTGTTAATGACAAATTGAGTTGATTGATATTGTCAGCTAAATATTCATGAGGTATTAAGGTAATTCATCATTATAAATACAAGCCATCATTTCAATCCAATTAAATTGATCATTCATTTTCAATTTTTATTTATTGCACTTTATCCCTAAGTCTACATTTGGAGGAGTTATTTATTATATTATATTTTAGAGGGAATAAATTTTATTTTGGAATATTGGATAAAATAGGAGTCTTTTTATCCTAGATCTTGATTTAGCCATTGATATCCTTATAACCACAACAATCTCTTGTAAAACACCATTGGCTAAGGAAGAGACTAGACAAGTCTTGTTCAAGGTAAATGTATTTTATCCTTGGATCTTTATTTTTGTTAGATGAGATTTGCATACTTGTTAGGTTAATGAATACATATCTCCTTGTTTGAATGACCTCTACACTTAAACTTAGCTTGGATATGGGATTATTCAAACTTGTCATTTATAAACCTTAGGTAGCATAGGCCCGCATTTTACTACCATGGATATTTATCCATTTTAATATGTTTCTAACCCATACCATTCATTACATTGATTAATTATGATATTTTACTATTTTATAATTAAGAGATCTAGCTAGGGCTATTACATTGTGTTGATTGCATAGAGGCTCTAGAACCCTTTCCCTGCAAATTGTGTTATAGGTGTTCGCCTTGCTAAGTTTAGAGGATCCATTAGTAATATACAAATATATTTAAGTATTAATGGGTTCTACTTGATTTACCTAGCTAGAGTCCTGATCTTTTAGATAAGATAGTTACAGGTCAATCCTAGTTCATTTACATATAGATTACATATTCATTTTTTATATGAACATGCATTTCATGGTATACATTAGTGGGATGTAGGACATGTAGGTTATATATGGAATGGGCATTCAAATTCATGACATTCCTATATTATTGGCATGCCTACACGAGGGGAATATTGGTACATCTACATAGGTTATGTCTCTCTATGAATACTACGTTGGTATTACATTATTTACATGACTTGTGTTTACATATATTACTTAGAGTGATGTATTTTATGGAAAATTTATTTTTTATATGTGATTATGGCATACATTAATTTTGTAGGCTAGCCTTCCTTGTTTTATGCATGATTGATGTTGTTATTTATTACATGATGATATCATTGATTTAATTTTACACATAGTGTCACTCATTATATGTATGAATTTCACTCTACATGACATTGAGTGTTTATTATGTGACTCATTTTTTATATGACTCTTATTCTATGTGAAATTGAGTGTTTATTGTCTAAATATTTCTTTATGTGACTCTTATTATATGTGGCATTAAGTTTTTATTGTATGATTATTACTTCATGTGACACTATGTGTTATCATACATGTTTTTATGATTTCTTATCTGTATTATAGCCATGTCATTATGTGATATGTGTCAATACATAGAGGATTGTATACTGATCTTGTGATGTCATGATCCATATCATGAATTATTCTACTTGTGTGTGGCATCATGATACATATCATGCATCTTATTTTTGGTTATAACTTAGTATATATATGATCATTATTATGTGAATTTTTTACATATCTACTTTACATGACACTTGTATGGCTTGTGATATATGTTTCATATATGCTTTAACAATCTACTCTTGCTATGATGAAATAATATACTCATGTTATCACATGATTTACATTCTTACATATTTATATATAGCATGATACATACAACTCTATTATTTTGAAATGAGTAATTTTTAGGCTACATCATTCACCTCTAAAGGGGGGCATACATAGTGGAATTGTCTTAGATATTCAATCCTTCAAAAAATATAATTTATAATTTGAGGCATAGGAAGATTTATATTGGCAAAAATTAGCACATATTGTTACAACTTGACATAGATTAAGACATGATTGATATAGATTGGGGGCATATGTTAGATATTATATAAGAATATGAGTGGCATTTCATAGATACTATGATATTATGGCATATGTGATAGGATTTAGAATGCATGGGTCATTACATCGAATGAAAAATTATGTAATTCCATATTTATATTTACTTAGGATTAATAATGTTTTACTCATATTTACTGACATAATATGTCATTCCACTTACTCAACCATACTCAAATTTAATCATATTTATTGAAACCCATTTTGAGATCCCTTATTATAAAATTATATTGAGTAGTACATTTGATGTTTTACATAGATTAAATTATAATAATTCTCAATCTCTAATGAGGGTTGGGGCATAGTCTTTCTAATCCATGTTTTTAACACTAGAATTTCCTTGGGGCATAATTAACACATTCTTTAATGCCTCTAGAGGGAAACTTGGTTCACATACCTATAGGTGTATTTGTTTCTATATATTCTAATTTTAAATATTTTCGATGATTAATTCATACTTATATCATAATTGGACACTAAGTTATACATTTTTCATTGTAATGGAGTAGGATAGATACTTAGGACATACCTAAATAAACCCATTGTGATTAAACTCAATTACAAAATTTATTACTTTATCCTTTTAATCTATAACTTTCTATTTCACTATATTTTTTTAGATCATTTTCTTTTGTTTTGAAAACAAGTAAAATTAAAGAAAGGGAGAAGGTGTAGATGAACCTAGATGTGGTTTTTCACTCTGTGATCCAGATGATGTGATGTACTCCTCTTTAGCTGGGGAGGAATGGCCTATAATAATAATAAGACTATAAATGGAATTTATTAATAAGATTAAAGAGTGGATTTCCTAGCAAGTGCTAGATCCAAGAAGTATAAGACTTCCCTGGATGGCTATCAATCCACTCATATTAATAAATTAAGTTCTAAAGTATAATGATAAGAAGTGCTTGCATAAAGGAGTGAAAAGTACTTTAGCATAATTTAATAAAATTATTTTCAATAAAAATAATTGCTTTAACAAAATGACATTAACTTATGCAAAATAAATGCTAAAGTGCTAAAGTGTAGTTCATATTGTTGTTTCTGACTCTGTGTTGTGACAGGGGTTGAGAAACAAGGTTTTGGGTTGAGGTTGATGGGTATTTTTAACTTGATATTTTAAAGAAAATATAATTACATAGAGATCATTATTGGTCACTACGTAACTGATTTTGATCAAACATAACCAATGTCAATTATTGTGTATTGTCATCATTTTGGCTTTTGGGAAAAAATGTGTTTTGGGCTTGTTGTAAGGGGTTTGTGGGCTATTTGAAGGTTGGTTGATGATTGTAAAGTCAAAATTAAGACTCAATGATATCAAACATGAAGGTTTAACACTAAAAAGGTTGGGAATGGTTAGTGGGAATTTAGTGAAAAATGGGTGTTAGAGTTGTATAACTCCAACACAAAAGAGAGTGTAGGGAGAGATTGAAAGAAGTGAAAGAAAGAAATAACTAAAACAAAATAATGAACTTATAAAAATCACATAATAATTAAATATTGTAGACTTTTTACCTTGAAGATGATTTGAAATTGAGTGAGAGCTGGTTGGAATCCTAAAACAAAATAGGCAGAGTAATGGTGCTTGAATCCTTAGTATTGAGGTGATGAATCACTTCTTGGTCTTTAGACTAGTTCTCTAGTTCACTAGATATCTCTGCTTCACACAAGAGTTTAGTTCTTGATCCAAAATGATTCAACCTCATGAGCAAAGATCATGGGCCATCTTTAAGTAATCGATATTAGTCATGGTCAACTGACATCATTCAAAGGATGATTGGTGTCAGTCAAGGTAGAAATGGTCCAACTTGCCAAAAATAGTGTTTTAAATTAAATTTTGGTAGTTAAGACAATTGAAAATGGTCTGAGTTCATTTAAGGAAGTATGGTCATATAGGTAGAAATAGTCTAGGAATAAAATGTTCTTAAGGCAAGGTATCACTAAGTTATTTGAGTAGGTGAATATTTTAGGTTATTTATAGGTGGTTTATTATACACTAAGTTTAAAATCTAATATTTTAGGATAGTACTCTATTGAATATTTAAGATCAAGTTTTTCCACTGCTCGAGGAGTTGTAAAGAGATATGACCGATGAGGATTGGGATCACATGATGATTATGGGTTTAGGGGTATGCGATACTATCATCTCATACACCAAGATGAAAATATGTTGGTGACCCTCATTGAGAGATGGGATTGAGCCACCAACACTTTTGACTATTACCTTAGAGGGAAAGGACATGATCTTATGGCTACTAATATAAGGTTAAGTGATTGAGCTGGTTCATGGTGATGAACTAGATGCATAGATTGATGTGTTATATGGTGAGGATGTAGTAGAGGCTTGATACCTCTATGGGTAATTTTAATTCAAGGACCTATATCAATTAGATACAAAGAGGAGGAGATAGATGATGATGTTAAGGATATGAGTCATATGCTATGATTTTATAGACTTGAGTAGTAGGAGGTATTCCTAGGATTTGAATGGTGTACTAATGGAGATGTACAAGAATATGATAGTCTATGCATGGGAACCAATGATTTTGACACAAGATCATCAAGAGATTTAGGGCTGCTAGGTGCATAAGAGGTATGGGATGAGTGTGTGTTTCCTATTTCACTATTGGGCTTATGATCATATTACAATTTTATATCTAGTTGGATTGTTGTGGGATACATAACATCAGACATGATTCATATTTGGCTTCATGAGGTGAAGGTTAGATATGGAACTTCCACAAGTAGATGGTGTGGTATGGGATGTAGCATGGTTTAGACAACATCTAGTACTATGGTTTTTGGAGAGGTCATTTGGAGATTATATGTGTGTTTCCCATCATGGAGGGGGTTGCATGTACATAATTTTTCACTTTAGAATTTCAGATGGACACATGGGAGGAGAGAGAATGAGTTAGATTTGATACCCTTTGACCACATGTGATAGTAGTTTGGCTTGGTATAGGGTGATTCAAGAGCATTCCCTAGATACATATGAGAGGACATAGAGGCACCACTTACCCTACCAAAACCATTAAAGGATGAGCTAATTTTTGAGTAAATTCTAGATCTTATAGTATTTGATGATGTCAAGGTGACTCCATAGTATATTACTTGGTGGTAGAGATGACACCCTACAAATACCAGTGGAGATGGAGGATAGACTCCTATTATTGGAGGAGATGATGGATAAGGGGAGGATCATGGTGATGCACAAATGGAGGCATCCCATGATATATAAACAATCATTATAGAGAGGGATGCTATGAGATCAACACATGATACCTTATAGGTGTTGCTAAACACTATGACATAGGAGAGAGACACAACATAGGGGTAGCTAGTTACAAGGACATAGGAGAGAGAAAACTTGTAGGTATAACTATCCATCATCACTCAATAAAGAGACACTATATAGGGATCTATGAATATTATTACTCAAGATAGGGATGGCCTATAAGTGCATTTGACCTTGGTTACAACTAAGAAGGATGCTCTTAGGTAGGTAGGAGGGTGACATTCATAGAGTGGACCATCTTTGAGTAGGACTAGAGCTATCATGGGACCACCTCAAACCATTCCATTGACTAGATATGCTATTACAGTGGAGGACTTGAGATACTATGAGGGGAATGTTATCATGGGGATTTCAAACGTTCCTCGGCACATAGAGTACCTAACAGAGCAGGTTATGTTAAGGATCCTAGGTAGTGTGGCACCTAGTGGTGGTAGAGGCCACATAACATCTATAGGTGAATATACATGTCACAAATATGGAGAGGGTTTTGGAGATAGTAGTGACCTTACACTATAGATTACTAGCTATTGTGTTGTACTATGGTTTTGATTCCCTCCTGTAAGCCATTGTAGCAAGATGTACATATCATTTTGAGAGTGACATGGATATTTATGTATATATATTTAGCACATTATTTGAGTTATGATGGTTATTGATGATGGAATATGATATTATGGTGTTATTTACATGATTATTTATATTATGTTTATGTGATGATTCATGTTATAATGATTTATGATGACAAACTGATATGATGACATGTTTGGGTACTGGTTATGGTTTGGCATTTTTCCTTTTAGTAGGTGTATGGTTGATGTAGTTTATCATATTTTGATATATATGATATGAGTTAATGAATCCATGTGATCCCATATTTAGATGCATATGTGATTTGATAACATAGTTCGTTGAATCATTATTTAATTTAGAAAAAAATGATTCAATGTGGCTTGGTTCAAACATGATAAAAAGTTGTTATGATTTTAATGTGATAAATTAGTTTAACTTATGCTTGATGATAAGCAATATTGATTGGTTTCTAAAGTATAGATGTGATTTATAAGCTAATATGATATGTTGGTTTGATTCATGCACCATAAATAATTTTTGATGATGTTTATGTAATTGATAAATTGGTTGACTTATGATTTTTGATGAGATGATTGATATTGATATGGTTTAGTTATGTTAATTATAATGACTATGATGTGGGTAAATAGAAAGTTTTTAGGATAATAAAAATACCTAAATAAATGATGTGGATAAGTGATGAAATAGAATGTGACATAATAAAACACATAAGTGCAATAAAATGTTTTTTATTTATAATGGTAAAATGAAATGTACATAACACATATAAGTGAATTATGATGCCATTTACTTGTAATATATTGAGTGATAGATGGTTTTAAATGTTCAAAACCACTTTAACATATATATTAAATTGGTTAAAATCCTATATGTAAAAAGAGTAAATAAATGAGAGAATAATGTTTAATCAAACATAAGACATATACCTTAATGAGTGTTTAAAAAATTAGTCATGATGAATAAGAAGGAGATGCGATGTTGTTTCATTGGGAAGGACCAAAATAACAAGATGGGTTAGATTATGACCATAATCCCCTTTCATGCTTTGCATTATTATTTGTTCATTTTTTTAAGAAGTGACTTGATCACGTAGTGTCAAGTAAGCTCAAAATCCCCTGATTTTAAGAGGGCAAAAAGGGGAATGTGTCAAATAGGTGAATGGATGATAGTGTAACCTTCTTATGGGGATGGATTCCCTCTTCTGTAGGTGACCTAGGAACCATTATAGACAAGACCATGTCTTATTTTGGTATAGATTGATCAATGTGGGAAGGTTACTATTGCTTTGTAAAAGCTGATTGAAGCTTTCTTTAGAATATATATATATATATATATATATATATATATATATATATATATATATATATATATATATATATATTTGTTGTTTTTTTTATTTTTAGACATGGAAGTGATTATATAGGCTTAAGGTTTGTATTTATGATGGAAAAACCATAACACAAGAAGGTTAAATTATGGGTGATAGATTTTTTAAGAGACAACAACCATGGGGATCCATCGTGCAAGGGATGAAAAGTATCCATGAGAATCATGCCATGGGTAGAGCTGTGGTACCCATGTTTAGGATTTAGGCTAAAAATTATGATAAATAATCACATGATTCTTTGATTTAATCAATTGTCCTTAAAGTAAGGAGATGAAGGTAATAATTTTATAAAATAAGGGACGAGTTTAAGTTAGACACAAGGTGCTTTAGAACTTGTTTTAACAAAATAATAGACACAAATGCAAATCATTGAGGGGCTTAGGTTTTGGATTTCCTTCAAGGGATGATAATTGGTAAGTTACCAACCCATACTGATGCATGATGATAAATGATCCAAGCTAATTAGGAGAAAACTTGCCCCACTTGATTCTTTCCATGTTAGTTACATGTTGATTTCTATTTAAGACAAGGTCACTAATATTAAATTCTCACTCTATCAGGTGTTTGTTATAAGCATATGTGATTCGATCTTGATAGATAAGAAGATGGTTAAAATTGGTCAAATGATGCTCATCAAGTAGCTCAAGTTGGGCTAGACAATCTTGATGATATTCCTCTTTCGATATGATATCTTCTAGGGATATGTGAAGGGAGGGAATTTACACTTTGAGATGCAATACAACCTATACACCATAGATAAGTGAGAAAGGGGTGGCACCTGTAGGGGTTTGAATATTGGTTTGATATACCCATAAAGAAAAAGGAATGTGTAAGTGCCAATCCTTACCATATTCATTAACCACTTTGGTGAGAATTTTATTAAGTGTTTTGTTAGATGCTTTAGCCTATCCATTAACTTGTGGGTAGCATGGAGATGAGAAGATTAACTTATATCAAAGGTGTCACAAAGTTTATATAATTTCTTTTTTTGAATGATTTGTCATTATCAGTGATGATTTTTTGAGGAAACCTTAGCTACATATGATATGATGATTGATGAATTTGATAATCTTATTAGTTTTGGTTGAGATGAGAGGAATAACCTCTAACCATTTGGTGAATTATTCCATCATGGTGATGATAGAATGATGTCTCTATGAAGAGTGAGGGTTGATTTCACCAATGAGATCCAATCCCCATTGAGAGAAGGGCCAAAAGTCTTTAGCAACTTAAAAGGCATGAATAGGAACATGATTAAAGTTGTCATGTTGTTGACACTTGACACATCACTTGACATAATTACAATATTCTTGGTTGAGGGTAGGCCAATAGTGACCAAGGCAAAAGATGTATGTAATGATAACTAAACCACTAAAGTTTCCTCCACAAATCCCATCGTGAGTCTCTTTGATTATGATATGAATTTTTTTGGCTATGTAGGCATATAAAAAAGACACCATCATATCCTCATTTTTAGAAGATTCCCCCTAGTGTGGTATAGTGAGAAGTACTCTACATGAAAGCTTGTCTACCATTTCTAGAGACATCAGAAGGGATGATGGATAAGGTAAGGTAGTCTAAAAGTTTATTATACCAATTATCTAGTTGGATTTCCTCCACATTATATATGGAAGAAAGTTCCATTTTAGTGTAATAGGGTTGGATAAGTCTATGAATGGTGATAAATATTTTAGATTCTGAAGGTGCATATGGGATTTGAGAAATAAGAGAAGCCATGGTGTTAATGAATTTGTTTGTTGAACATGGAGTGGCTTAGATAAGGTAATGACCAAATGATGTCAATAAAACATCTAAAAGTTATTTATATTTCAAGAAAATATTATTTTTACACTGGTAGGAACCATTGATCTAGTTGATCACAAGCTAGTAGTCACTAAAAATGTTGATTGATTTTACTCCCAAAGATAAAAGTGTTTGGAGACCTAAAACTAGGGCCTCATATTCAACCACATTATTGGTGAAATCAAAGTCAAGTTTTAAGGACAAGGGAAAATGCTCACCTTCAAGGGGTATACGGATGATTTTGACACACCCACCACATTGACATTTTGATCTATCAAAGAACATGGTCATTTTGTAAGAAATGTCCTCTTGAGAGAGAGTTGTGATTGACTCATCAAGAAACTCAAGATTGGAAGGTTGCTTTTTAGTTAAAGGGGATTTGACCAGTTTATCATTGATGATTTTCCCTTTGACTAAATTTTGTTGAAGAAACTCAAAATCAAACTCAGCTAAAAGCATGAGCCATCTAGCCATACACTGATTTTGATATGTATTAAAATACATGTACTTTAGGGGATCAATGTTTATGATGACAAAGGTTTTTTGGCTAAGGAGGTAATGACAAAGTTTAGAATCCATGAAAACCAAAGCAAGGCATAACTTCTCAGTATGGGTATAATGAGTTTTATATTCTAGAAGTGTTTGAATTATATAGTGTACTATTTATTCTTTATGTTAACTATCCTGATATGATCTTGTCACTTAAGAAATGGTATGTGGTGGAGATGTAAAGGTAGAAAGGTTGGTCCTCTTTTAGAGGGACAAATATAGGTGGACAAATAAGGTATCCTTTGAGTGATTCAAAGGCCTTTTGATAGTCTTCATTCCACTTAAAGGAGATTTCCTTCTTAAGGAGGTGGTGAAAAGGCTAACATCTATCAGATTATTAAGAGATGAAATGATGAATGGACTAAAGCTTACCCTAAAAACTATGGATTTTATTAAGGTTAGTTAGAGGTGGCATGTCTAGGATTGATTTGAATTTAGTAGGATTGACATCTATTTTTTGAAGGGAAAAAATAAAACCTAAGAGTTTACCTGATAGGACCCCAAAGACACATTTATTTGGGTTGAGATGAAAATGAAATTTGATAAGGAATTCAAAGATGACTCTAAGGATTTCCAAATGGTCTTTATGAAATTTGGACTTACTAAGGAGGTCATCTACATAGTCTTCCATGGTTTTGTGGATGAGGTCATGAAAGATGTAAGTCATGGAATGATGATACGTTGCACTAGTATTCTTCACGCTGAAAGGCATGACCCTATATCAAAAGGTTCCTCATGGGTTGATGAAGGTAGTTTTATGTTGATCTTCTTGGGTGATTAATATTTGGTTATATCTTGAGAACCCACACACAATAGATATCATATCATGGCTAGAAGTTAGATCAACAAGCTGGTCAATGCTTGGTAAAGGAAAGCCATTTCTTGGACAAGCAAGGTTGACGTCACAAAAATCCATACAAATATGAAGTCCCCCTATTTATTTAGTGATAAGAACAATATTTGAGACCCATTTTGGATATTTAATGGGTTTGATGAAGTTGACAGATAAGAGATGTTGTAGCTCTTCTTTAACAAGAAGGGTAATGTGAGGGTACATCCTTTGAAGATTTTGCCTAACAGGTTTGGCATTGAGGTTAGTGATGATGTTATGGATTAAAATGGAAGGGTAAATTATAGGAATATCACTATAAGACCAAGAAAATGATATAATAAAATCACATAGAAAAGAAGAGAAATCTTGATGCTCTAAGGAATCTAAAGATTGGCCAATTTTGATTACATTCAAATTATCCTAAGTGCCCAAGTTGATATTAATGGTATCTTAATCCAAAATGGTTTATGTCTTAGGAGGAATGGATTTATGAAGGGATAAATCTTCAACACCAAGATAGGTGAGAAGGGAATCATCATCTTGACACTAGATTGTATTAATGGTAGGAGAATCATCTTTGGCCATCTCAAGATGAGTCAGAGGAATGGTTCTAGTTTCCCCATGAATTTTATAGGTTAGGGGTCCCAAACTAATAATGTTGATAAAAAAAGTTAGGATGGATGGAATTAGGGTCAACAAACTCTAAATAAGTATAAGTTGGTGAGGATAGGGTTTATTTCTCAATGATTGCAATGGAAGGTGGGTCAGTTAGTTCCTCTAGTTGGATAAATCTAAGGCCATGTCTTTCATAAGGATTTTAATTTTTTACATGGGATAAGATCATGGGGTCCATGCTCATAATGTCCTAAACTGGATCCTTTCCAATCACATTGATGAAGGTATGGTTGGGCAAAATCTAGTTTATCTAAGAAAGAAAATTAGAGGTGAATGGTTTGATAGAATATAAGGTGTTAGAATTCGAAGGTGGCTGATTGAATCCCCCATAGATAAAGTTGGTATGGTATTTAGGAGGACCAAAATGGATGATGATTCTAATGCTAGAATCATAGTTAGGACATTGATCAAGATTTGTGTACTGTTGAGGAGTAGGAAGGGTATCAAGAGTCAATAAGTTATATTCTCTAAGTGAAAGATGTTGGAATGTAGATTACAAGGGGTATCTCATAGGGATTTGGGAAGAGGGTATGGTTGAGATTTTATAAGGTTTGTTGATGGAAGTTTAAGGGGAAGAATCCTTTAATATAATGAGGACACCATCTAGGTAGTAACTCATGTTTCATGACTTAAATGAATTAGGGTCAGTTGGGATGATGTGAACTTGACCCTGATGTTCAAATTTAAGGCACTTATGTAAGGTTGAAGGTACAAAACCCATGGTTCAGATCCAAGGGCATAAAAGAAATAAATTGTACAAAAATTTCCCTTCTACAACATAGAAGATATTTGGGAGAGTTTGAGGGCCTAAACATATGAGGACAACTATTCCCAAGGTAGTTGCCATCCTGTCATTGAAAGATTGCAACATGGTAGTGGTTTTAGACATGATGTTATCAATAAGCTTAAGTTGATTGTAAGCATGGGATGAGATGATGTTGAGTATAGATCCCCAATAAATAATAAATATTTTAATCTAGGTTTTCTTGATGTGGGATGTGATGAAGAGGGGAGGATATAGATCATCTGGGTGGATATGAGGTATCTTAGAATCCTAGAATGTGACAAAGGTTGATATTTAGAGGGATACAACAAGGGATAATAGAGGTTGAGGATCTTTAGGTTGAACCTCAATAAATTGTATAGCCTCCATCATATATTTATGGTGTTGAGGTAAGGTTTGAATTAATTCATTAAAGGTCATCTTCACCAAGGTTTGGTGAAGTTGTTTGAGAATCGACATATGTATCAGTCTAGATGGGTTGGATTGAGGTGTACCTAAGATGGAAATTTTGGGTTTTAGAGAAAGTGATTGGGGTGCTTATGTAGAAGAAGGATATTTCCAAGGGATGGATACTTTGGCTTTCCATTTATCCTTTTGACTTTATGACTGAGTGACTATATGGATGGTGTCAATTTAGAATGTATGTGGGTTGGTGGGCTATTTTGGTTCATCCTTACTCTTTAATGAGAGCTTAGAGGTAGGTTTATGTGAGGTGGTATTTTATGTTTTTTGGCTTCGAGGTGGGCTAAAAGGAGTGCCCTATATCAAAATATCATCTATGTCACATAATTTTTGGATTATGTCTTGAAGATCTTTACAGTTCTTAGTGTCATGTCTAGGTGTCCTATGGTATGCACATATTAGGTTATCATTGAACCAATCTAGTTTTGGGCTTAGAAGGTTGAATGGCTTGATGGGAGGTAGGGTTATGTAGTAAGTTTATAAAAACCTTTGTAATATATTAGAATAGGATTATAGTAATGGTGTTAAGATGGTGAAATTATTTGTTTTGGTTGTTGGGGTTGGTACCTTTTTAGGGGTAGGTTTAATGAGTGTAGCTTTGGTTTGTGTAATGCTTTTGGTTGATGGTTTTGGGGATGAAGGTTTGGTGTGAATGGGTGGAGGTGTGGTAAGAAGAGGAGGTTGAGTTTACGGTCTCTTTTTTGGAGGGCTTGGATTTTTCAATAAAGTGGAAGGGTGAGGTCCTAAAATGGATAAGGGGTATGGCCCTAGTATAGAGGGTGAAGTTGAAATGGGAGGTGAAATGTTTTTAGGATTTTAAGTCGTAAGTAATTTGATCTTACTCCTTGGTTCAGATTGTGGATATTTATATGGTATTTGTGCTTTCAAATATAATTTTAAGGGTGGATGAGTGGGGTTTTGAGTTGGAAGGACACCAAGGTTTTTGATAGGTTTGAGCAGGGTAGTTGGGTTTGTTTTGTTTGTTTTTATTGGAATTGAGTCGATTGATTTGTTTGAAGGTTGATATGTGGATGAGTTTGTTGGTTTAGTTGAGGTGAGGGTGGTTAAGTTTGTTGAGGTTTAAGGTTTGGTAGTTTATGGGCTTGTTGGTTCCTTCATTTTAGAGTAGGTAAGTCTAAGATGGTTCCAAAATGTAGGTCTATCAAGGTTTGGTTGTGATAATAATTCAATATTTTGAACCAACCTTGAAAATGGTTTATAGGTGGACTTGGAATCCATAATGGGGTTTTCCAAGGAGATCCTAAATGGATGAGGAAGTGGGATGGTTATGGTTTCCTCTTCTCTTGGAAAGGGTTCTAAGGAAATGGTGGGTGATTCCACTATGGAAGGAGTAGGTGAGATGATCTCTTCCTTAGTTAAGTTTTCCAAAGGAAGGGTGGGTAGTTCTAATATAGAATAAAGTGGAGTAGGTGAGGTAGTTTCTTCCTTAGTTATGATTTCCAAAGGAAGGATAGGTTATTCCACTATGGAAGTAAGTGGAATAAGAGTGGTGGTTTGGGTTGGTTCTACTAAATTGGGAAGTGGAATAGGTACAGTTTGGGTCACAGCTTCATCAATTGTAAATTCATTAAGGACAATGTTTATGGTATATACCTCATGTTTGTGATATGTTTCAACATTTTTATGATCATTATTAGAGGAAGGTGGTTGGTTTGGAAATGGTTGATGGAAGATGTCAAGAGCTTGATTTGTAGGTGCATTTGGGTTATCCATTACAAGTTTGCCCTTATCAATCTAGTCTTGAACTATGTTTTTAAAGGTTTTATGTCTATTAGTATTATGTCCAATGACATGATGGTAGTTTTATATCTCATTCTCCTTATACCAACTTGGTATAGGATAGGGTGAATCAAATTATTCAAGGGTTTTAATTGGTATAAGTTAGACTATGGATGCTTTCAACAATTTCTCCAAAACTAAAGCATAAGACTCCCCTAAAAAATTATATTGCTTTTGAACAAAGTGATTTTAGGATTTAGGATTTTGGTTAGAAGATGTGGATGGGGTGGATTGGTTTACTACCAGAGGAGGAGAGATTTTAAGGATAAAAACATTGGCTAATCCTTTGGCTTTGGGGTGGTTTGAAGGTTTGGAGGAAGCTTCATCAGATTTGAAGATGACATTCTTATTTCTAAGTTTTAGTTTGCCTTCATTAATTACTCAAATTTATGATTTCCTAGCCATTGGTAAATGCTTCATCAAAGGTACAAAATGTTTGAAATTATAGGGAAGATTAAATGTTTTTGGCACATGACTGAGAGAAAAGTTTAATCAATTCTAGTTGGGGCAGGGGGAAGGAAAGCTAGTTGATTAACCCCCTGTATTGAGAAACAAAATAGGCAATGGATTCATCCTCAAATTGTTCAATAGATTATGAGTCAGTTAAGGACACTTTCTTGGAGATGTTTATGGATAAGTGATCCAAGAATGTTTAAGAAATTTGAGTGAAGGAAAAGAGGGAGTGCCTAGTGAGGGCACTATACCAATCCAATGTGGGTCCTGACTAAATACATGAGGAAGGTCCAAAGTAAAAGAGAATCATCGTAGGCAATGAGATTGCATGCATGCCTAAATTCTCTTAAATGTTTTTGGGGATCCTTATTACTTTGGAATTTGACAAATTTAGGAAGTTCCCATTGAGTAGGGTAAGGAAGGATTGGTATAGAAGGGCAAATGTGTTTATTAAAAAATTGATCATAAGATAAAAGATTATGAGCTCTAGAAATGGATATCTCTAAAGTTATCATTTTATCCATCAACATTTTAATGAGGTCAATTTGTGGTGCACTCACATAGTTGTAGGGTATGTGTTTTTGGGGTTGTGAGGGTGAAATATATTGCATGTCAGAAGGTTGGGTGGATGCCACATATTGATAGTTGGTCATGAAAGGTTAAGATGATGTAGGAGACATATATCCTTATGGATTTGGGACATAAGCTGGATTAGGTGTAGAGAGTATTTGTTGAGATATGGGCATGGTTGGGTTGGTTTGTTGAAGGTGTGTAGTTACTCTTGTACTTATAGGTGAGAGAGTGGATGGTATGGAAACTTATAAGTTTTGAAATGGTGTAGATGATGTTGGGTTTTGGGTGGCAAGAGGTAAGGAAAACATACTAGTGGATGGAATCCCAATGCTAAGAAGTGATTGAGTTGTCATTAGTTGGGTTGTCCCTACATTTAAAGGGTTAGTTATGGTGTTGGTGGAAGTTAAAGGTGATTGGGTACTTTTTAGTGGTGGAAGAGAAGCTTGGTTTCAGGAAACACTAATAGATGGGTTGCTTATAGAATATGAACCTTTAGTTACCATGGATTGGGTAGTGGATATGGTGGCAACTGAAGTCTCACCCATAAGGTAAGTAGGCATGCCATAAGGTGGTTCAATAGAAGGAAATGAAGTAGGGGCATGGTTGGAAATTATGGAAAGGTAATGTTGGAGGGTAATTAGGTTATTATCAAGGAGGTTGGTGAAGTCCATATCTCCTCAAGAAAAAGACTAGGGCATATCAAAAATCTTGAAATGGTCAGATGATCTCTCTTCATCTGGAGTGTGTTCCATGGATGAAGAAGAGAAATAAGGTTAGTGGTTAGGTTGGTATTTTTTAGCTTGGTCTCTATCCTACTTCCATGTCAAGACCATGTCATAAAGTAGTGGAACTTTTAGAAGTTGATGGAAGCAAACTCACTAACTCAAAAAGAGATAAAAGAATAAAATTTAAAAATATCACACACACTAAAATTATGTTAGATCCTAAGCATTATTATTTATCTCACTTTGGGCTTATGCCTTAAGTTTAGAATTTGTGAGACTACACTTGGATTTTGAAATGGGTACTCGAGTAAACAGTCTATGGATGGTTTCAAGTTTATTTAGGCTCAAAATATCTATGTATTAGAATTGGTACATGGCTTGGTAGTAGGGCCTACACCCTCACTTCACACACCATAACGTAAGGGTGTCAGGTGCTTTGCTACTATATACCTAAATCTAGAGTTTATAATCAGTCAACATATTGAGTTAGTTCTCACCTTGGTGGTGAAATCCAAGTAGAATAAATGAGATGAAGGTTGCCACTAGATGATGAAATCCCAGTCAGTTTACTTACGTCAATGTTTGATGAATTGATTAAGTATTTTGGTATGTGTATGAAAAATAAGTGATTGTTATGATTGATTTACTGATTAATTAAGCTATGTGACTTAATCATGTAAGAAATCAATAGATGAAGGTTTATTTTAAACCCAAAAGGAAATTTTAATTTCTTTGAATGAGTAAAAATAGCTAGAATGCACCTAAATGCAGGATGAGAATGCAAGTCCTATCTTAAGATGAATGCCTTTTTACTTGTAAAAAGAAATGAAAATAGTAAATTGCCTTTCACTTTTTATAAATAAAGGAAAATAAATGGATTTTCCTTTTTCCAATTGAATAAAGTAAAAAAAACAAGTACTTGTTTTTTATTTTGAAATGAAGAAATTGAAAGTTACAATTTTCAATTTAGAAATGAAGGAAAATAACCTTTAAGTTTTAGAGACATAGAAGTGCAATGAATGATTCATTCACTAATGCAATTAGAATGTCTTAAAAACAAATACAAACCCAATAAAAATCTAGGGTCCCATCAGGCATGCTATAATGTTTCACTATATTTTTTAGATCATTTTCTTTTGTTTTGAAAACAAGTAAAACTAAAGAAAGGAAGAAGGTGTAGATGAACTTGGATTTGGTTATACACTCCGTGATCCAGATGATATAATGTACTCATATTTAGATAGGGAGGAATGAACTTAAATAACAATAATATTATAAACATGATCAATTAATAAGATTGAAGCGTGGATTGCCTAGTAAATGCTAGATCCAAGAAGTACAAGACTTCCCTAGATGGCTATCAATCCACTTGTTTTAATAAATTAAGTTTTGAAGAATATTGATAAGAAGTGCTTGCATAAAGGAATAAAAATTAATTTAACACAATGTAATAAAATTATTACAATAAAAATGATTACTTTAACAGAATGACATTAACTTATGTGAAAGAAATGTTAAAGTGTAGTTTAGATTGTTGTTTTTGACTCTGTGTTGTGATACAGGTTGAAAAACAAGGTTTTCGGATGAGGTTGATAGGTATTTTTAACTTGATATTTTAAAATAAAATAAAATTACATAGATACTGATGTTGGTCATTGGGTAACCGATGTTGGTCAAGGATGACTGATGTCGGTCACTGTGTATTGTCACAGTTTTGGCTTTTGGGTTGATTGTAAGGGGTTTGTGTGCCATTTGAAGGTTGGTTTATGATTGTAAAGGTAGAATGAAGAATCAAGGATATCAATCACAAAGGTTTAACACTCAAAAAGCTGGGAATGGTTAGTGGTAATTTGGTGAAAAATGGGTGTTGGATTTGTAGAACTCTAACACAAAAGAGAGTGTGGGGAGAGATTGAAAGGAGTGAAAATAATAAATAACTAAAACAAAATACTAAACTTATAAAAAGCATTGAATACTTAGATATTATGGGATTTTTATCCTGAAGATGATTTGAAGTTGAGTGAGAGTTAGTTGGAAGCCTAGAACAAAATGGGTAGAGTAACAATGTTTGCCTCAGTCTTGAGGTGATGAAACACTTTTTGGTCTCTGGACTAGTTCTCTAGTTCACTAGATAGATTTGGTTTGCATAAGAGTTTAGTTCTTACTCTAAAATGATTTAACCTCCTGATCAAAGGTCATGGGCCATCTTTAAATAATTGAAGCTAGTCTTACTCAACCAATGTCAGTCGAGGGATGACTGGCATCGATTAAGGTATAAATGGTCCAACTTACCAAAAATAGTGTTTTGCACTAAATTTTGGAAGTTAAGATCATTAAAAATGGTCCAAGTTCATTTAATGAAGTATGGTCATGTGGGTATAAATAGTCTAGGAGGTTAGGACTTAAATTCTAGGGTAGGAAATGGTCTTAAGGCAAGGTGTCACTAAGTTAGCCATGGGCTTGGTTAGGGTGAGGCATAAATAAAATTTTATTCTCTTAATTAATTAATTAATTTATCTCAATGTGGGTAGAATAAATGGGATAAATATTCTAACCCAAGAGGGGCCAAAGGGGTCAAAAAGGTGTGTTATGACATCTAGAATTGTTGGTGCAGTTTTCTAGTGTCTACACTTTCCATACTAGAATAAAAGTGGGGAAAATGTAAAAACACTAGTTTGAAAATTTTTAAATATACATTACTTGTGATTACACAATTTACTCTTATTCACACTCTCGCATATACATTTACTTAATTATGGGACTATCCTTCCCAATTTTCCATCATTCACACACAAAATCTCCCTAGTCTCTACCTAAATATTTTATCATCTTAAGTACATTGTTGCCTCATCTAAGATCATTGTTTACTATTTCATAGATAGATATAGCCATAGTCAGATGGAACTCATTATTGGAGATGCTTACCTTAGCTTGAAATATCTTTGTGATCTATAATGGATATTTTTCAAAATTTATACCCTTTTTTTCTTGTCATCCCACATGTTTCACATTTCATTTTAGAGGGAAATTATCCAAATAGTAATATATAAAAACATATAAAGCCTAAGCCTATTCTTATCTAGAATTGATCTAGCACCTACCTAGAGAAGTAACTTCACACTAAGGAATACATTTTCACATCCTTGAGACACTACACTAAAGCATACAAATCTAGAAACCCTCAAAAGAATAGCCATCAATTCAAGATTGAATAATATTTCAAAGTGAAAATCAATGTTGTCAACTATCGAAAACCATACAAGTTTGCACTACATACTAGTATATCACTATTGAGCACACACATATGTAGGTAGGAGAAATACATGTGGCTTGGGACCTCTTATAAGTATTAGAACATAGACAACAATTAGCCATTTAAAGGAAGGGTGGTTGAGTTCATATCAACCCATCATATTTAACCCCTTTTAACATGAAAAAAGAAGTTTATAAAGTGAATCTAGGGTTTTAAGGTGAAGGAGAATAAATATATATCTATGCATAGGATCAAACATCTAATATTACATAGGGGCCATCTTAGCAAGTAGGCACAATGACCTAGTGCTTAATAGACTAACAAAAATACAAAGGATGTTTCCAGTAGGAAATAGATGATTATAGCCACTGTAGGGGTTTACGTATTAATACATAGGTCCAAGTAGGTTCTAACAATAATTATCCAAATTTGAGTGACCACAGACCCATTTTAGAGCATTTATGATGACTGTACATTATTAC